>NW_020769424.1:972136-998362 GCF_900518735.1 Pseudonaja textilis | reverse complement strand
CTATCTATCTATCTATCTATCTATCTATCTATCTATCTATCTATCTATCTATCTATCTATCTATCTATCTATCTAAAAGTGAAATACCACTCATGCATCATCACAAATCCTCCAGAACCATAAAGCCTACAAACTTGACATTTGGCACATATGTTCCTCTTGGCTTCTAGGTGCTCACTAAGAAAGGATTTTTCGAAACAACCATCAGAGCAGTAATATTTCATATATTATTATCAAGATGCTCTGATGCTACGGAGTTCTATTCCCCCTCCCCACCTGAAAAGAAATCTGTTCCAAATGCAAAACACAAACAGAGGAGTTTCAGTTTCAATTTTAGTTTCACAACACCAAGAGGCTTTAGTACAGAACAGTTGAACTAAGCCCTGCCCAGGGTCCTTGCTGTCTCCCTTCTTGCTCACACAGCAAATACTGTTTCAGTTTCCAAATAGCCCTCAACTCTCACACAGCGACAGGAAGCTAGATGAATATCGATGGATGCTGGTAGGCAGAGGCACAATTTTTTTCTTCCTTATTTTCCTCCCCAGAAACTAAGCCCGACCACATAGTTTTGTAGCGAAACACGAGTGTCGAGCAAATCCTGGTATAAGTTGAGTTTTATACGAGTCATAGAAAAAAAAAACAACCCAAGATGATACAATCACACAGCTGCCATTTTTCACAATGGTCTAGCTAGGCCCTTAGCAATTGATCCCAACAGGTAGTAAACACATGAGAGTTCAGCCAAGGGCTCCCCGATGGAGGAAGCATGAATGAAACTCCCTTCTTCTAGTTTTCGAGCTTCAAGTTGATGAAACGGAATAAACCTTGCCGGTGTTATTTATACAGGCTTATGACCACAACTGAACCCAAAATTTAGTGTTGAACCCAAAATATTAAGTGAGAATTGGTTGCAGAGAGTTTTGCTCCATTTTACGGCATTTCTCGCCACAGTCGTTAAGCAAATCACCGCAGTGGGTAAGCCAATGATCCGGTTGTTAAGTGAATCTGGCTCCCCCCATTGACTCTGCTTGTCAGAAGGTCACAAAAGGGGAACCACGAGACCTTAGGACGCTGCAACGGTCATAAGTATGAACCAGTTGCCAAGCGCCTGAATTTTGATCACATGGATCCTTGGGGATGTTGCAAAGGTTGCAACTCGGAAAAACAAGCATAAATCACTTTTTTTTGGATGCCATTGTAACTTTGAACGGTCACTGAATCAACTGTTGTAAGTTGAGGACTACCTTCATTGTTCTTACACTTCTTGCAGCAGGACTATTATGGGATGGGGCGCCAGGAAAGGACAAAGGAAAAACTCAGGATGGGTGGAATTCTGCTGAAGAGACTTGGCCATCCTCGAATTATGACCACAGCGGAGCCCAACATTTCCGCTGCTAAACAAGACACGTGCCAAGTGACTTATGCCCCCATTTTAAGAATCTTTCTTGCTACTGTTGCTAAGTGAATTACGCCAGGCGTGAAGTTAGTAACACGGCTGTTAAGTGAACCTAATTTTTTTGATTTCGCTGGTCAGAAGGTCGCAAAAGGGGACAGCAGATAATCAGAGTCGTAGGTCATCTAGTCCAACCCCCCCACCGCCCAACTGGCAGGCCCTGCCTACACCATTTCTGACCGATGGCAGTCCAGTCTCTTCTTGAAAGTCTCCAGGGGATGAAGCTCCCACAACTTCCGGGGGCAACTTCTGTTCCATGGGTTGACTGTTCTCCCTGTCAGAAAGTTTCTTCTTATTTCCGGGTCGAATCTCTCCGTGTTTCGCACAAAAAAAACATGCCTGCGGCAGCAAACCTAAAGTTGTGCTTTTCCTGCTTGACAGTGTTTTGCCAACACAAAAGTCAGATGCATGGGAGTGACAACACAGCAAGATCAGCTGGAGAGGGAGACTGCATGCTCTTTTCCCAAAGCTCAAACCCTTATTTCTGGTCTATGGATCCTTTTGCAAATAATTATCTGGGCTACTGCCCCTGCAGGAAAAAAGCTCTGCTTTACTATAGGTAGCCCTCGAGCTATCGGCCCTTCATTTAGCCACTGCTCCAAGTTACGCCGGTGCTGGAAAAAAAAAAGTCAGTCTTTGCACTTAGACTTCAGAGGATAATTATTAGGACTGCAGAAAAAACAATTACTACCAACCAGCCTTCCATGGAGGACCTGTATACTGCACGAGTCAAAAAGAGGGCTGGGAAAATATTTACAGACCCCTCACATCCCGGAAATAAACTGTTTCAACTCCTTCCCTCAAAACGATGCTATAGGGCACTGCACACCAGAACAACTAGACACAAGGACAGTTTTTTCACTCTACTCAACACTGTCCAACTATTTACAAAGTCTGCACTACTATTACTATTAATCTTCTCATCACTCCTTATCACCCATCCCCTCCCACTTGGGACTGTCTGACTGTAACTTTGTCACTTCTGAAGTGAACAGAAGAAACAACTGGTCTTTATTTTTTCCTTCAGTTCATTTTTTTTTCTGAACTGAACTGAAGAAGCTTCTTGGATGAGAAGCGAAACATCTTCAAGAAAAAACAAAAACAAAACCCAACTGCCTTTTGAAAAAGCACCTTTGAGATATTGATTGACCAATCATTGACCAAAAGAGGGCTGTGAAAATATTTACAGATCCCTCACACTCAGGACATAAACTGTTTCAACTCCTACCCTCAAAACGACACTATAGAGCACTGCACATCAAAACAACTAGACACAAAGACAGTTTTTCCCCGAAAGCCATCACTCTGCTAAACAAATAATTCCCTCAACACTGTCCAACTATTACAAAGTCTGCGCTACTATTATTATTAACCTTCTCATCACTCCTTATTACCCAATCCCCTCCCACTTGTGGCTGTATGACTGTAACTTTATCACTTGTATCCTTACAATTTATATTGACTGTTGCCCAGTATGATTTGATTGCTTATTATACCCCATGACTATCATTAAGTGTTGTACCTGATGATTCTTGACTCTTGACGAATGTATCTTTTCTTTTAGGTGCACTGGGAGCATTTGCACCAAGACAAATTCCTTGTGTGTCCAGTCACACAAAGTGTGTCCGGTCAATAAAGAATTCTACATTCTACATCTCTGTGTCAGCCACGATATACAGGTGGACTCTGCCCATGACTTTTTCCTAAGATTTCTTCTTCTTTTCTTAACTTCCCCATCTAGCTGACAGCCGTAGGATATCCTGATGGCATCTTGGCGGCCTTTTGGCAGGAGAGCGGGATTAACAAAGGAGATCGAGTTGTTGTGACTGGGATGCGGAGACTCACAAGCACCCTGGCCTTTCTAATAAACAGGCTCCCACCTTGGACCAGGAACGTCACAAAAGCTTCAACAGAGCTGCCTGTGGAGACAGCAACCACAACAGTTGCTAAAAAAATGGGGGTCAGGGTGAGGCAGATAACAACCTGCAAATCCGCATTGTTGGAAGAGATGGAAGGGGGGGGGTTGTGGAGGAAGAGCAGAGTTAAGCGGGCAAGACATGTGCCCTTTCCGTGCTCTTGGCCAGCATCCCCGGGAGAATTGGACCTGTCAGGACAAAGCTATTCCAGGCCCATAAAAGGCCACGACCCCTCACCGGGGTCTCTGCAACTGCGTTTCCAGACTTGTGTCGAAAATCCCTTTTGTGCCTGCAGTGCTATTGATGATCGGGCAGCGGCTGTGTGCCAGCTCCCCCTGCAGGGCACAGGTGGCCTTGCAGCCATACAAATCTTTCAACCATCCCTTTGTCTCCGCAATCTTGATGCTGACACCACCAGGGTAATTTATTTCTTTTTTTAAAAAAAAAGTACTACTGGATGTTGACGCAACTTTGCACAGCTTCCAAGGGGGAAAAAAAAAAGGCAAATGGTTTCCTTATCATATTAATGACTTCCCAACCGGAAAACAAACAGTGTTAAAGGATGTAAAAAAAAAAAACTTTGTTAGGAGATCCATCAGAATAGAGTTGGAAGGGACCTTGGAGGTCTTCTAGCCCAAGCAGGAGATCCTATACAATTTTGGACAAGTGGCTGTCCAGTCTCTTCTTAAAAACCTCCAGTGACGGAGCCCCCACAACTTCTGAAGGCAAAGCTGTTCCACTGGTTTAATTGTCCTCACTGTTTGGAAGTTTCTTCTTAATTCCTGGTTGCTTCTCTCCTTGATTAGTTTCCAACCATTGTTTCTTGTCCTGCCCTCTGGTGCTTTGCAAAATAAGTTGATCCCTTCTTCTTTGTAGTAGCCCTTCAAATACTGAAACACTGCTATCATGTCACCCCTAGACCTTTTCTCCAGACTTGCTATACACAGTTCCTGCAACCATACATTCATACATTTTAGTCTCCAGGCCCTTTAATCATCTTAGTTGCTCTTCTCTGCACTTTTTCCAGCCTCAATATCTTTCCTGTAATGTGGTAACCAAAACTGCATGCAATATTCCAGGAAGACAAGAAACTTTAAAAGTCAAGGCAGAAACAGTGTCCAGTACGTCGGGCATCGCTAACTGTGCAGCCTAATAACATAAATGCACATGTGCCGCATTCAAAGAAGCTTTAAAAGGAATTATTGTGGAAACTAACATTAAGCCAGCCAACTTGCACAAAGCCTGGGGTCTTCAACAGCGAATGAAGAGAAATTTCTGTAGATGAATCATTGCCAGCAAGTAACAGGGACAGACTTAAAGCAGGCAGCTATTGAATTTAAGTGGGTTAATCCTACGCCAAGCAAATTGCAGCTTGTTTTCTGTTTGCAAATATTAATATAATGCCTTTATGTGCTGCTATGTTTTGTAAGTCTGCGTGTTATGGCAGAGTTAAAAGTCATCTTTTTAACATTAAACTGGAGCTCAGGTATTATATTAACGGGGGCGGGAGAGCTTAGCTGCATTCATACAACCTAGTTATTCAGCTTACTAAATTAGCCATTTTTCTGATTTGCAAAATACAAACCATATTGAGCTGGATAATCTTACCACCCTAAATCAGAAAAGGCCTAACCCTGTTAACGCTCAAAATAGCTTAGTGTGCCATGACATTATGTCTGCTTGGCCTTTCCTTGTCCTTGAAATGTGTGGTGTGAACCAAATCAATGCTTTTCTATCAAAAGATTTGCATCAAACCCTACGGTCTGAATATATCAAGAACCCGAGGAGAAAATACCTTTTTTTTTTCCCTCTCCCCTTCTTCTTTTAATTTAGTAGCCAGTATAGTATATCGGTAAAGATGCAGAACCAGAAACGGGGAGAGTGTGAGTTCTTCTAAGATATATATCTAATTAATACATAATTTGCTGGCTTAGAATCCTAGAACCGATTACCCAATAGACCTGGAATGCACTCAGCCAGGAAGGCTGTGTTTTATAACATGATATAATCACAATATAGGCAATCCACATTGTCTGCAGGGGAATATTGAAACATCTGCCACACCGCTGCAATGCAAACCCTGGCCCCTAAGTGCTTACATGTGGCGTTGCAACAGAGGTATGAAAAGGTGGAGTTTGGCGGCATGATGTCATCACACATTTTATCATCCTGCCATCATACGATCTTCTATTGTCTACAATGCTTTTTTTTATGATGGTGGTGCCTTCAAGTCAGTGTTGACTCCCAGAGACTCTGGTGTAACGCAATTTTCTTGGCAACATTTCTGAACGGGGTTTGCCCTTGTCTTCTTCTTCTTCCAAGGGTGCTTTGGCCAAACTCATCCCACTGGTTTCATGCCTAAAACAAGGACTAGAATTCATGGTTGCCTGGTTTCCAGCCAGGTACCTTCAACAAGGAGACCAAACTGGCTTTCCATAACGTAACTAGGAGCTGGATAGTATCCTTTGGCCACAAAGGGATTCATAGCAACTTCCTCCAGAGGTACCACGTTCTGATATTTTAAGCATTGACTTCTGACCATATTTACTTCTTCAGCTTCAATCACAATAATACACGGGCAACCAACCAGTGGTGGGATTCAAATTTTTTTTACTACTGGTTCTGTGGGAGTGGCTTGGTGGGTGTGGCAGGGGAAAGTTACTGCAAAATTCCCATTCCTTCCCCACCCCACTAACCTGCTTTCCAGCTCTGTTCTCCTGTGCAGGGCAACCAAAGAAGATCCAGCCAATCAGGTGAGACTCGGGAGGGAGAGAAGAGATGGGGACGGGGGCCTGTCAGAAGTGGGATTTGCCAGTTCTCTGAACTACTCAAAATTTCCACTATTGGTTCTCCAGAACTAGTCAGAACCTGCTGAATACCACCTCTGCAAACAACCGATACAAACTCAAGGGAAACCACTCCAAACTCGATTGCAGAAAACACAACTTCAGCGACAGAGTGGTCAATGCCTGGAACGCCCTACCCAACACCGTTGTTACAGCCTTAACCGCTCACAGCTTCAACCTCGAACTGTTTACCATGGGCCTCACCCCATTCCTAAGAGGTCCTTAAAGCGGGCATGCATAGGCGCACCAGCGTGCCTACCGTCCCTGCCTGACTGTCCTCATTTGTCTGTATTTACTCCCTTTGCTCTTGTTTATGTTCATACTTACTCTTGCTATCTTGTACGTGTTTGACAAACAAATAGATAAAATAAAATAAATAACAGAAACATTTTTCTCCATTCCCATTTAGAAAAGGGTTTGGGGCCAAGCATTGAAGTGACAAACTGTGCCATTCTCATTGCAGGTGGGACGTTTGGCCAACATCGTTGTAGTTTTTTGACTGTTCTACAGAGACTATGATCCAGAGACGGATGGTCTGACGGATAGGCCAGAGTGAATGACCATGAGAGAATTATCCAGCAATTATCGAGACTCATTATACACCGTGTGATTCCCTCCTCACTTACTACCTGCAGAAAAGCATACTCCATAAACTATATCCTATATATACGTAGTTACAAACTATAGCTTATACTACAGCCGCTGGAAAGCTCCTCAAGTTTTCAAGAGCTGCTATTCCAGGTAGAGTAACTTGGGTGGTCTTCAGCCCCTCAGATATCCCAGACAATAAGAAGATGTAACGCCCAACTCTTGAAAGAGAACAGACTAGAGAAAGCTAACGTAAGAGGGATGGCCTCTTTGTCACCTCACACTTTACAGCTTTGAGTTAGCTGGACTTTGTAATTTGCTCCTGCCTTAAGAAAATGAAGATTTAAGCTGCAGCCTTCTATCTAGTCAGAAACAGTCCTAAATTCCATAGGCCTATCGTGAATAACCTTGCATCGGATTGCATTGTTATGCTTGACTGGTGAAAAGGCCAAGAAATGTTATTTTCACTTCTTAAAAACAAATAGCTATCTGGCAAACTTCAGACACTGCCTTCTTCCCACAGAATTTACCGTGGAGAATCCAAAAATTGCTTACACAATGTTTTCAATGCCATTGTGACTTTGAACTCATTGTTTAAGTGGGGTCTTGTCTCTACCCCTCAGTGTAAATGTGGTGAACTCAATGAGTTCGAAGCAGAGGTGGGTATTCAGCAAGTTCTGAACAATTCTGGAGAACCGGTAGTGGAAATTTTGAGTAGTTCGGAGAACCGGCAAATACCACCTCTGGTTGGCTCCGCCCCCATCTATTCTCCACCTCCCGAGTCCCAGCTGATTGGCTGGGTCTTCTTTGGTTGCCCTGCACAGGAGAATGGAGCTGGAAAGCAGGTTAGCGGGGTGGGGAGGGAACGGGGATTTTATAGTATCCTTCCCCTGCCACGCCGACCAAACCACACCCACGGAACCGGTAATAAAAAAAACCTGAATCCCACCACTGGTTCGAAGTTACAAAGGCATTGAAAAAAGTGACTTATGACCACTGTTTCACAGTTATGACCTTTTCAGCGTTCCCATAATCACGTGATCCAAATTCAGCTGCTTGATAACTGACTCATCTTTATGACGGTTGCAGTGTCTCAAGGTCATGTAATCCCCTTTTGTGACCTTCTGACAAGCAAAATCAATGGGGAAGCCAGATTCATTTAACAACCAGGTTACTAACTAATCAACTGGTGTGATTCACTTAACAACTATGGGTGAGAAAAGTCGTAAAAACACAGTAAAAACAGGGGCAAGAAAAGTCATAAAAATGGGGCAAAACTCACTTAACAACAGAAATTTGGGGCTCAGTTGTGGCCGCAATTCAAGGACTGCCTGTAGAAGGCAAAACTGGATTGCAGAAAGCAAGATTTGAGGGTTACTAAGGAAAAGTCGTAATTCTTTGGCGGTGAGGATTATGCTGGGCAGGCACCAGCGGAGAAATGGCCAAAACTCAGCCAAAAAGGGAAGGAGAAAAAAAAAAAGAAAGGAACACGATACAAAACTTGATTTGATTAATAAAAAACAGAATGTACTGTTTCGCATTCGCAGTTAACAGCTTAATATGTAGCTTAAAACATATAATTAGCACTTATCCAATAAACAAGGCATGGGCTGTGCTGTGTAGCATTTTCTAAATTAGCGTATTATACACAGAGATTTTAGGCAGAGGATTCCAGAAAGAAAACACTTCCAGGGTGTGTAAGTGGTCTACTGAGCTTTAACAATATGTTTTCATAGCTAGATAAATCAATTAAGCCTGTATTGCAGTTTAGGAAATACACACAACCTCTACTGATTTAAAATCAGCTTTTTGTGTGTTTGTGTGTGTGTGTGTGTGCACTTAATCTGTCCATATTCAACTCATCTCCACAGGCTTTTCCAATTTAGCATTTCCCCAAATATAACAGAATTGCAACACTCCAATTTCCCAATATTTATCTGCTCTGGGGATAGCATTCTATTCTGGAATTGAAGTCCCTGCAAAATTAGGATGGACCCAAATTTTTTGGGGGGGAGGAGGGTGGGGGGGAGAAATGCCCCATTGCTTTTAATCTCTCTACAGTGCACTGACCTATAAGAACCTGGTTATGGCCCAGCCTTCTGAACAAAAGACAAAGCAGGGGTCACCAAAGAGATTAAGAGAAAAAAGAAGAAGGAATATCCAACATCCTCCCCCCGAATCCAAATATTTTAAAACAGGCTTGTATGAATGGCTGGCCATCAACAATAGCCAGGAATTCAAGTTCAAGAGAGCAATAATCCACCTGTCTGATGGATCCCAGGTAGATCCTCAACTTACAACCGTTCATCCAGTGACCTGTTCAACGATACAACGGCACTGGAACAAAGAGACTTACGACCGTTATGCCTGCGGTCACCTGAATTTTGGGCTCCGCTGAGGTCGTAAGCCAAGGACTACCTGAATTTTCCTGCTGTTGGCCAAAAATTCTTCACCAATGGGGAGGTCCGAGAATCAGGACAGGTGATAGCTCTGGATGATGATGAGGATGATGAGGATTGGATAAAATAAATTCTGGAATCATTTCTCAAGGTGGTGATACTCTCCTGCTTCCCTTCCCAAAACCCCCAGGAGAGGTTTCTTTCTAATTATCTTCCCTTGAGAGATAATTGAAACCTGAGAAGATTGTGGACTTCTTCTCTAAAGACCATTGTGCAACGAAAAGACAGGACACACACACACACACACAGAGTGCGTATGTGTGTGTGCCATAAAGAAGCATAACAACATCCCAGACCACCCAAGAGAGACTAACTGGCATTCTTTTCCTCCTCTGAAATTATTTCTAAAAGGAATTGTCTTTCATTACGTTACGGAAGAAGTGGAAAAATTAAAAACAAAGTTTTAAAAAATAATAATAATAATAAAATAAGAAATGACTGGGGAACTTGCCCAGCCTGGCATTTCATTTCTGCTCAGTTTGGAGGGGAAAAAAATAAAAACTGCCCCAGATTTCACACACAAAGATGGAAGGACAGATGAGAAGCAGCTGCGGAGCAATTTCAGGTCCTCCTTCAATGCATTTAAGTACAGAAACTTTTGTTTTTAACCATCTTCTTGGTAGGCCTGTACAGGTAGCCCTGAACTTACAACCATTTGTTTAGTGACTGATCCAAGTTACAACGGCCTTTTAAAAAGGGACATCCAACCGATTTTGACAGGCTTAAGATTGTCGCAGCCTTCCCACAGTCACGGGATCAAAATTTTAAAAACATGTTGGACAACCATTTGTCTAAAGTGTTGTATGGTTTCCTGCCTAAGCAGGGGGTTAGACTAGAAGACCTCCAAGGTCCCTTCTATCTCTGTTATTCTATTCTATTCTATTCTATTCTATTCTATTCTATTCTATTCTATTTCCATTCCATTCCATGTTCTATTCTGTTCTATTCTATTCTTTTTGGAATGTAGTTCTCACAAGATGTGCAAAGCTTGTGCAATTCTTCATTATTTATTTCTCTTCATGTTTGGGAATCCTTCTCTAATTAGGGGCTGTTAGTGACCCCCCCTTTATCTGCCATCTTACTTCAATCTTTCCTATTTGCAGCCACATCACAAGGGCAGGTGGCATTTACTCGAGAGGAAGGCGCATCATGGAGAGCACCCAGGGTGTCAACACTTCTCTTCCTAACCCAACACACCGCCAGACCCAAAAACCTGTTATTCCGTGGAGCAACTTTGGCAGAAAAACAGAGATAGACACACAACACGCACCACCGCCACCCTTAAGTACGTGAGACCCGAGCCACTCCTTGAAGGAGGAGAGAAGAAGAAGAAGAAGAGTGACATTTTTCTGGTGTGCGACGGGTTGGTTTGTACACCTTAGCAGAAAAAGTGAGCTGGTTAAGAAAAAATAAACAGAGGGAAAGTGGACTTGGGTGTTTTCCTGGGAAGTTTGCTCAGGATGAAATATCCAGTCTGGGAAGTTATAAGTCAACAGCAAAGTGCATTTTCTTTTGCAGACAAGGCGTGCTCCGAATCCAACCTTCTGGTTGGACTAGAAAATCTCCACGGTCCCTTCCAGCTCTATTCTCATTGACTGGTTGGTTGTCTTCAGCTAGAAGGGCCACCATACTCCTTGAAGACCATTCAGTTAAGAAAGGCTATCGATCTCCTGGCACATTCTGGCAGAAGTCTCTTCCCTGAATCCTAAAGCTCTTTTGCCAAATTTCTGGGATTGTAGGTCACGAAATAAATGTTAGGAAAACATAACAGAATAACGGAGTTGGAAGGGACCTTGGAGGTCTTCTAGTCCAACCCCCTGCTCAGGCAGGAGGCAAACCCTAAACCATTTCAGAGAAATGGCTGTCCAATCTCTTCTTATAAACTTCCAGTGTTGGAGCGCATCCAACTTGAGGCAAGTTGTTCTACTGTTTAACTGTTCTGTCAGGGAAATTTCTCCTTATTTCTATAGGTTGGGGTCTCTCCTTGATTAATTTCCACCCACTGCTTCTTTCCTGCCTTCAGGTGATTTGGAGAATAGGTTGCCCCCTTCCTCCTCTCTGTGGCAGCCCCTCAAGTATTGGAAGACTGCTATCCTGTCTCCTCTGGTCCTTCTTTTCATTAAACTAGAAGTACCCAATTTCTGAAGCTGTTCTTCATATGTTTTAGTCTCCAGCCTCCTAATCATCTTTGTCGCTCTTCTCTGCACACTTTCTACAGTCTCAACATCTTTTTTTATATCGTGGCAGCCAAAACTGGGTGCAGAATTCCAAGTGTGGCCTACAGGGATCCCTCAATTAAACAAGCACCCCCTACTCAGGATTTTGCTTTTTAGAGTACTGGAATTCACATTGTGCAGTTGCCATTTGAGGAGGCGTTCCCATTCCTTTTAAACTAAACTATGTACAAGTAGTACACAACTTTAACTGAGCCTAAAATTACAATCCTAAAACATAAGTGGTTGTAACTTGAGTTGTCATGTGACTAAGCCTAATTTATACGCATTTTTTGTGGCGGTCATGAAGGTAAATCTATTTTACTGAATGGGCATGTTAGCAGTAACTGGGCGAAAAAAATCCCCTGGAAACCAGCAAAAAACCTTGACAATTACAATCACACGATCGCAGGATATTACGAATAAGATGAGCTGGTTGCCATGCAGTCACCTGACTGCAGTGTGTGTGTGTATGTGTGTGTGTACGTGATTGTAGCAACTTTGAAAATGAGTTTTTGTGGGATCCGTTGTAACTTTGAACAATTACTTTGAATGACCAGTCATAAGTTGAGGATTCTCTGTACCAAAACTGAAGGTTTATTTATCCCAAGGGAAAAAGTTAAGGGACAATTAAGTTTGGCTGGTAAAAATAGGATGGTGGACCAGTGGTGCGATTCAAAATTGATTACAACCGGTTCTGTGGGCGTGGCTTGGTGGGCGTGGCAGGGGAAGGATACTGCAAAATCCCCATTCCCTCCCCACCCCAATAACCTGCTTTCCAGCTCTGTTCTCCTGTGCAGGGCAACCAAAGAAGACCCAGCCAATCAGCTGGGACTCAATGGGAGGGAGAGAATAGATCGGGGCAGGGCCAGTCAGAGGTGGTCTTTGCCGGTTCTCCGAACTACTCAAAATTTCCGCTACCGGTTCTCCAGAACCAGCTAAAAACCACCTCTGTGGTAGACCCTCAGATGAAGAGAGCACAACTTTGTGAATCACTGTGGGAAATCAGGGTTTGATAACACAGAATCTTTCAACTGGATGGTATCACTAAGCCCTGAATTTAAGAAAAATAATAGTAATAATAAACAAGGCAATCTCTCTCTTGCAGTTTTGAAATATTTCAGGCCCCGACCACACCCAAATCTCAAGCATGAGATCATCGAAAGCAGACACAATTGTAGGTTTTTGTTTTTGTTTTAAAAAGGGGGTGTCATGCACACCTTGGAAAATGACATGTGGAATCTGATAGACATAAAAATGACATAGTGAAATATGGTATCAAAGTGATCGTATTATTACTAGAATTGTACAATTTGCTAAACATAAATAGGATATTACCTTGTATTATAACGAGACTAGAAAGGGACTTTGTTTTAAACACAACAGTGGCATAACCAAGAACCGAAAAGGGGATAAATAATGGAAAACACAAATTAATATGAATTTATGAATGCTTAATATAATTCTACTGTATAATTCTACTGTATACTGCAGTGTTGGGGGGTTTCGGCTCAATGTGTGGAGTGTGAAAGATGTGTATTTGTGTTTATTTTCATGGTCATGATTGTGTACTGAAGATGGTGCTTGATTTCGTTGTACGAGGTGCAATAGCAATAAAGTAAACTATACTAAATTAATTATATAATTTGTTAAACCCTTCAAATATAACCATTAATATATTATTATAACAAAAGAAGCAATGTTAAGAATATAGAGACTGGCACAACAATAGCACGTGGGAATATTTGATACTTAAGATTGATAATTTGTATTAATATCAAATTATATAAAAAAGTTAGCAGTATCAATATGAAATCATTGTCAGGTTTGCTCTAAAATGTAAAACACCCTGGAACCACACTGGTCAAGCAATGATGTGTTTGTAGAAATTAAAAATAAAAATGTATTTTTTTTAAAAAGGACCGTCAAAATCAGACACCCAATGTAGGTTTTTCTTTTTTAAGGGGGCATCATGCACACCTCGGAAAATGCCTTCCTTCTTCATTTTCCAGACATACCAGAGGTCCAGGTGTTTTAGGGGGTTGGGGCACTTCTATTGGCCGATCGAAGTGGCTGGTGGTGAGGCGTGGCTGCTTGTGGGGTGCTTCTGTCGGCTGATACGAGTGGCCTCGTGGCGAGGCATGGCTGCCCACGGGGCGCTCCTAACAGTACAACTGTTAGGAGCGCCTCGCGGCAGTCACGCCTCGCTACAAGGCCACTCCTATCAGCTGACAGAAGCGGCTGGTGACTTTGCCTTTGGGGCGCTTCTATCAGCTGATAGAAGCGGCTGGTGGTGAGGTGAGTCTGTGCAAGGGGCACTCTAGGTGGGGGTGCGCATGGGGGAAATTAAGTCACCCCTCAAAAGGACGGCCTATCCATTTTTGGGGGGCTCAAAAAAAATAAGACCCAGCCTTATTTTATGAGAAACATAGTATATTCATATTTACATTGTAAATCTTTGTATCCGTTTCCATCTTAGACATTTTGTTGCGGTATAGACTCTTTAATTTCTATTTCACTTTTTTTAAATTTCCTTTCATATCCCTCCAATTATAATTTTTTTTTCCATATTTCATAGAATTCTGAAATATCTCGCTCCTTCAATTCTACAGTTAAGCTATCTAACTTGGCGCAGTGTAATTTTTTTTTGTATTATTACTTCATTGTTGGATATTTAATTTCCATGTTTGGGCAATTGATAATTTTGCGGCTGTGATAATATGAATAATTAGATATGTATCTGTTTTTTTAAGATTCTCATTTGTTATTCCTAATAGGAACATTTCTGGTGTATAATTTAGGTTTAGGTTTCGCATTTTCCTCTAACCGTTGTCCTTTTGCGACCTTCTGATAGGCAAACCCAATGGGGAAGCCAGAACCGTGTTGCTAACTTAAGAAATGCAATGATTCATTTAACAACTGTGGGAAGAGAGGTCAGAAAACGGGGCAAAAATAAATTCACTTAACAAATGTTTCGCATAGCCATAGAAAGTTTGGCTCAATTTGTGGTCGTAAACTGAAGACTACTATACAGTAATCTCAGCAAATCTCCTTTACCTTTCAAGGAATTTGGCAAGGAATGTGTCCGGTTGTGAGGTTTTGAGCGATATTACGTTTTCTGAATGTGGCTCTCTTCCCCGTACAGGCGTCCACACTTCTGCATCTGCTTTTTCTCTGTTGTTTCCTTCTTCCCCTCCTGATATTTTTCCCTCCTCTTAAAAATAAACCACACGATTTTACAAATATTGAAAAACTAGACCACGTATGCTTGTATTAAAAGCAAGCTTGCCTGATGCTATGTTGATGAGGACCATCTGTTTCAACTTTAGCACTGAATTCACACAGGCTTCTATGTGGGTCTTCTAGAAATGAGCTTAGGGCACTCTAAGTATTTTCCTGAGCGTCGGGTTGCGTTGAACAAATGAGACTTATTTCAAGGTATATTGGCCGAGCAAGAATTTAAACTCTTTTTTATATATATATATATATATATATATATATATGAATGAACACCCCCCACAACGATACGGGGTAAAGCTTCCTGGTTTGATCAAGACAGAAAACATTCTTGAACATGCGAGTCAGAGACCGATCCAGGATCTATTGATCATTATTTATTACCTCCATAAGGTTCATTAATGGGTTTTATTTCTAAAGAGTAATGTTTTTAGCTGCCAAACCCTGCACAGAGCTCAAAAATATTTCGGAGCCTTCAAAATGCTTGGTCACTCGAGACTTCCCAACCTGTCTTTGGGAGGAGATGAATTAGGGATCTAGTTAATTCATTTTTATAGCATCTGTGACATTCTTCTCCACCTTGATCTCCTCCAGATGTTGGATTTCAGCACCTGAAATTCCCCACCGCCTCGACCTTCAACACTATCAATTCTGGCTATTAGTCCAATACATCTGTAGGACATAACACTTCGCCCCCAAAAGTTCACCAAGTTACAACAGGCATAAAACAAGGATGGGAAAAGCTAGAGGGTAGAGAAAGGATTTGAATGACACGAAGAGCCGGTGTCCTGTTTCCAAGCTGTCCTTCTGGGTGGCACAACTGTAAGAAACATTCTAGATTTTTCCATACCAGGATGGGAAATCACCCTCTGTCTTCCACTTAATATCATTTAAGATCGTTGCACTCAGTTGGCCTTTCAGAAATTTGGAAATGGGTAAAATATTCTGAAAAAAATTACAGGTCGGAATCTGCATTTTGGTGATTCCACCCCATTCACAGGTAGTCCTCAATTTACAGCCATTCGTTTAGTGACCGTTTGAAGTTACTATGGCACTGAAAAAAAGTTACTTATGACCATTTTTCATATTTATGACCATTGCAGCATCCCCATGGTCACGTGAAAATTTGGATGTTTGGCAACTGACTCATATTTATGACGGTTGCAGTGTCCCGGGGTGTCATGTGTTCTCCTTTTCCGACCTTCTGACAAGTTGAGTCAATGGGAGAAGCCAGATTCACTTAACAACTGTGTGATCGACTTAACTGCAGCGGTTCACTTAACAAGCCTAGAAAGGTCGTAAACTGAAGCCAAACTCACTTAGCAACCATCTCACTGAGCAAGAAAACTTTTGACTTCAATTGTAGTCATAAGTTGAGGACTGCCTGTAGATACCTTACGCTTCGCCTACTGCAGAGGTGGCTAACCTTTTTGGGCTCCTGTGTCAAAAATTGTGTGCACGTTGGCGCTCACGTGCCAACACCCAAAAGACAATGCGTGACCCCCGCCCCCTGTGCATGCACACGAAATCCCACTGCCACTGCATTACGCCTCACCGCTGATTTTCAGCTGGTTTGAGGCCTTTTTTGGCCTCCCAGAGGCTTGAAAAAAGCCTCTGCAGGCCAAATAGGCCCGTTTCGTCATTTACAGGAAGTGAGAAAACGGGGCTATTCAGCCTGCAGAGGCTTTTCTCAAGCCTCTGGGAGGCCGAAAAAGGTCTCACACCAGCCAAAAATCAGCTGTGAGGCACGCGCATGCGCTATGAGGTAAGTTTGCCTGCGGCTCGCGTGCCAGCACAAATGGCTCTGTGTGCCACCTGTGCCATAGGCTCGCCATCACGGGCCTACTGCATTAAAAGAAAAGCAAATTTAGTCAACCCAATGGTCGCTTGTTCAAGGCCAGCCTACAAAAAAATGAACACCAATCTGAAAACCTAGGATTTATTCCATAAAGGTAGTCCTCGACTTACGACCACAACCAAGCCCCAAATTTTTGTTGCTAAGCGAGACATTTAAGTGCATGTCGCCCCATTTTACGCCCTGTCCTGCCACAGCTGTTAAGTGAATCACAGCAGTTGTTAAATTAGAGACACGGTTGTTAAGTGAATCTGACTTCCCCACTGTCTTTATGTGTTGGAAGGTCGCAAAAGGGGATAAAACATAAGCCCTGCACTGCAACCGTCATAAATATGAGCCAGTTGCCAAACATCTGAATTTTGATCCTGGGGATGCTGCAACAATCTTAAGTGTGAAAAGTGGTCCTAACTCACTTTTATCAGTGCCATTATAACTTTAAAAAAAAAAATATTCTGCATTTTCCTTCATTTTACATCACAATTTCAATTTTGCAACAACAATATGCTGGTTGTCTCAGCACCTTTTTAGAATATACATGATATTATACATCCTAGTCCCGACCATTTTTCTCTTTTTCATAAAGTATAGTCCAGGGATCGCAAACTATTTGGATCTCAGGGACCACCAAACTCATAATTTTAAATCCCACGGACCAGAGACCCTGGGAAAATCCCCCCAAAAGTCTGCAGGAAAATTCCCATCCTGTTTTCCTACCGATCGATCATTCTTTATTTGGGATCACAGGATACTGTCGCCAGCTCCATTCTCAGGTGTGGGGGGAGAGAGAGAGACTTTTGGCTTCATGCAAGGAAAGCAGCAGAAGTCTTTCTTTCTCTCCCCCAAATTCCGCCAGAAATGAGTCTTTGCCAGCACAGCCTCTTGGAGCAGGAGGCCTTGCAGGGTTCCAAAAACTAATTTCTGGTGGAGTTTGGGGGAGAGAAAGAAAGACTTTTGCTGCTTTCGTTGCATGCAGCCAAGAGCAGAAGAAGTGGTAAGAAGCAGCCTGGTGGCCAGGCCAGGTGCATGGGGCAAGTTCCCCCCCTCCGCCCTTTCCCCCCTGCCCTCACTACCTCGTGTTGTTCGCAACGCAAGCCTTGTGCTCCCGCAGGCCATGTGGGCCGCGCAGCCTTGTGTTCCCATGTAGTCTGGATTAACTGATATTGGAGGGGGGGTGCTTTGGGGGTGACATTTCTCTGCGGACCACCAAAATTTTCTTCCAGACCACCAGTGGTTCCCAGCCCATTGGTTGGCGACCACTGGTATAGTAGTCCATAGAAAAAAAGAATAGAAACTTGATATTGTTCAACAAACTTATATCTATTGTATCCATGGTTATAAACTTCTCTATACATTTATCACTCTATATATTTTGGTTTGCAATTATGTACAATCTCGTACCAATATTGCTTACAATACATATCCTTATATATAGCTTTATATCTGTATTTGTTTCTAACTTGTTGATCCTCTTTCATCATTCATTTTCTAACCTTTGCATCTATTTTCTAGCCAATTGTACCATAGGTCCCATATTTTTTTAATTAATTTTTTTATTGTATATTTCCAACAAATCCATCTTTCATTATAACAGTACATGTATCTTGTGCTAACAATTATAATTAATATACTTTTCATACCAATATAACAATGATGACATTTTCTTTATAAACCATTATCTCTTACTCATATTGTCTTTATAACAATCTGAACTTATTTCTCTATATATTCATCTACTCAATTTTAACTTGTTTTATTTTCCAACCATTCATAAAATATATCCCACACCATATAATATTCAGTTTCTTCTTTTTCTTTAATTGCCAGTGTTAATCTATTCATCTTGGCACCTTTTAATATGTTCTCAATCACCTTTCCCTCTGCTAGATTTTTTTTGCTATTCCAATTGTGAGCAAATACAATTCTAGCTGCAGTTAATAATACATGTAAAATTAAATATATTTTTTCTGTGCTATAACATTCAGGTACCATCCCTAGTAGGAATATCTCAAGGTTTCAAGTCTATATGTTGCTTTATCATTTTTTCCAACCATGTGTGTATTTTTATCCAATATCTTTTAACTTCTATGCATGTCCACCACATATGGTAATATGATCCAGGTGTCTGCTAGCCCTTCCAGCATTTGGCTGATTTTGTCTTTAAACGTCTTTGCTAATTTATATAGGTCCCTTTGCTAATTTATATAGGTAATACTCTGTTTCTCCTTTGCCTTTGTCGCTAAATGAAGTCGATGAGTTGCTGTATAAGCAGAAGAGTAGTCTTTAGTCCAGCAGGTCATTTCTGGCTTAATTTAAATCAGGCTCCTGCTGTCTACAGCTACCTACAATGCCCTGAAGCTTGGGAAGGAGAAGACAAGGCTGTCTTTCTAACCCTCCACCCTGGCTTCTTCTCATCCTGCGTTCTCATATTTCCGAGAGCTTCATGACGGCGGACAATGAAAACTCGTCCTGTACCCAACTCTTATCAATTACCATGCGACGGGCATAAGAGGAAAAAGAGAGGAATTCTTTCGTTAGACGGGCACCATAGGAACTCAGCTACTCGCCCAGGGCCACAGCGGTAGCCCGGAGCAAAACAGGGAAAGGGTGAAATGTCAGAGAGAGCAAGCTTATTATTAAACAAAACGATAAACCTCTGCTTTTGCACCTTGGCACCGAGAGAAATCTACCAGCTGGGTTCCCACAGGCCTGCTACCTTGTCCGCCAGGATAGCCGCAGGTGGTTTCTATCGCCCCTTACAAAGATGTTCTCTATCAGGAACGGAAAAACAAATCGTTGGAGCTAAGCAGGGCGTTCCATTTTATGGAGAAATAAATTTTTCGGGCCCCAATCCTCGCAAGCCGAGTCAACGGGGAAGCCAGTTTTTCACTGAACAACCCTGTGATCGACTTAACTGCAGTGGTTCACTTCACAACGCTAGCAAAAGGAAGGACGCAAAATGAAGCCTAACTCACTTAGCAATCGTCTCATTGAGCGAGAAAACCGTTGGCCTCAATTGTTGTCATAAGTCGAGGACTACCTTTGGGCTTCGTCTACTGCATTAAATGACCAAGAAAAGCACGTTTAGCCAACGCGGTTGTCGTTTGTACACAGCCAGCTGACATTAAACGAACACCAATCTGAAAACCTGCCTAGGATTGAAAAATAAAATTTTTCACCCCCAATTCTTACTTTTTCTTTCCAACAATTTCAGGCTCCTTTCATGCAGTCCTGCTTAATGGAGGATTCTCATCCAGGTTCCTGAAGCACAAAATCGGCTATTTTTTCTCCCCAAAAAGGCTTCTGATTTGATGCCTCAAAGACGACGAATCGTCTTTCGAACCCTGATCGCACCCAGATGCTCCTGACGCTAGCCTGTAAATTCTGAGACTTCTGTCCACACATTTGGATCAGGTTGCAGAAAACTTGGCCTAGGACCTCTCAAAAACAAGGACTAATTGATTAAGGAGCACTGCAATTAATTTTCATGAAGACAGGGAAAAGAGACGGGGAAACAGACCCAAAGTCTTGGCTGGTATGTCCCCCCACCAATACTTTATTTTCATTTAATTAATTATATTTATTTATTTAAGAGGATTTACAGCCTGTTCCCAACCTGGAAGACTCTGGGCACTGCAGAATAACAGAAAATAAGAATTATGCATTCATAGTTTTGAAAGGGAAGCAACTGCAGGATTTATGTGCTTAGTGTCTCTCAAAGTGACAAAGTAAACACATTTCGTGTCAAAAAGCTTAAGGGACAAACTGCACAGGAATTGAGAGATAGTATTTCTGTCCTTAAAATCTCTCCAATGTTTTAAAAAGGAAAAAAAAATATCACAGGCCACCACCCCTGTAGCTCACCAAGCAGCAAAGGAAAGACAAAATAAATTTCCCACCCCACTTCATCTAAAACAACCTAAAATCTGATTAATGTCCTGTCTCTCAAACGTGGCAACTTTTTAAGATGTGTGGGCCTGCTGGCTGGGGAATTCTGGGATCTCTTAAAATTTGCCACTTTTGAGAAGTACTGAATTAGCATGTTTGAGGTTTAGCAAAAACCCTATTGATTGATTGATCAGTCTTCCTTCTCAATCCCTAAATATTTATGAATTTAATAGGCCGAGTTACTGAAGACTCTCATCTGAATTGCACACACACAATCTTATAGATTCTCTCCAGCGGGGTGTCTTGACACTAGCAGCGTAACATACTTTGGTTATGCAAGGAGTGGCATTTTCACCAAATACACCCAACCAACTGAACTTCCTACTATTGGATGTTTTTATGAAGAGACTGGACAGCCACCTGTCTGACATTGCATAGAATCTCCTACTTCGATTGGATTAGAATGGATTCACTTAACAGTTGTGTGATTAATTTAACAATCAAGGCAAAAACAAACAAACTGTAAAGTCAGGCATAGATCATTTAACAACCATTTTACTTAGCAACAGAAATTCTGGCCCCAACTGTGGTTATAAATCGAGGACTATAGTCAAAGTTGCGATGGGGGCAGTGGGACAAGGGGTGATGGCAATATTTACTCCCTGTCCTTTTTATTAATACTAATCTCTTAATAAGTGAAATAATTTTCATAGGCAAGAAAATAAAAAAATAAAATGCTTTCTATATTCTTGGCAGGGAGATCTGGCTGTGTACACAGAAAAGGAGGCCAACAGGAGATGCTGGAAGAAGACAATAGGTCGTAAAGTAAATCCCCATCAAAGCAAAGACAGGCTTTGACCAAAAATGGTAGCACAACTCAAGTCCGCATACGCACTTTCGAAATGTTACTTGAAAATAACAAAACAGATAGACGACATTCATCTTCTATTCCTATTCCGGCCAACTTAAATATCCGACCCACGTCATCTCCCAAGGTCAAGCAGAGTTCAGCCTGTGCATTTGTTATGAGCTAAAAAATCACTTATATCGATGCTGATAAATAGAAAGCGAGCTGAAGGCGATATAATGGAGGTAGGTAGAGGATCTGGGTAGCTCAGGCTTGAACTGTGTGGTTGTCGGTACTCTCTGAGGCTGCTTGTTTGCTTGCAGGTGTTTTATCACACAACTAGGTAGCAGCAGCATGGAATATGCAGCAAGTGAGCAGAACCAGATGTTTGAAGGAAATGTCCAAGGATCCTTTTAAAAATAAAAATAAAATCTTTGTGACTGAACAAATTAAATTTCCTCTCGCCAAGGTGGATGGCAACCTGTGAGCTTGTTCTGAAACAGTAATAAAGGAGAATATTTGTAGCTCAGGGTTGATATGAGGGGTCCTTGGTGCTGACTGAGCTTGGTTGTTTTCTTGCAGACGTTTCATTACCCATCTAGGCAACATCATCAGTGTTAGTCCCATTAGCACTGACGATGTTACCGACTTGGGTAATGAAACGTCTGCAAGAAAACAACCAAGCTCAGACAGCATATCCTCTTATTCTGAAAATAAATGCAAATGGTTGGGCAGCAAAACATCCTTTCCCATCCAATAGTTTTGGCCCTACTCTTATTATTTTGGATATCCAGTTTGTATCTGGGCAACTCAAAGTTTCTGGGGGCGCAAACTATGTATTTTAATTTCAGCTGGCCAGGCAGATGGCCAGAAAAGAGCCTTTAAAACACTCTTTCTCTCTCCTCACAAAATGCCAAAACATGACAAATCCTTAAAAATGCCCAATATTGGCATCTCTCCGCCAGCCTCAAAGAAAGCCTTGTAATGCCCCCAAATGAATGGATCATAAACATCTTCAGGGCGGTGACCCGAACCCGTTGCTCTGCCAACGTTGCCAACTTGTGGCAAAATTTAGGTCAAGTCAAATGTCTATCCCGAGTCTTCGTGTGACTCCCTTCGCTCTGTAGCAGCCAACATAGAGGAAAGGGTCAAACTTCCCTTGATTTTAACCCATTTTTGTTGTCTCCCCTCCCTGAGTCCAAGTTGTACCCCTAAAACAACGCAGGAAACTTCAGGCAAAGTCTGCAAAAAACAAAACAAAGACACCCCGGGATCTGCCGAAAGGGCCCCTTTCGTACCACGGAAACCCCCAAATTAGCCAAATATTTTGGGCACTACCACAGCACTCTTGATTCCATGTTGAAAATGCTTCCTTTGCAAAGCTGCCCCGTCCCCGCAAGACCAAGTTACCTGGTACAGGTAGTGTTCGACTTACATTCATTTGGTGACCATTCCAAAGTTACAACGGCCCTGGAAAAAAAAGTGACTTAGGAACGTTTTCCCCACACTTATGACCATTGCAGCAGTCCCCTGATCAAAATTTGGGCGCTATGTCAACTGGCTTGTATTTATGACGGTTGCAGCGTCCCAAGCTCATGCGAGTCCCCTTTGGCAGCCTTGCGACAGGCAAAATCAATGGGGAAGCCCGATTCACTGAACAGCTCATGTTAGTCCTCAACTTACAACCATAGTGACCATTCAACGGCCCTGGAAAAAGTGACTTGTGGCCATTTTTCCACACTTGTGACCACTGCAGCGTCCCCACGGTCCCGTGATCAAAATTCAGACGCATGGCAATTGGCTCCTATTTATGACAGTTTGAGTGTCCCGGGATCCTCTTTTGCCACCTTCTGACTAGCAAAGTCAATGGGGAAAAGCCAGAATTACTAAACGTCCAGGTTCCTAACTTAACCACCGCAGCGAGCCACCTCACTGTGGCAAGAAAAGTCATAAAATGAGGCAAGACTCACTTAACAACTGCCTTGCTTGCCCCATTTGGCCTCAACTGTGGCCCCAAGTCGAAAACTCCCTGTACTTGGGGGGCCTTAAACCTGACCGTCCCCCCTTAGCTGCTCCCCTCAAGAAACGCTCCAGCTGCCATCTTGCGCCCACCCCGCGGCCACACTGGGGATTGGATGGAAACCCAGGGCGGCTTTCCGAATTAAAATGCACCTCCTCCTCCTCCCCCACTTCTGCCTCCTGTGGCAGCTGTGTAAATCCTCACAAACCCCCAGAGCGTCTGGGTTGTGTGTGCGAGGCCTTCCGCCGGGCAAGCCACAATTGGCGAGGAGAAATTTGTATGGAGGATTATTTTTCCCTCGTTTCCCCTCCTCTGTTAGGGAGGCTGAAAGAGCCACCCGTGCTTCGTGGCTTCTCCCCCCCCCCCCCCGCCCCTCCACAGCTTCTGTCTCCCACACGTCTAGGGCCCGAGCGAGAAACCCCACAGGCCGGTTCTGTTCCCCGGCATCTCAGCTTGCAAGATTTGAGAGTTGTGTTCCTGCTTCCTAAGTCTCTTTCTGCTGACCCGTGGCTCGCCGGCTCGACCTCTCCACTACCTCCGCCTCATCAATCACAGGCTTCACCCCTGCTCTGTGGGGAAACAAGAGGGGGGGGAGAGAGAGAGGCGACCCTGTTGCCTCATTTTTGCAGGCTGAGAGTCTGCCGTCTGTTTGAGCAGCCGCGGCCTTTGCAAGCGAGCCAAGGCAGGCAGCGTGCAATTCCTCCCTTGCTCCCTGCCTTCACCTCTCCACTACCCTCCACCCCCCCCTTTTTTTTAACACAATGCAAGTTGCTGCAAAAAGGTTATTGCAGGTGTGTGTGTGTGTGTGTGTGGAAATAGCCTCCATAAAACCCCACCTGGCATCTCCTTCCTTTGCAAACTTTCCGCTCCCAACAACATTTTGCCTCCTGAGTTCAAACTCGTCAGGTGGAATTTCACACGTGTGTTTGTGTTCCTCCCGATCTTCGGGTCCGGATCCAAATGGATTCCCACACTGGTTTTCCTTCTGTTTCCCCCACACCACCACCACTCCCTCCCAGTATCCTGATGGACCCCTAGCGAAGTTTTCTCCTATCCGATCAACTTTTGCATTTCATAGACAAAAGTGGTGCCGCTAGGCAACAAGTTGATGGTTCTGCAGCCACTGGCGTTGGAAAAGGGGCGACCTAAATTCCACAAGGACTTGTGTGGTGTGTGTGTGTGTGTTGTTAGGTCCCACAAGCATTTTGCATCCTGGCTTAACAATACAACAAGATGGTCGCTACAAGACACAACATGCCACAACAAAGTGGATCGCTGCAAAAAAACAAAAACAAAACCCAAGTCCTGAAAAAATGCAGCACTCAAATTTTTTTTTGCGAAAATTATTTAGCTAAAGGGAGGGCTTTTTCAGCACTAATATTCCTGCTTGGTCTCTGGTTCCACAAAGTATATAGAGATACTTATTCCCCGCTTTTCTCCAAATTTGTTTTTAAAGAAAGCACTGAAAGAACCCAACTGCAGAAAAGGTTCCCGGCCTGATTACCATTAACTGGTTATTCGTGTTAATGATTTTCAATGCTGTTGAGAGGGGTGGATTGGGGCAGTGGGGACAAAGTTACTTCTAATTTGCATTTCTTGTTTTGGGGGAAGGGAAGGTGATGCCAAAATTTTATGCAACTCTTTAGAAGGGTGGCATTTAATGACTCATATCATTATTTTTTGTTGGGCACCACGGTAAGAGGAAAACAACAACAACCATTATTTGTATGCATCCTCAGAGATGCAGTTTGAAGGTTCACTTAGTTTGGAGAAAGTTCCATTGAATGCGATGGGATTTATTTTTGAGATTGCATGCAGAGGGCAGCACTGTCAGAAAAGTAGGGCCAGATGAGAACAACTGTTATTTTTTTCCCCCCCTAACTTAAAGTCCAAAGAGGCTCTGATATTTCATCCAGTTCCCATTTTTAAACAAATATGTGAACTGGAATGTGCTTATATACCAGCTTTCTTTTTTCTTAATTTTATGCTGGGATTTGGAAAGAAAAGAAAAGAAAAGAAAAGAAAAGAAAAGAAAAGAAAAGAAAAGAAAAGAAAAGAAAAGAGGAAGGGAGGAAGGGAGGAAGGGAGGAAGGAAGGACGGACGCTTTAGAGAAATGATAAAAATTGCAAATCTTGGGAGAATGAATCTATACACCGCAAAATATTTGAGGGACTTTCCCTTGGAGAATTACTTCTAATAAAAGATCACATACCAACATAAGAAAAGTATGCAGCAAGGCATACAAAAAATAGTCTTCCCCACGCAGATTACAACATGAAAAGGAGAAAAGTTAACATCTGAACATCCTGAATTGAAATAGATGGATTTGCCCATATGGACAGAACAAACTTTGAGCTGGCATAACTTTATGGCAAGAATATCTGACCAATTTATTTGCCTACAACTCCCATAGCGCTTTGCCTTGGTCTCTCTCAGGCTGCTAGAGCTCAAAGTCTAAAAATGTAAAAACGGTGCTTTAAAATGTGACGGAACAACGGAGACCTTTTGATGACTTTAGAGACGGTTTTGCCCAGTAAGCTGTGGCTGAATTTCTTTAGGGAGGAAGATCCTGATTGAAGTGACCAGTAGACCTGTTCTTAATATTCTTCTGCAGAAATGACTTCTCATTCATGTGCCTTCAATATAAGCCTTTGCTGAAGTTATCTCCAAGTTTTCTCCTTTCTAAAGAAAGAGAAATAGATAGCGAAACCCTTCTCTTGAAAGATTAAAAAAGCCATAAATGGAAAAAAGGGCCTACTCCAGATAATATTCACAGAAGGAATGTGTTGGGAAAGTAAAGTTAACTCCCTCTTCCAATGGCCTTTTTCCAAATCTAACCCTCCGTAGGAGGGTTAGAGGTCAAAATAAACCAGGCAGATGTTTCTGCGATGCCCAATTCATCGTAC
>NW_020769424.1:960831-971316 GCF_900518735.1 Pseudonaja textilis | reverse complement strand
AAAGAGAGAAATTGAGAGAGAAATTGAGTGAGAGATTGAGAAAGTTTGAGAGAAAGAAAGAGAAATTGAGAGACAGAACCGAGAGAAATGGAGACAGAGAAACTGAGAAAGATTGAGAGAGAAATTGAGTGAGAGATTGAGAAAGTTTGAGAGAAAGAGAGAAATTGAGACAGAAATTGAGACAAAAATTGAGAGAGATTGAGAAAGAAAGAAAAAGAAATTGAAATGGAGAGATAGAGAGAGAAATTGAGAGATTGAGAGTCAGAGTGAAAGAGAGAGAGAGAGAAACAGAGAGAAAAATTGATAGATTGAGAAAGAGAAATTGAGAGACAGAGAGAAAGACATTGAGAGAGAAATTGAGAGACACAGACAGACAGACTGGCAGGCCATGGCAAAGCCCCCCCCCCCCCCCCCCAGCCTGGATTTCATTTGCAAAAGTTAGCCAGAGCAAATGCTATCGCAGCTGCTGCCCAGCAAGCCATATCTCACAAAAAGAAGCCGCTTTGGGACCATGACAGACAGGTTCCCTCCACCCCAATATCCCTGAAGCTGGTAAAGGGAGAAATGACCCAGAAGTATCAAAGTTTCTCCTGAGTTCTGGGATAAATCCGCGAGACCTCCCCATCGACCGAAATCCTGCCAAAGCACATGTCCGTGGTGTTGACCAGAAGAAGCCAGTTCTCAGCTCCCACACGTCTCCTGGGCTTCGCATTCCAAGGTTGGGAGAATTAGGGAACAGGTGTTTGGAAACTTGTCTGCTCTTAGGAACACGCGCCGGGATGGTGGTGGTGGGGGGTTGGACACCGACACCCACCCACCAGATACTCCCCACACACACAAAATTTCTGTGGTGCCATAGAAAAAAATGTGCAAACCAAGAGTATTCGGGGACGTTGCAACCAGACCTACAACAATGCGGAGAGTCCTCTCTTAGCGACGGCCTCGGTTAGCGATTGTTTGCAGTCACCACAGTGTTGAGAAACTAACTGGAGGACCTCGCCTCACCTTTACGACTTTCGCAGGCCTGTAAAGTCCGGGAAAGCTGAAGTGCCGTCAGACCGTCGCGATTTGACTTAGTGCTTCACTTAACGACTGAGCTACTGGTTCCAAATGTGGATTACTATATATTCAGAACGCAGAAAACCGGACAGTACAGGTAAATCCTTGGCTCGCAACCACAATTGAGCTCCAAAATTTCTGCTGCTAAGCAGAAGACTGTTATTAAGCGGATCACTACCACTGTGAAGTCAGTAGGATGGTTGTTAAGTGAATCCGGCTTCCCCTTTGAGCAGAAGGTTACAAAAGATGACCCAGGACACTTCAACTGTCATAAATATGAGTCAGTTTGCCAAGTGCCTGGATGCTCGTAAGTGTAATGGTCGTGTGAAAAACGCCCATAAGTCTGTTCGAAGGGTCATTAAATGAATGGTTGTAAACAGAGGATAACCTGCACGCTGATTTCCTAAATATGAGGTTTCAATTTCCCCTGGAAAGCCACTACACACATGACTCCACCATCAGTGGCCTGGTGCTTTCCTGCTACTTCAATGCAAACCACTGCATGGATGAAGTCCAGCTGTTAATGAAGGCCCTGACAAGGCAGGAGACGCCAACGCAATTAAGCAAAATACAAGAGGTATAAGAAATTTCAAACTGGCAAATTGGCACCTACGGCTTTGCCTTTGCTTTAAAAGTATTGCTCAGCACCACTGGAATCGGAGCCAGCCGTTTTCCCTTTGCTCTTTCATGCAATCTCGGGACAAAATACAGCAGTGTGTTTCTTAGGTTGTGCCATTTGTTACCCACAAAAAAAAAAAAATATTTTGTTTGTTTTTTTAAAAAAAACCCAGATTCCTCTTGCTATGGGTAATTCACCTACAGGTAGTCTTTAACTTATAACCATTCACGTAATGACGGTTCAAAATTCCACTGGTTTTGGAAAAAGTGATTTTGCACCTGTCCTTGAAATGACAAGACAATGTTCCGCTTTGCGGTCACATGATTGGCAATTCTGGAGGTCGGAAATTGGCTCGCATTTATGACCGGCTGCAGCATCCAGCCATCACACGATTACGATTTGTGACTTTCCAAAATGGTTTCTGACAAAACGGCATCTATTGGAGAAGCAGGATTCACTTAACAAACGTCTGATTTGTTTAACAATCATGATAAAAATGATTTTAAAACTGGGTCTAGCTATGTGATGTACTCACTTAATGACCGCTCTGCTTAGTGACCACAATTCTGGCCCGAATTATGTCGGGGATTATCTGTACAGGGTTTTTTTTTCCCCCTCCTATTGATAAAAACTCACCACGGCTAATTACAACCAGATGCAGGGCCTGTGAGGAATAGGAAGTAATTGTAGCAGACTTATTTATAATACCAGAGAACAATTATTCTATTTTCTATCCTGTGTTTCTCTCCCACTTCTCGATCAACGTGAAATAAAGCCCCGTAAGACATTCCATGATGGTTTGCAGACCTTACGCTGTCGTAAGAAAAACCCAAATATTTCTAGCAAACAAGGCCACCACCACCTCGCCAATCCCTTTTAACGCTGGAGCCAAATTTGGCATAAAGCCTTGAGTGGCAAAACGAATTTAACCGACTTGAGGTGCCTGGGCAAGGAGGAAAACCTGTAACGCAGAGGTGTCCAACTTTGGCAACTTTTAAGACCTGTGAACTTCAACTCCCAGAATTCCCCAGCCAAGCCCGGGGAATCCTGGGAGTTGAAGTCCACATTTCTTAACGTTGCTACGGCTGTAATGGATAAAGCAAAGTAAGTCAATGTTCAACTTGAACTCAGTTCTCCCAATAAATAAAACCGTCTGGCCAAAGAAGCACCTGCTTTTCCTTCTCTCCTGCTTTGGCACCAAGTGCCAGAGACGCTTAATCCGGACAAACCAGTTTGAGTCAGGAGAGCAGGCCAAGCTGCAATTCATTAAAAAAAAAGAAAAAAAGAAAACAAGACGCACAAAGCGAAATGCGCCGTGATTCAGGTTTCTGGTGATGTCTAATTAAGAACTCCACAGGGCCTAATCGTCAGCAACAAGCGGCCCAGGCAAAGAAGGTGAATAGGCAGCTCCTTGGCTTCCACCAAAAAGTAAATAAATAAAAATCGGCAACGTGTCCTTGCCTTGGTTGCAACTCGTAACCAACCACGCTACAAGCCACGAAAGCAACTGCTCTAAGCAGAATGGCTCTAAGCAAAGATGAACAGGCTCAACCGTTGAGTATTTCAGCATTTAAGGGAGAGACAAATTTTTGCCAAGTAGACCAAAGCAGAACAGGCTTGGCGCGGAAAGACAGCACCGTAAACAAACGACAGACGTGAAGTAAAATGAGGAGACACTTGGAAACGTTCATTTGCCCCCATCTCCAATTAGTTGCCATGTTCCTGGGCTCAAAAGTTTACCCTTTTTCTTCCCAGAAGGCTGGACCAGTTTGCAAGGAGTTAGGAGGGCCGAACAAAGCCAGCTGAATCTCGTCTCGTTCTTGGACCGGATTTTACCCAGCCTTATTAAAGGATCAACAAAACAGCAGGACTATCACATCCCCGTTGTGAGAGGAGACAGTTCAGTGAACTGTAATCAAAAGGAAAGCAAACTTTCTCTGCATCAAGAGAAAATAACAAGAGCATATGCTAAGAATAATTTAAGGAGGGGAATGGTTGAAAAGAATACAATTATGCTACGGTTCAGCATCAAATACGCACACCAACACAGGCATTGTAATATAAATCCATTGGTTTACTGTCGCGGCCACGGATCGTAGCAACAAGAGCATAAATTAAGAATAAAATTGGTTAACGGGAAAAAATGAAGGGGGGGAAAAGGAATGCAGAAAAATTAAGGAAAGTAGAACTAGGAGTGCCGTTGCGAGCTTCAAACTTTCCAAGTTTCAAGGAAAACAAGTCAGTTCTGGCAAACCACTGGAATCACAAATGCAAGAAGTTTTTCAATTGTTCAGAATCTGACACGTCAAGGTTGTATATCAACAATTTCCCCCACCCCAGATTGTAGGATTTCACCATAGATTGGGCAGTAAAAAAACAGAAGATCCGATATCTTTTTCTTGTCTAACTCAGCAGCAGCTCGGCCGTACATTATGCTAAAATGTATTCTATGCGTTCAATAAAACAGAGCTTTTGTCAAACTGCAGCGTGGAATCTTGAACCAAATTTCTCATTCTTTTCCATTGCAGGAAAAACCTGGAAAATAATACATGACCCTATCCCTTTTATTCAGCCGTATGCAACCCTTGGTTTGCATTCGGCCCATTCATACCACCAGCCAGTACACGATTTGTGATCTCTGGTGCAGATTTCAATCTCCACATTATTATCCACAAATATGTGCCGAACAGGAGGGGAAAAAAACCCAGCCTGTGATGTACTCCCTAAGTTCTCTTAAGGTGGTTACAGTATTTTAAGAGGCATATCCGTGGCATAAAGGGTCACCACCAAGTTGACGCACACCAAAGTATTTTTTTTTTAAAAATCCCTACAGTCCCCCCCAAAATTCCTAGAATCCCTTTTCCCAACACTGCACCACCAAAATTCTGGTAGCACCCTTGCCAACAAATGCATTTTATTAAAAATCATAAGGTTTCATGAGCTGTTAACTCACAATACTTTAACTGTGTTTAATTTTTCTTTTTTGTGGTAGGGTTTTCGTTGGTTTTAGTTGATTTCATGGCTGTTCCACACCCAGTCACTCATCTGAAATGGGTGGCTATGCAAACTGAATAAACAAAGAAATAGATAAACATAATAAAAACTCTCTTGGGCAGATACGTGGAGTGGCCACGCTGATGCAGAGTTTAAATTGGGATGAGGGTAGAAAGGAGAAAACATGGTGGTTATGCCATGAATCTTACATGTCTGGACAGATGACAAGCCTCTTCGTCAATTAAGGATTGTAATGTGCATGTCAGAACCACACCCGATGGCTAAATTTGGCTAAATTGGTTTTGTCCCAAATCCTTTCGGCAAACCACACCGGCTTTCAGTAGAAGGATTTCAATTGAATTGTGACTTCTCCGGTGCTCTCTGAGCTTGGTGGTTCGGTTGCAGAAACCCCATTTCACTGATAACATTACCCAGTCGAGTAATGAAATGTCTGCAAGCCAACCACCAAGCTCAGAGACCACCAAGGACCCGGTACTCCAACTTTACAAACGAGTGCAGCAAGGTAGGCCAGACAAAGGAGTTGAATGTTTCTCCTGCAAGACAGAGGCAGATACAAAAAAAAAATAAAAAAAAATCCAGCCTTGTCTGCCCTTTGCCAACACCCCTTTTTTTGGCATTACTCAGAAAGGGGCCAAAAGCCACCCCAGTGGACAATCTGGGGCCACTGACCCGAAGAAGTAAAAGACAAAGGTGTTTGAAGAGACTGGCTCCCAAAAGCTCTTAGAAGCCATGGAAAGAACAACCCGATTTCCGCTAAATTAAACCACGCCGATGCATCCTTCAAATTCATACCCTGCTCCCATCAATCAACTCTTGGTGGCCATCATATTGTTTCCAGTGTAGAGGTTAGAATGTCTGGAATGGAAGTTGGAGGGTTGGGGTTGGAGCTCAGGAAACAGCGAGAAAAGAAGCCGGCGTTTGGAAGTCAAGAGCTCCCTCCATCTCCCGGCAAGGTGATCGCGGTGGTTGGGCCGAGTTGGAAAAGCAGATCTTTAGGGACCAAGCGTAAGACGGCCTCCTTTGCCAGAGAAAACCAAGCACACGGTTGCTCCTGAGCGAAACTTTCCTTCTCTAGCCAGCCGAAGTGCTGCTGAAAACACACTGTGGTTTCAGACAGATCCAACGTAGCTTATGCTGGAATTTGCAGGAAATCCTCTTTTTTTTTTTTTCCCACTTCCAGCCTCACCAACCTCTCCTGCAACCTTTATGGATAAAACCTTTTCCCCTAAGCTGCCATTGTCTCTTCTCCTGCGCTGCCTTGGAGGGAGGGAGGGAGGGAGAGGGAGAGAGGGAGAGAGAGAGAGAGGAGATACCATCCCACCTTGCAGGAAGCCCAGAGTAGAAAGTGTGTCCATACAATCGTGGAGAGAAGACAAGGAGAAAGAACCAGCTAAGGCTAAAAACATGTGCATACGTAAGACCATCAACCACAAAACTTCTGCAGAACCTGCGGAAGAAGGTAACCAACAAGCTGAGGACTCCCTGCTTTCGGCAAGCCAAACTGGACAGGCCCACAGACACACAGGTCCAAATCCCCAGGGGGACTGGCAGTCGCCACTTAAGTGGAACGTGCGTGCACGAATTTATTCCTGGCACTCCACATCAGGCATTTGCTAAATTTCCCGCTAGCAGTGCTGTTGCAGTCCTGCTGCCCAGTTTGCATCTACCTTTCTCAATTTTTATTTCGATCTCATTAACCAGCCCGTCCGTCATAACCACCCCATAAAAAATGGCAAACGAAGAGCCAACGTAAGGAGGGAAGGATGCCAGCCCAGCCTGGGGGAGTGCCTCCTGATTGGAGTCGAGAGCGCCTGACTGATAAATCACAGCATATGCAGTGGCGCACGCTATTAATCAATTCACAGTGTCCAGCTGGTAGAAAACTGGAGGAAGAAGAGAGAAAGAGAAGAAAAAAAAAACCCTGAGCAGGTTAAAAAGCCAGCTTTTGTGCATGAACCACGTCGGAGTGGTTAATGTACAAACCTCCAATCAGAGCTGGGGTTTCTTAGAAGACGGCTGGAAAAAAAAAAACAGGGTCTGAATTTTTCACCCCTTTCTTCTCTTCTGCTGAAGAAAGCTCCCGTGGAAATTGTACCTGTATTCCTTATCTTGCTTAACAGGGTTAGAAAGTTGGGTTAAGGGGCTCCTCTGCCCCCTGCCCTCCATTCTGTCCAAGCCCACTACCCAGAAAACCAAGGACCCCCTGCACGGAAGCAATCAGCTAAGGGATGAAGGCTACACACCAACTAGGGGAGCATTTAAAAAGTAGATGGAGGCCTCTTGAAGAAGCAAGAAAATCTACAACCCGCCTCAGTTACGGTCCTGTAATGCCGGCCTCTTGAAATGCCAATTTGCCTTTTTGGATATGATAAACTACAAATATGCTTTTATTGACGGGGGCGAGATTCTCCAGTGCTGCAAGCATGAAGATTCTGATGTATAAATATCACACCGTCCTTAACCTATGAACAGGCCAAACAAAGATCCTAGCAAAATATTCATCAGAATGGTGATCAACGTCCTCCCAATAATTATTTTTTTTTCTACCATTGCTGTTTAATTTCCAGAAAGGAAGCCGACCTCTAGCAGATCTCTCTAGTTTTCTTCCTCTTTTTCTTGGAAATCACCGGTTCCAAGAAAGCGTGAACGAAAGGGGAATATACATCCTCCTTCTACCTCTCCATCTGTCTCCCAACAAAGAGAGGACTGGAGCCAACCCAGGCCAACAAAGTGCTTTGGAATATCAAACTGTAAGGCAGCATCAAACAGGAATAGGGGGGGCAGGGGGGAGGAGACATTTGATGGACGCTTTGAAGATTTTAAGGAAAACAACCAACGCTCTCCATGGCCAGGTTTAAAGGTGTTTTCAAAGAAGGGGGAAATGTCTGATATACTTCAGAAACATTCCAGGAAAAACTCACTTTAAAGCTGCAGATTAAGAGTGGTGAAGTGAGAAATTAAGGCGCTTACAGAGAATCGGGACAAACCTGTAAAAAAAAAAAAATCAAGTTATGGGACTATTTAGTAAAACATTTCAGGGTGAATCAACTTCTGGATCTGTTCTACTTGAACACACTGAGAAGGTATTTTTGACTCTGGTGTTTCACCCTGAGACCAAGTGTGAAAGTTCCAAACCGAGACAATGTCTGAACCCGGCGTTTTTCAGCTGCAACTAAAACTTGAAAAAGACCAACTTGAGGAAGCCTCTCTTTGCAACCGACTAGGAGCAAGTCCTCCCGAGTTCTTAGAAGAACAACCAACCTGCAAGGAATTCAACATCATCAATTGAGGCCTTCAGGATCGAGCGGAGAGAAAAAAGAGGATCGACAAGAGGCACTAACATGAGATGAGGGACTTATAAATGTGATTACATTTATATATATATAATACACACACACATACACACACACACACACTTATATACAGAGAGGGATTTCCCCTGGAAGCTGCCTTTCTTTCAAAGTGATGGGTATATGAAAGCATCAGCTATGCACAAACCAGTCCAACGATGGAAAACAGCTCTGAATTTTAACGAAAGCTTCGAGTTATTCCAATTTAAAACAGGAATGGGTGAAGCCATGGCATGTCACCACAACAGAGGGACCGAGTTCATGAGAAAGAAAGCCTTTGTTTCCTTAATCAAGGTCTGTTAAATAAGCCACCATCGATTAGGCTCACAGGGTATGTTAACTCAAAACAATTGCGTTTTCGCTTAGCGTGGTCTCCAGTGACAAGGAAAACTTTGATTTTCCCACCAACCAATCCACTTTTGCAGAACTTCAAACTGGCTAAGTAAAGAGCCCCCTTTCCCCTCTTGTGATACAGAGAAATTGGGAGTCTCCACATTCGTCAGCTGTAATTTAAAAGTGAAGAGGGACTGTTTTCTGGAGTTTCGCATCCACCGCTTAATTTTATTGATTTAAAAACCGACAGATATAGAAGGATTGTGTCCTGCCATGGGCGAAACAAGGAATTTTAGCTGTGCGACAAGCACATAACTCAGTTTTGGCTGTGCTCACGCCTTACTCTGCATTACCATCGCACTGGGGCTTTTCTGAACCTGGGAAATTGGGCTGAGCAAACCAGAGGGACAGGCTCTTGTGTGAATACAGCTGGTGCACAACTGAACCAGGTCTTAATCTGAAGCACAGCTAAGATTGTACCAAGGATTTCAAACTGAAGTTTAGCCCAATTGATCTGCAAAAACCTGCCCAATCCTTTAAAAGGAGCACTTTTCGGGCAAGAAATCTCAACCAAAGAGCTTAGCAAATCTAAGGAACCGTAGATAAAACGGAGCCTTCAAGCCAGGCAGCCAAGATAGGATTACTCCAACCTCCAGAGAACTAGTTTATTGGCCTCGGTTAGACAATCTTGAGTGTGGGGAGGAGAAAAGAAAGGCTCCAGAATAGGGTGAGAAACCTGCATCTCCAGAGAATTTCCAAGGCCGGCCAAACCCTTCGCAGGACAGGTCCGTGCAAAAGAGGTCGTGTGGATTCGCGAGGTAAGGAGAAACACGTGTCTTCGGCCCTCTCCCCCCCCCCAAAAAAAAATGATTGACAGACGGCCGTTCCCGACCGTCCCCCACGCCATAAACCCCGTTCCCGGGAACACGCGTCTCCTCCCAAAGCGGCTGGATGGATCCAGGCCAGGCGGCAATCCCTCCCCGAGACCGCGCTGACTCTGGTCGGCGGGGCTCACCTTCCAAAGCGCGGCAGCCCCCCGGCAGGAGGAGCAGGAGCAGCGGCAGCAGGAGCAGCAGCGTCGTCCCCGGGTGCAGCAGCTGGGGCGCCCCCGGGCGGGCCGCAGCCATCGCGGGGCCGGAGCCCGGCGGCGGGGCGGCTGCAGGTTCCTGGGCCCCCGGGGAGAAGTCCTTCGGCGACGTCCAAGGCAAGGATCCGACCACCACCCGTCCTCCTCCCCCCGCCCCCCCCGAGTCGCTTCGGCTCCCGCGATGAAACTCCTCCGGGCGCGGGGGAAAAGCGATCCGGGGTCCCCAAGCAAGCTCGGAACGGCACCCTCCGTCCAAAACGCGGCTCCGAACCCGGCGTTGATGAAGATGCCTCACGAGTCCAGACGACCCACGACGACCCCCGTCTCGTAGCCCTCCGACCTGGCCGCCGCTCGGATTCAACCCCGGAGCGCCCCAAGACCCTCTTTCTCCGAGGGCGCGACCAGTCCAGCTGTGCCGGGCCAACCCCGCTGGAATCCGAAGCGTTTCGGGGAGGAGGGGGGCGCCCGAGCCGAGCCGATCCAAGTTCGGGGCCGAACCAGAGGCTCGATCCGCGCAGTCCTCCCCACCGGGAGGGACCAGACGTCCCGCCGGGCGCTGCGATCGTTTTGACGGGATCCCTACTCCGGTGTATCCGGGACGGTGGGGGGACGGTCCGGTGCGTTCCGGCTTTACGAATCCTTGGGTTTCGGGGCCGGGGGGGCGGGGGCAACCTTCGGCCCGACTTGTTTCGAGCTGCCGGGGCTCCTCTTCTCCTCTTCCCGCGGGGTGCGTCGACTTCGGAGGCTCGATGCACATCGGCCGCCGGCGAGCCACCCGACCCCGCTCCACGATGCTGCCCCAGCGGCTCACGCTCTCGCTCTGAGAGCTCCGGCTCGGCCGCCGCGGCTGAGACCCAGGGGGCGTGGCTCCGCTGTCCATCACACCCCGCAGGCCCCGCCCCTTAGCAACCCCGCGCCCGCTCGGCGCCGGCGACGGGGGGCGGGGGCTGGGGGGACTCGCCCCTAGCAACCGCCAAGCTTCCCGCCGATTGGACCTTCGGGTTGCCGCCTCGGAAGCGGGT
>NW_020769424.1:905257-935089 GCF_900518735.1 Pseudonaja textilis | reverse complement strand
AGAAGAAGAAGAAGAAGAAGAAGAAGAAGAAGAAGAAGAAGAAGAAGTCATGCCCACCCAGTCACTTGGCCATGCCCACCTAGCCACGCCCACCTAGTTGTTAAATATTTGCATCCCACCCCTGTTCTGCAGTCAGTGTAGGTTTGTTCCATGTCCTTGCAGGGAATTTTCTCCCTGTCATCTTCATATGTCAGATGCGCCATCCCATTAGACATGGGAGATGCTTTTGGCTCATCATGTTGTCCTGCTTTTTAAAATCTTCTGAAAGTAGTGAGAGATAGTTACTATGGATTCTTGGGTGTTCTCTGAGCATGGTTGCTCGCAGACGTTTCATTACCCGATTAGGTAACACCATCATTGCTGGTGAGTGTGGGGTTTCTTCCCTGTTTATAAAAGTAGCTGGCCCTGTCAGTGTTGGTGGGAGTGTTTTTCACCATTATTATAATGGTTTTCACCATTATTAATTTCTTGACTAGGCTCTTGTTTACTGCTTGATCATTTGTCCAGCGTTAATCCTTGCTTATCTCAGTGTGGTCTGCAGCGGAAGCTACTGTGCGTTAACAGGGAACAAGCCACATCAGCACTAGCACTAATGATATTACCTTGTTGGGTAATGAAATGTCTGCAGGCAGAAAACCAAGCTCAGGGAACATCATAGGCTCCACAGTTCAACCCTGAGCCACATAAACTCTCTTCTATTGGAGATAGTTACTATTTCTAATTCTTATTTTTATTCTCCAGTTTGCCCTGCAGGTTATGGAGACGAGCAGAAACAGCACCTGGTACAGTGCTTTAGAAGTAGGACTTGGAATGGGGAGATCCAAATACTAGTGTCAGCTTTGGAAGACATATTCCACGCTGCCACATAGCCTGAGAAAGTGGGAGGGGGTGATTTCAGTTGAGTAGTTCTAAGTAGACAAAATAAAATCCTTTTGTTAGTTCAAGGCGATTAAGTGTGGCACAGGATGGAAAAAGGATCTTACTCTGGGACGGATCGTGAATGGTCCATGTGATGTGATGATGCAAAAAGGGGATAGACATTGTGGGAAGTCCGGAAAACTTTTAGTTTCAAGATTCCACAGATGTGCCAGGTGCTATTCTAATAAAGGTAATTTTGGGATATGTTTGTCTCAGAGTTACTGATTGGAATGGGTGTTTGCTGGAACGCTGACACCTAGAAGTTCTTTCTTTCCAGTCCAAGACCACAAGTGAGCTCTACATTCCTCTTGCTAAGCAGGGCAATTGTTAAGTGAGATTTCCCCCATTTTACAAGCTTTCTTGCCTCAATTATTAAGTGAATCACTTTGCATTTGTTAAGTTAGTAAAACAGTTGTTAAGAGAATCTGGCTTCCTCGTTGACTTTCCTTGTCAGAAGGTCATCACACCATCCCAAGACATTGCTACCATCATAAACACGAGATGGTTGTCAAACATCTGAATTTTGATCATGGGACCATCGGTATGCTGCCAACAGCCGTAAGTGTGAAAAACGGTCACAAATCACTTTTGTCAGTATTGCTGTACCCTTGAACGGTCACTAACCAAACTGTTGTAAGTTGAGGACTACCTGCACTGGTAAAGACATGACTAGAAATGAGGGGATACACACTCTGGTTTCCATTCACACGTGAAATGTTGAGTCCTTTCATCTCTCATCCCACCTAACCCCAGTTTTTGTTGCAAGTGAAAATTGGGAGAGGATGCAAAATTGATGAAATTTGAAGGTTCAATTCTTGCCGGCTCAAAATTGACTCAGCCTTCCATCCAGTAGTGGGATTCAAATTTTTTTTTTTACTACCGGTTCCATGGGCATGGCTTGGTGAGCGTGGCAAGGGATCTCCAATCTCTGATCTCCAATTAGAGGTGGCACTTGCCAGTTCTCTGAACTACTCAAAATTTCTACTACCGGTTCTCCAGAACTGGTCAGAACCTGCTAAATACCACCTCTGCTTCCATCCTTCTGAGGTCGATAAAATGAGGACCCAGCTTGTTGGGGGGCTGACACTGTAGTGTAAACTGCTCAGAGAGGGATGTAAAGCACCTTGAAGCAGTCTATAAGTCTAAGTGTTATTGCTACTGTTACCTTGTGTCTTAGTTGGAGGAAAGACGAGATATAAATTTAACAGATAAATAGCTAGCTATATCATTGACATATATTCCCCCGCCTTTTCTGCAAAATAACAAGGCAACTGGTAGCTTCTGTGAAAATGAAAGTCTCGAGATAATTATACTGTTTGGAAACAATCATATTGATTGATAGCCACTTCATGAAACTCATTAGTGGGGAAAATTCAGAGCCATCACTAGCAGCTTTGGAGTCTGATTTGTATTAGGAAAACCCACCAATGAATCAGCGGGTTGAAATCTGAGGCTGCAAATAAAATGCCTACTTAAAATCCTGTTGAACTTCTAGACCAAAATGTTGAGGGTTAGGAGACCCATATTTGGGGTACTGCTGTTCTGTATGACAAATGAGCAAGATGGTTTATGACCCTGAGGATCTTTTAATCATGGTGGAGCTGAGAACCCCACCTGTGATCCCTGAGGACAAGGTTTTCCAACCTTGGCAACTTTAAGATGTGTGAACTTCAACTCCCAGAATTCCCCTGCCAACTTTGAGATGGGAGGACTTCAACTCCCAGAATTCCCCAGCCAACTTTGAGACGGGAGGACTTCAACTCCCAGAATTCTTTCCCTTAGTTGAATCATCTCCCATTTCCACGAATAACAGAATAATTGAGTTGGAAGGGACCTTGGAGGACTTCTAGTCTACCTCCTGATCAAGTAGGAGACTCTATACCACTTCAGAATTGAAGCCCACACGTCTTAAAATTGCCAAGGTTAGGAAAATGTCATGGAATTGCTCAGCGGCTGTCCAGATGAAATCGGAGACACTAATACAAATTTGTAGTGTTTTATATATAAAATATATATTTAATATTCATCCCGAAAGAAACAACACAGGATAGTCAGGAACACAGAAGCATCATGAGGTAAATTTTGCAGTACACAGAACACCGAGAAGAAAAAAGGCGGGAAAAATGGGAAACTCCCCCTTTATACTTATGGCAACAAATCATAGCAAAGATTGCCTCACGCATGAATCAGCATTCTTTAATGTTGATCAACTACAACTGTGTTGCTGATCTACAACTGTAGATCAACTACAACTACAACTTTTGGCCTATGGTACACTTTGCTATTCCAGATACTAAATTCAGTCTCCTAATAGAAAACCTTGCTCTAGGACGTACATTACATCCGGTGTAACAAATCTGAGAGAATGTTCCATTACATTTCAGCTGTATTTTCTCCTCTTGGAAAAAGACCAGTGACCAAGCAGTGAGGAATGGAGATGCAATCCAGTTGATAGATCTGTTGGTGAAGAAAACAAAGACTCTAAATTGGGATCCTGGCCCAAAACCTGGGATTCCCATTTTAACAAACCCTGACTGCACATGCTACCCCAGAGCCAAACGTCACACAGACTTGTCTGCCTCCAAAGGTCTTGAGGACCAGAAGATACACGAAGTCATCGTGCCTTGTGTTCAGCCACGTCAACGTAGTACTCTCAAAATGCAGTAATGGAAGTCTTCAACAACATTTCATTTAGCGACCATTCCAAGTTACAGCAGCCATGAAAAAAGTGACATATGACCCAGCGATGGCATTCAACTTTTTTTTACTACCGGTTCTGTGGACGTGGCTTGGTGGACGTGGCAGGGGAAGGTTACTGTAAAATCTCCAGTCGGAGGTGGTATGTGCCATTTCTTCGAACTACTCAAAATTTCCTCTACCGGTTCTCCAGAACTGGTCAGAACCTGCTGAATACCACCTCTGATATGACCGTTTTGCACACTTACGACCATTAAAGCATCACCATGGTCATGTGATCAAAATTCAGATGCTTGGCAACAGATTCATATTTATGACCGCCACGTGGGATCATGTGGTGACCTTCTGACAAGCATGTTCACTTAACAACCGAGTGACTAACTTAACTGCAGTGGTTCATTTAACAGCTGTGGCAAGAAAGGTCGTAAAATGGGTCCAAACTCACTTAGCACAACTGTCTCACTTAGCAACAGAAACTTCATGCTGCACCGTGGTTGTAAGTTGAGGATTGTCTGTACTTGTTCAGCTTTAACTTGCCAATTTGCGTTGCGAGCAAATTCACCTCACTCTGTACATCGATGGTTCAATAAATGGTGCAAACACTGAAAATGGGATAATTGAGGAACCAGGTTAAGCAGGATAACAAAACTAAAAAGGAAAAAAAAAGCAAATAGCTCCAAGGAAACAGCTTAAAATTGCTACCCTCTCTGACAATGACTGCTCTTCAGCCATGAGAACAGATCTCAAGTGAAATAATCAATTCTAAAGAATGCTTAAAGGCTCTGTTGACTCTAAGTTGTTTGCTGTGTAACTTAAATAACTCACTTCTAAGGAATGAGAGCAAATACTTCACCTGTGGAATTTCTGTCTCTCCTGGCCTCGCCATCATTCTTCTCAAAGTTTAACCTGTATCAGGTCCTCAAGTGCCTGCTCTCCGCTGTGCCGTTTTGCATGAGTTTGGCATCTTAATTCAATTAATATCTTTTTACCAGTTTACTTCCAAGGCTCCAATCATTCAAGGCAGCTTGCAAAACTGTGAAGAGGGGTGCAAACAATTCAGCTATGTGAACAAGGCAACAGCGGTAGCCAAAAAGTCTAGATTGAAACTGAAAAGTGGCAATCCATATATTTATTAATTTATCACAGATTGATCTGATTTATATCCTGCCTGCCTCCCTTGGGGAGTACGCAAGACCAAATCAAAACTGACTTTTTTTTGTCAGAGGCACAGATGAAAATTAACAGGAAGCAAAATCATTAAAGAGCTTCAGTTCTGACCAGGGAAAAAAAAGTATCTTTGCAGAGTGGCTAATTATCTAAATGCCAAGACAAGAGAAGATCAAATATAGCTTGTGAGGAAGTACTGGCACAATCAATGTTTCCCACACCTTCAGGTCTTGTTTGAAGCTACAATAAGTCCATGATGCAAATGACACAAATTATGGAATCAAGTTCACTTGAATTGCAAAGTCAGTATGAGGTTGATGTAATGCTTCTCTTCCTCCCATCTTTCCAAATCATGGGAAATTGCAGTCCTAGGCTGCATTAACGGAGAGATAGAATCAAGATCATGTGAAGCATTAATGCCAATTGATAAAGACTTGGTAAGATCACATTTGGAATACTGCATCCAGTTTTGATATACAGATCATACAGACAATCAGAGTTGGAAGGGACCTTGTAGGTCATCTAGTCCAACCCCCTGCCCAAGCGGGAGACCCTACACCATTTCTGACAAATGGCAGTCCAATCTCTTCTTGAAAGTCTCAACTGATTGGCGCTCCCACAACTTCTGAGGGCAAGCTGTTCCATCGGTTAATTATTCTCACTGTCAGAAGTTTCTCCTTATTTTCAGATTAAATCTCTCCTTGTTCAGTTTCCATCCATTATTCCTTGTCTGGCCTACAAGAGCTTTAGAAAATAGCTTGACCCCGTTCCTCCCTGTGGCAGCCCCTCAAATATTGGAAGACCGCTATCATGTCTCCCCTGGTCCTTCTCTTCCCTAGACTAGCCAGGCCCAGTTCCTGTAACCGTTCTTCATATGCCTTAGTCTCCAGTCCCTTAATCATCCTGGTTGCTCTTCTCTGCACTTTTTCTTGAGTCTCAACATCTTTTTTATAATGTGGTGACCAAAACTGGATGCGGTACTCTAGGTGTGGTCTTACTAAGGCTTTATAGAGTGGTATTAGTACTTCCCTTGATCTTGATATGATACAAATTCCCTTGATCCCTTGATATGCTATAAAAAAAGAGTTCAGAAAGAGTTCAGAGAAGAGCAACAAAGATAATTAGGGGACTGGAGGCTAAAACATATGAAGAACGGTTGCAGAAACTGGGTATGTCTCGTTTAATGAAAAGAAGGACAAGGGGAGGCATGATAGCAGCGTTCCGATATCCCAGGGGCTGCCCCAAAGAAGAGGCAATCAAGCTATTCTCCAAAGCACCCGAAGGCAGGACAAGAAGCAATGGATGGAAACTATGCAAGGAGAGAAGTAACCTAGAACTTAGAACAATTAATCAGTGGAATGACATGCCTCAGAAAGTTATGGGTGCTCCAACATTGGAAGTTTTTAAGAACAGATTTGTCTGAAATAGTATAGGATTTCCTGTCTAAGGAGGTGTTAGAAGACCAACAATGTCCCTTCCAAATCTGTTATTCTATTATTACAGGTTGTCCTCCATTTACAACCATTTATTTATTGACCATTTAAATTACAAGAGCACTGAAGAAAGTGACTTATGATCGTTTTTTTTACACTGATGGCCATTGCAGTATCCCACATGATCAAAATCCAGGCGCTTGGCAGCTGGCATGTATTTACGAGAGTTGCACTGTCCCAGGGTCACGCGATCACCATTTATAACCTTCCCAGCTGGCTTCTGGCAAGCAAAGTCAACAAAGGAAGCCAGATTAGCTCAATAGCTGAATGATTCGCTTAGCAACTGCAGTGATTCACTCCACTACTGTGGCCAAAAGTTGTAAAATGAAGCACAACTCACTTAACAACTGCCTTGCTTACCCATGTTTGAGGCTGAATTCTGGCTGTAAATCGAGGACTACCTGTATTCCACTCTATTCTGCCCTCGCTTGAAAAAGTTTGGGGCACTTTGGTCTAAAGAGAAGAGTGGAGTAAATTGGAGTAAATTCAGAGGAGGACTAGCAACATGGGTACAGGTCTGACAAACCAGCCCTATGAAAGGATCTTGATATGCTTAGCAATGACAGCTGTCTCCAAATATCTGAAGAGTTGTCACGTAGAAAAGGGAGTGGACTTACTCTCTATATTGCCTCAGAGGGTAGGACCAGAACCAGCAGATTATAGTTACAAGGAAGGAGACTCAAGTGAGGCACCAGGAAGAAATTTTTTGAGCATATGATGAGCTGTCAGCCGGTAGAACAGGCTGGCCCATGCAATAGTGAGATTGCTGGGCATACTACAGGTGGTACCTGGCTCAATAGTAGAAACTGAAAGAAGGAACTCTAAGTCTCAGTGGACAATGACTTAAATATGAGCCACCAGTGTGCTGAGGCCACCAAAAAAGCCAATGGCTGCATTAACAGAGGGATGGAATCAAAATCAAGCAAAGTGTTACTACCGCCTTTATAATACCTCGGTAAGACCACCCTTTGAATGCTGCATCCAGTTTTGGTCACCACACTATAAAAAAAGATGTTGAGACTCTGGAAAGAGTGCAGAGAAGAGCGACAAAGATGATTAGGGGATTGGAGGCTAAAACACATGAAGAACGGTTGCAAGAATTAAGCATGGCTAAGAGAGAAAGAGAAGGACCAGGGGTGACATGAGAGCAATATTTGAGAGTCTGTCACAAAAAAAGAGGGAGCCAACCTATTTTCCAAAGCACCTGAGGGCAGGACAAGAAACAATGGATGGAAACTAATTAAGGATAGAAGCAACCTAGAACTAAGGAGAAGTTTCCCGAGGATGGGAACAATCTGTGGAATAACTTGCCTCTGAAAGTTGTGGATGCTTCAACACTGGAGGTTTTTCAGAAGAGATTGGGCAACCATTTGTCTAAAATGTTATAGGGTCTCCTCTTGAGCAAAGGGTTGGATTAGAATAACTCCAAGATCCTTTCCAATTCTGTTATTTTGTTATTATTAAGAGTCTTTTCTTGTTGATCCAAACTACGGGTAACAGAGAGAGACTAAGAGAGACAGTTGTTAAGTGAGTTTTGCTCCCTTGTATGATCTTTCTTGCTGCTGCTTTTAACTGAATCACTGCAGCTGTTAAGCGAGTAATATGGTTGTTAAGTGAATCTGGCTTCCCCGTTGACTTTGCTTGTCAGAAGGCTGTAAAAGATGACACATGAACCCGGGATACTGCAAACATCATAAATATGAGTCAGTTGCCAAGCATTTGAATTCTGATCATATGACTATGGGGATACTGCAGCAGTTGTGAAAAACAGTCGTAAGTCACTTTTTTCGGTGCCATTGTAACTTCAAATGGCCACTAAGTGAATGATTGTAAGTCAAGGACTACTTATACTAAACAAGTTCATAAAAGCAGTGTTAGTGAACCCCAAACTACTGAGGGCTTTAAAGGACAATATATTTAAAGCAGGGGTGGGATTCAACCAGTGTTACTGCCAGTTTGGTGACTACATTTTGCACGTGCATATATGCTTCGCGTGTGTGCGTGTATAAAAAACCATAAGCTGTGCAGCCCGGACAGCTGACGAGCACTGCGTGCAGGTGCGCAGCATTTCAAAAGCCAGGTTTTTTCCTGCTTTTTCAACCTCAGCTGTGCTGTGCAAAGCAGCTGAGGTTGAAAAAGCAGGAAATAAAGGTCAGGTAAATGCCTGGGTGGGCGGGTGGACCAAACAGCAGCAGACACAGAACCGGTTCTGTGTCTGTGGGCTCTTCAGAGCTACCAGTTCTATAGAGCCGGGCAGAACCATTAGCATCCCACCCCTGATTTAAAGGACAATGTATTTAAAGTTATTTAAAAGAGTGCACCATAATTAAGTAGCAACCAAGCACATCTTTCAGTGCAGGCATCTTACGTTCTCTGGGTCATTTAAGAATTTCGCCCGATCTACAATTGCCACAGATTTTCCAAGGAAAATCCCACAGTCGCCATCAATGTGGGATATAATCAAGATATGAATAATCTTGATAAGATCTGACTAGCTCAGGATGTGTCATAATTGAGGTACTGGTTGTGATGATCCTTGTCACAACTCCCACCTGCCAATGCAGTGACAAATGATGATCTAGGGAAACTCCTAAATTGCAGAATGGCCTTTTGAAGGAAAGCTTAACTCCATCCATCTTGCTCAGTGTATCTCGAGGTCAGCAGGATGAAGATCAGAGGTGGTATTCAGCAGGTTCTGACCAGTTCTGGAGAACCGGTAGCCGAAATTTTGAGTAGTTCGGGGAATCTTGGAGTACTCATCTCTAATGATGTAAGTGCTAGAGCCCACTGTAACTACATAGCCAAAAAGGCATTAAGAGTTGTTAACCTAAAACGGAGTAGCTTTTTCTCTAGTAATATCACACTACTAACTAGAGCATATAAAATATTTGCTAGACCAATACTTGAATACAGCTCATCAGTCTGGAACTCGCATTATGTATCTGATATTAATACAGTTGAGAAAGTCCAGAAATATTTCACAAGAGGAGTTCTCCTCTCTTCTACTCGTTGCAGAATACTTTATGCCACCAGACTTGAAATTCTAGACCTAGAAAATCTAGAATTACGCCGCCTTCGGTCCGATCTAAGTATAGTATATAAAATCATACATTGCAATGTCCTACGTGTCAATGAATACTTCAGCTTCAGCCATAACAACACAAGAGCACACAATAGATACAAACTCAAGGTAAACCACACCAAACTTGATTGCAGGAAATACGACTTCAGCAACAAAGTAGTCAATGTCTGGAATACTCTACCTGACTCTGTGGTTTCTTCCCCAAACCCCCAAAACTTTAACCTTAGACTGTTTACTATTGACCTCACCCCTTTCCTAAGAGGTCTGTAGGGGGCGTGCATAAGCACACCAACGTGCCTACCGTCCCTGTCCTATTGTTTCTTTTTATTTTTCTTATATGTATCCATTTCATGTATTCATAATTATGTTTATACTTATACTTGTTATCTTACAATCGCTTGAAAAAAAAATAAATCAACCAACAAATACATAAATAAATAAACAAACCGGCAAATACCATCTCTGACTAGAGATTTTACAGTATCCTTGCCCTGCCATGACCACCAAGCCACGCCCACAGAACTGGTAGTTAAAAAATTTGAATCCCACCACCGATGAAGACGGTTGGACTTCAACTCTGAACCCCACCCAAGACCCAAAGCCTAGCTGGGGAATTCTGGGAGTTGAAGTCCACCCATCTTCAACCTGCTGAGGTTGAGAAAAACTGAGCTACTTCCTTTCTTATCTGGACTGTATCGCAACAGTTTTCGTGTTTTCTCCAGTTGGTTCTCAGACTCAAATTATTGTGAAGAGGACTAAATGCTTGCTTGAAATTGGATAGTAAATGTAGCAATTAAGCACACTTAGGATGTCTCAGCAAAAACTGAGATAGTTTCACGTCCATGTTGAACATTGTGGGCCCAGCATTGTGCTCCTTGAGGGGTCCTTAGTGCTCTCTGAGCTTGATTGTTTTCTTGTAGGCGTTTCATTATGCAAACTGGGTAGCATCATCAGGTCTAGTTTGATGAACAGTGAAACATCTGCAAGAAAACAACCAAACTCAGAGAGTGCCAAGAACCCTCTCATTTTGACCCTGAACTACAAATATTCTCCTTTATTGATTTGATTTTTTTTTCAAAGGTTAGGGAGATGTCCAGCATATATAAACCATGCTACATTTGGCCAATGCTCTCTGAGCTTGGTTGATTTTTTTTGCAGATGTTTCATTACCCAAACTAAGTAACAGCATCAGTGATAGTTCGTTGAACAATGAAACATCTGCAAGAAAGCCACCAAGCTCAGAAAACACCAAGGACTCCTGATTTCAACTCTGAGCTACAAATATTCTCCTTTATTGTGCCCCTTGTCATCACAAAGAACACTGGACACCAGACAGAGTCCCAGATCAATCACCTTTGTAGAATTGTCTCCCAGCACCACCTTCTGGATACAGACTGCAAGGAAATGGATTGTCAAATGGTGCCCCAAGACCTGATCCTGCCAGGTATAGAAATGGTGTAGGGTTTCCTGATTGAGCAGGGGGTTGGACTAAATGACCTCCAAGGTCCCTTCCAACTCTGTTATTCTATTAGGTAGTGCAGAAGAAAACCTAGGCTGTTGGTATCAAAAACTGCTCAGAAACCAAGAGATATTAGGCAGGGCACATTTCCCTCCTCACACGAAACCAGCTTCTGACACAGGTCATCCAATATTTGGGTATTATGCTGATTGTGGGCCAAGAAAATCGGCAATTTTTTTTTCAGCTATGATGTTTTCACCTTCTAAAGAATGTCCCATTTAAGATGGGCGTATAATTGGGCAGTTCTCCCTATAGAAAATTAAGCTGCACTGGGGAAAAGGCTCTGTGTCCTTATTTGGTCTTCATTGAATCGAAGTGGTACTTGTTGGAATCTGATGAATTCAGTCCAGATAAAATCTCAACTCAGAATAAGGACTCACCTGGAAGGAGGGGCACCCTCTGAGACTTTTGTCCTGTTCCCCTCCCCGCTTCAAAATTTACACCCACAGACACCTCTTCCCCATTGCAAAGTTTCAGGGAGGAAGTAAGTCAACAAAGAGATCGTTGCAGGCAAACAGAACCAGTCTTTCCATTTTTAATGGAAATGATCCAGCCGATCACTGGAGATTTTACAGAGCCCACCCCAAAAAGCTTATGGCTGGAGGAATAAGAAGGTATAGAAAAATATCCCCCGCAAAGAGGCCACATCTTTTTACTTTTGCCATGAGGAGGTTAATGGAAAGCTTTCGAGTTTCATATTTCTGGCCCTTAGGTCCACGCCCCAAATGAATCAGGATTCAAATAATACCTATTTCAAAACTTTTATTTAATGAGGCATTTTCCTTGTTTTGTTTGCCTTGTTTTAAATGTGGTTTGAGACACCCTTCTTTTTTGGCATCCTTCATTCCTTCCCCCCGCCCACTCCTCCCTTGAACGAGAGGCTCTGATCTGCAAAGGTATAAAGTTACCCTTCCCTTTCAGATATATTAGATATATTTATCTGAGCCAACTGCGTTGGGTTTTGCAATATGTCAATAAACCCAGATCAAACGACAACCCCGTTTCCTTTGTGTGTTTTTCCTCCCCCAACACACACCACCTCCCGAGGTCCCCGGTTGTGACTAGTTTTTGGCAGGGTTTGGCTTTTCCAAAGCAAAGCAACAAGGTTTTTAAAAGGAGCGTGGGGATGTGGGGTAGGAGTTGCGGGGGGACGGAAATGTGTCAAATTTGCAAATTCAGCTCGATCGGGCAATAACTTCGTTGGCTTGAGAAGATTTCATCCAAGCAGGAAGGGCGAAAAAGAGGAGGGAGAGCTCTAAAGAATGCAGTGAGGGGTGTGTGGGTGTGAATGCAATTGTGGAATAATTTTGCTAACCCCCCCCAACCCGCCCTGGGAAGATTGCTGCCCTTTGCAAACCGAAGTAAAAACACTGTTCTTTATCTGATCAATTAAGGATGTTGCATGAACAGAGCTGGTATTTGATTTCACTTTTTTTTTTGTAATAATACAGGCATTTTGCCCTGAATAAGATAAAGAGGCCTTCCCTAATGCAGTGTTTTTCAACCTTGGCAACTTTAAGACGGGTGGATTTCAACATCCAGAATTCTTTGCTGGCTGGGGAATTCTGGGAGTTGAAGTCCACCCGTCTTAAAGTTGCCAAGGTTGAAAAACACTGCTTTAACGAGAGACAATGGGATGCAATCTTGCTCAAATTTACCTGCAATCTCCACACAGCTCCAGCGGTTAGGTGACCTAGACATCAGTATTTGAACATAGATCCTTTTTAATGTTTATATTTTATTGTGTTTTGCTAATGTCGGTGAAGTACGACTATATATTACCAGTCCATGTTTGATATGTTCATACGCTAAATAAATAAATAAATCTACACAGACCTTTTCTTTCTCTCTCCTGAATGGCCCTTGTAAAATCTGTTTTAGCAGTTGAAAGGGGAAGATAATCCCAGAATTTTTCCCTTCTAAGCCATGAATTTCATGAATTCAATCAGAGAAGTCAAGTCTCTGGACTTTCTCTCAAATACTCCTGTTTCTTTAGCCTTTGTTTTCCGGAGATTCCCAAACAAACAAACAAAAAATGGAAAGAAGGAATTAAGTTGGCAAGATGAGGTAGAGAGAGAATCAAGGACAGGAAGCCCTTGACTTAACTCTCACACTTGGGACCAGAACTTCTGTTGTTAAGCACGGCGATCATTAAGTGAGTTGTGCCCCATTTTAGGACATTATTTTTTGCCATGCCAAAAAAACAAAAAAAAAAAGGAATCACTGAAGTTAAGTTAATCTTACAGTCATGAAGCTTGCCAAGTGCCCAAATTTTGATCACGTGACTCTCGGGGCATGCTGCAACGGCTCTAATGACAAAACTTGCTTGTGAGTTTTTTTTCCAGTACCGTTATAATTTCAAATCTTCAAAACTAATGGTTGTAAATCGAGGATTATCTGTAGGCATGTTTGAAAACATAGTCCAAAATAATCCAAGTGAGTACAGCTAAGCAGAGTTAAACAGATTAAGAGAGTTGGAAGGGTTGGAAATTCAATTATATATCTTTTTCTAACTTTCAATGTCTTTCTAATCATTATATTTATACTTTTCTGTCTGTCCTGTTTCAATTTCATATTGTCTTTTCTCATTAAACAAATCTTTCCCTGTAGTTACTAATTGGAGTATGACACCTTTATATCTTTTAATTTTATCCATTCAACTCTTATATAAACTTCAATTTATGCCTTTAAAATTATAACGTTCAGTATAGTACATAACTTCCAGTCGAATTTTGCTTGGTACATTCTTAAAATACACACTATGTTCTTATACATACATACATACATACATATATACATACATACATACATACATACACACACAAACACACACACACACACACATATATGAAAATAAAACACTCATTCCATTTTAATTCAATTCTATCATTAATATTACTTAGAATCTTAATGTCTTTAACAATTCTTTTCAACTGAATATCATACTTCCTTGGGAACGCTTATAAATTTTCCATAATTAATTCTTTTTTTTCATATTTTTATTCACTTATATTTTTATAAATCATTAATAATAATTAAAATGTTCCCAACCTTTCCTAATTTCATTCTCTCATTCTCTTTATTTGATTTATTTATTAACAAACATTCTACTGCATTTCCATAAGTATTTTATCCATCATTTTAATCATACATTGTTTCATATTTTCTAAAATTATTTCTGTTTCTAATATAACAATACTATCTTATGTACCTTTGCAGAATTCCTTTTTCAATTAAATTTTCTAAATAGGCTTATACTTTCAATCCTTATACATTTTCCCGGTTTCTCTATATCTTGTTTCTGTCTTTTATAACTTCTTTTCTTTTCCTTCTTCCCCCTCTTCTTCTCCCTCCCCTTTTTGCCCCCTTGTCTCTCCATTCTGTTATCCTCTCTTCTGTTGCTTCCTAATATTGTAATTATTTTTCAAACTATTCTTTTTTTTTTGGTTGTTTTTTCAAATCTTAAACTTTTCACTCTCTTTCTCCCCTTTCCTTCCCCCCACCCACATAAAGTTACTTGATCATTAAAGATGGCTTCTTCTTTGTCCCGACCTTCTTGTTGTACAAGTGTTTCTTGTTGTTTCCCATAGTTCCAGATCTCCATTTCTAAAAACTGAAATACGAAGCCAAAAGAACCTCTTCTTTCTTGTGCATCTTCTTTCCATTTTTTAAGTTCCATTTTCAGTTCTTCTAAAAGTGATGCCATTTTAAACACTTTTAAACAACCACCCGATTGATTTTAGTCATTTAAATCCAATAGCCAACAATCCAAAAATCCCCAAATAATCCAAATAATCCAAAGCTGTTTCTCTTGCTTTCTTTTTCCACTTTCTCTTCCTGGGGTTTTATTATTTTGTTACAAAGTTTCAGTTAGAATGTATCTTTTAGGAATCTTGTTAAGGTTTCACTATAAGTTCCTTTTAGTTCCAAGCAGTCTCCTCCATTTTTCCAGATCCTGCCCTTTTATTCTTTCCTTTTCTCTCCTTTCCTGCTTTTAAAGGTTTTTGAGTATCCAAAAGTCTTTATTATCCCTTTGACATTTTATTTTCAGCTTAAATGCCTATTGATGTCAAAGTGGATTTTTGTCAATTTCTCACTTAAATCAGCTGTCAGTATAAGAAAAGGAAGGAAAAAAAGCCAAATCCTTTCCCTTCCCTCTCTCCTTCGCTGCTTTAAAATCTTCTTTGGGGAGTTCCCAGATTATATTTTAAATGCAGGTACGAAAGTCCAACAAGATTTTAGAACAAGAACATGGAACAACAGAGTTGGAAGGGATCTTGAAGGTCTTCTAGTCCAGCCCCCTGCTTGAGCAGGATATCCTACCTCATTTCAGACAAAAGGTTGTCCAGTCTCTTTTTGAAAGCCTCCAGTGATGGAGGACCCATAACTTCTGAAGGCAAGCCGTTCTACTGATTAATTGATTCCAACCACTGTTTCTTGTCTTGCCTTTCAGTGCTTTGGAAAATAATGTGACCCCCTCATCCTTCAGGAAGCCCCTCAAATATTGAAACAGTGCTATCATGTCCCCCTTAGTCCTTCTTTTTATTAGTTCAGACATCCCCAAATTCCTGTAACTGTTCTTCATATATTTTAGCCTCCAGCCCCCTAATAATCTGAGTTGCTCTTCTTTGCACCCTTTCCAGAGTCTCAACATCTTTTTTTTTGTATTGTGGTAACCACAACTGGATGTAGTATTCCAAGTGTGGTCTTACTAAGGCTTTGTAAAGCGGTACTAGCACTTCATGTAATCTTAGTTCTGTCAAGATCAAAATAATTAAGGACGTAGCTTGGAAGAATCACCAAGAGTCATTCTAGATTTTGAACCTGACACTCAAAATGATGCAATGGTATTATCATTTATTTTTATAGACATTCTTTAGCAAAGTTCCCTCCTCCCCAAAAATAATACGATGGAGTTAAAAGAACTCCAGCAACTAAACTCTTTTCTATTTAGAGCTAACATAGCCCCGGTACATTAGCCTGGATGTTATCTGGTTTTCTTTATAATAACCTTCTAATGACCCTAAATGGGTGATTGATCTTTTCATTAATAATTGAAAAACTTGTACAGGGAGCCTTTGGCTTGCAACCCTTTGTTTAGAATAGAATAGAATAGAAGAACAGAGTTGGGAGATCCTAACCTTGGAGGTCTTCTAGTCTAACCCTCTGTTTAGAATAGAATAGAATAGAATAGAATAGAATAGAATAGAATAGAATAGAATAGAATAGAATAGAATAGAATTCTTTATTGGCCAAATGTGATTGGACACACAAGGAATTTGTCTTGGTGCAGATGCTCTCAGTGTACATAAAAAGAAAAGATACATTCATCAAGAGTCAAGAATCATCAGGTACCAACATTTAGTAATAGTCATAGGGTACAATAAGCAATCAAAGCATACTAGGAAACAGTCAATATAAACCATAAGGATACAAGCAACAAAGTTACAGTCATACAGTCATACAATGGGAGGGGATGGGTGATAAGGAGTGATGAGAAGATTAATAGTAATAGTAGTGCAGACTTTGTAAATAGTTGGACAGTGTTGAGGGAATTATTTGTTTAGCAGAGTGATGGCTTTTGGGGGGAAAACTGTTCTTGTGTCTAATTGTTCTGGTGTGCAGTGCCCTATAGCGTCTTTTTGAGGGAAGGAGCTGAAAGTTTACGTCTGGGATGTGAGGGGTCTGTAAATATTTTCGCACCCCTCCTTTTGACATGTGCAGTATACAGGTCCTAAATGGAAGTCAAGTTGGCAGCAATTGTTTTTTCTGCAGTCCTAATTACTCTCTGAAGTCTGTGTCTGTCTTGTTGGGTTGCAGAACCCAACCAGACAGTTATATAGGTGCAGATGACAGGCTCAATAATTCCTCTGTAGAGCTGTATCAGCAGCTCCTTGGGCAATTTCCTTAGGCAGGAAACCCTATACCAATTCAGACAAATGGTTGTCCAATCTCTTCTTAAAAACTGGAGATTTCACAACTTCTGGATGCAAGTTGTTCCAATGATTAATTGTTCTGTCAAGAAATTTCTTAGTTCTAGATTGCTTCTCTCCTGGATTAGTTTCCACCCATTGTTTCTTGCCCTGCCCTCAGGTGTTTTGGAGAATAGCTTAACTCCCTCTTCTTTATGGCAGCCCCTCAGATATCATGTCTGCTATGACGCTGCTATCATGTCACCCTAGTCCTTCTTTTCATTAAACTAGACATACCCAATTCCAGCAACCGTTCTTCATATGTTTTAGCCTCCAGTCCCCTAATCATCTTTGTTGCTCTTCTCTGCATTCTTTCTAGACTCTCAACATCTTTTTAGTACCATTCAAAGCTCCAATGGCACTGAAAAAAGCGTTCTATGACCGTTTTCCATACGACTTTTGTAGCATCTCCATGGTCACATGACCAAAATTCAGACAATGTTGACATAACAGGTTTAAGCTGGTTATTGAATGAACCCACCTGCTGAGCTCACACAATACTTTGGACTATAAATGATTCAGAGGAATTGGTGACAGGCCACAAAAAAGCTCACCAAGTTTAGCACTAACCAAACTTAGCATGTTGTTAAAAAAACATTTGGGAGGGTTTCATATGAGCTGGTTAAGTATATGGTGTGAATACAGCCGGTATTAACTGGAGGGAGAAATATATTGGATTGGCAGCTTGGAAGTTTTTGAACCAATCCCTTGTATTCACAGAATACTCTTCACTCAATTAATTAACAAGCTAACAGTTGCAGCTGGCTAAGGGGGAAAAAAACAGGCAGTTGGTCTGCCGTTCATGCATATTTTACAACAGTTCATATTTCAAGAGCTCTGCCAATAATTCAAGAGCACCATCCATGATTAATATAATAGCTCCTTGCATTTTCCCCCCTCGTTCTTAAACTTTTAAAATATATCGGGTTGTGAAATGTTAAATTGCTATGTTGGAAAACAAGAGGTCGCGTTTACCATTAGGAGTTAGCCATTTAAAAAAAAAAAAAAAAAAAAAACCTTGCTTAATAATTACAATGAAATGATGCTAATGGTAATTTATGAGCTGTATTTGCACAGACTAATAAATAGGGTAGAGCATGAGGTGTCAAACTTGATTTCGTTGAGGGCCGCATCCAGGTTGTGTTTGACCTCAGGGGCCCGAGGTGGGTATGGCCAGGGTGTGTGTGTGTGTGGCCAGCATGAGGTCACTAGCGTTGGGGATGGGGTACCTGTGATGGCCTGAGCTTTCTGCCAGAGAAAATGGGTTCCTGAGCTCCGTTTTTGGCTGCAATGGCCTCCTGCAACCCTCTGCCAGTGAAAATGGAGCTCGGGAGGGCTGCATGTGGCCCTGACAAGCTCTGGTTTTGCTGGCAGAGACACTGCGGGCCAGTTCTTTGCTATTTCCAGGATGGACCCATCATGCAGGCTAGTATGATTTCCTAGTATGATTTGATTGCTTATTGTACCCTATGACTATCATTAAGTGTTGTACCTGATGATTCTTGACAAATGTCTCTTTTCTTTTTATGTACACTGAGAACATTTGCACCAAGACAAATTCCTTCTGTGTCCAACCTCACTTGGCCAATAAAGAATTCTATCCTACTCTACTCTACTCTACTCTACTCTACTCTACTCTACTCTACTCTACTCTACTCTACTCCACTCCACTCCACTCCACTCCACTCCACTCCACTCCATTCCATTCCATTCCATTCCATTCTATTCTATTCTATTCTATTCTATTCTATTCCATTCCATTCCATTTTCTATTCTATTCTATTCTATTCTATTCCATTCCATTCCATTCTATTCTATGCTACTCTACTCTACTCTACTCTACTCTACTCTACTCTACTCTACTCTACTCTACTCTACTCTACTCTACCCTACTCTACTCTACTCCACTCCACTCCACTCCACTCCACTCCACTCCACTCCATTCCATTCCATTCCATTCCATTCTATTCTATTCTATTCTATTCTATTCTATTCCATTCCATTCCATTTTCTATTCTATTCTATTCTATTCTATTCCATTCCATTCCATTCTATTCTATGCTACTCTGCTCTACTCTACTCTACTCTACTCTACTCTACTCTACTCCATTCATTTTCTATTCTATTCTATTCTATTCTATTCTATTCTATTCTATTCTATTCTATTCTATTCTATTCCATTCCATTCCATTCCATTCCATTTGCTATTCTAGTCTGTTCTGTTCTGTTCTATTCTAATTCTAATTCTAATTCTAATTCTAATTCTATTCTATTCTATTCTATTCTATTCTATTCTATTCTATTCTATTCTATTCTATAAACCAGAGGAATGGCTTTCCCTGGAAACGGTAGGTATTCCAGACAAACGGTGGTCCAATTTTTCTTAAAAACCTCCAGTGTTGGGAGAATTTGGAATGTTGTTTGGAATATTGAAATGGCAATCATTCAAAGAAAGGGAAAAGATTCTCCAACACTGGAAATTTTTAAGAAAAGACTGAACAGACATTTGTTTGAAATGATTAGGGTTTCTGCTTGAGCAGGGGGGTGGACTAAAAGAACTCTAAAGTCCATTTCAACTCTTCCTGTCTGTAAGGACAGTTCTCAGCAGAGATGGTCTTCAGCAGGTTCTGTTCAGTTCTGGAGAACGGGTGGTGGAAATTTTGAGTAGTTTGGAGAACCGGCAAATCCCACCTCTGATTGGCCCCGCCCCCATCTCTTCTCTGCCTCCCATTGAGTCCCAGCTGATAGGCTGGGTCTTCTTTGGTTGCCCTGCACAGGAGAACGGAGCTGGAAAGCAGGTTAGTGGGGTGGGGAGGGAAGGGAGACTTTGCAGTAACCTTCCCCTGCCACGCCCACCAAGCCAAGCCAACAGAACTAATCGTAAATTTTTTTGAATCCCACCACTGGTTCCCGCTATCGGGAAATTTCTCCTTAATTCTAGGTTGGATTTTTCTTTGATAACCTTCCATCCATTGATTTGCCAAAGCATTGATTGGTGATAAAAAAAAAATCTCATTTTTTTTGCCTAGTTAAAAACAACCCCCTCCCCTTGACTCACAACACATTTATAGCAGTCTCTGAAGAAATGCAGTGGTGAGAAACTCTAGTCTTTCTTCATAACAACCGGCACAGTTGTCATCATTTTGTTGTCATTTTTCTCCACCTCGACTCTTTTGCTTCTAGGATGACCTCAAGCAACTTGCACGCACAGGAAGAGAAGGGGGCAAAAGGAAAATAGCAGCAAGAGAGCCTGCCATAAAAAGGCATCCCAAGACATCAGATACCGTAGGAGGAACTAGACTACCATAGGAAATATAATAGGAAGGACAAGGATTATTTGCAGGACTTCCCAGGCATGACGTAGATTTAAACGGTTTGGACCATACATTGGCTTTTGGGTTTTTTTTTCCTCCTAGATCAGTGGTTCTCAACCTGTGGGTCGCGACCCCTTTGGGGATCAAATGACCCTTTCACAAGGGTCGCCTAAGACCATCAGAAAACACATATTTTCGACGGTCTTAGGAACCGAGCCAACATTTTATAGTTGGGGGTCACCACAACATGAGAAACTGTATTAAAGGGTCATGACATTAGGGAGGTTGAGAACCACTGTCCTAGATGAATACCAAACTTAGACTGGTAGCAATTGGTCCATCTCTAGATTCAGATTACAAGGCAACAAAAGAGGCCCACAGTTATCAACATCCCGCAGCCACATTCTGAGGAATCGTATAGGATTTTTTTTTCTTAGCTTGAACATTCTGTCACGAGGCATCATGAGAAGCAGGAATGGGATGCTACCGGTTCACCCTGGTTCACACGAACCGGTTGTTAATTTTATGGCTGGTTCGGTGACTTAGCAAATCCCTCCCCTGGCTAGCCCTGCCCACCCCATCCTGCCCCTCCCAGGAGTCCCCACGTGACCCGTTTTGGATCCCATGTAAGGGATGGCAGTGCAGAGGCTTGGGAAGGACAAAAAACAGGCCTCCCAGAGGCTCTGGAAGGCTGGAAACAGGCTCATTTTCGGCCTCAGGAGAGCCTCCGGAGCCTGAGGAGGCCATTTTCACCCTCCCAGAGGCTTGGAAAAAGCCTCTGGAGCCTGGGGAGGGCAAAAACACCCCCCAGCTGTGGTGCAGGAGGCAGACTAGGCCACACCCACCATGGCTATACCCACTCAGCAACTGGGCAGAGAACCGGTTGCTAAATTTTTTGAAGCCCACCCCTGATGAGAAGGTGCCTTGCTAGGGAAGTGAGACCTGTTATCCAAGCAATCACCATTCCCAAGGGACATTGGGCCCCATGCTCTCCGCTCGGCCTATCTCACCATTTTGCTATTGCGTGGGATGGAAACAAAAATATCAGCAGCGGAAAATCCGTGCGGTCTGCCTTAGAGTTCCTCACTGAACAGCACAATGCAAATATGATCAACCAAGCCATGCAAATGAAAATCACCCTTTTGCAATTAATCAGCAGGAATCTGATAGCACCTTTCCAACAACTGTTATTGCAAGGGATAAGCCTTTGAGAGCTTGCAGCTACAGTACAATATTAAAACGAACGAAAACAAAAACAAACAAACAGGGAGAGGTTCTGCCTAATGCCTCCCCTTGCAAATTAATGGAAGGCACCTTGAGTGCTAAGGGCTGGGGAGAGGACTGTGCAATGAAAAACCAAACATTCACACCCAGCCTTTGAAAGTTGCATAAGTAACAAAGTTTACCCCACCTAAGAGAATAGATCTGTAATACTCATTGCCTGGGAAAGAACACCGAAAGCAAATTCTGCTTCCTGGTTCGAAGGAAAATCCACTAGACGATTACTGGAAGTTTCTCCCCAGTTCTCGGTCCCTCCATGGCCCACTAGATACACCGGGGAAGATCACAAGAAGGGACAACTGTGTTTCCTGTGATAACAGAAGTAGTCAAGAGCTATCAAGTTGGACAACCATCAGTAGCTTAATCCCGCCCATGGGTTTTCCAGTATGCATCTAAATGGCCCATCCCTCCTTGCCACTGATGATTGCAAAATATAATTTGTCTACCACACTTGACACTCCACTCCCTTCATTGTTGATATCCAGTGTGTTACCAGTTTCTGGAGAATTTGCTAGATGTTTTGTTTCATTTTCTCAAGTTGATTTCCCCAATTTGGCCTCAAATGTCAACTCAATTGTGGATTTAAAAATCAGAAACCAATAAGATTACTTTCCTGCTGCTATCCGCTGACCACCGATGTCAACAAAGCTACAGGGAGATAACAGAATAATAGAGCTGGAAGGGACCTTAGAGGTCTTCTAGTCCAATTCCCTGCTCAGGCAGCATATCCTATATCATTTCAGACAAATGGCTACCCACTCTCTTCTTAAGAACCTCCAATGTTGGACCATTCACAACTTCTGGAGGCAAGTTGTTCCACTGACTAATTGTTCCCACTGTTAGGAAATTTCTACATAGTTCTAGGCTGCTTCTCTCCTTGATTAGTTTTTGTTGGAATGTATTGTTGGAATGCATTTCTATGCAACAACTACAGTATTCTTGGATGAGAAGTGAAATGTCTTCCAAATAAAAAACAGCAACAAAGTCCAGTTGCCTCCTCTGAAAAAGCACCTTTGGAACAACTATAGTAGTGTCCAACCAGTAGAGGGCAGTATTTACAAGTTTGAATCTATGGTGTATACTCTATGCTCTTTTGTTCTGATTAGAGTTTCCTGTCTCCTGTTAAAGTTATTTAGTTGAGTAGTAAAGCACATGGTGACTGTACTTGTTTTTGCTCTGTGTGGTACTTTATATAAACAGAATTTCTAACAGTTTTGATCCATGCTTTTGTAGAACTCAATCTGGCTTTTCAATGCAGCAGACTAACAAGAACTCTTTGCATCGGTCAGTCAGTTGCTAAGCCAGTGGATTCAATGCTAAGCTGGTGGACAGATAAGGAAAGTACAGATAGTCCTTGACTTACATGATTCGTTTAGCGACTGTTCGAAGTTAGACCAGCACTGAACAAAGGGACATATGATAGTTTTTCACACTTATGACCTTTGCAGAATCCCCATGGTCGCATGATAAAAATTTGGGCACTTGGCAACTGGCCTGTATTTACCACAGTTGAACTGTGCTGGGGTTATGTGATCACCATTTGTAACCAACTCACTTAAGAACTGTCTTGCGTAGCAATGAAAATTTTTCAGCCATAAGCTGAGGACTGCCTGTAGTAGTGATATCAGTCACTGTTATTATTGTTTGAAGTTTTAAAAAAAATAATCAGTTTTAACAGAATAACAGAGTTGGAAGGGACCTTGGAGGTCTTCTAGTCCAACCCCCTGCTCAGGCAGGAACAACTATATCATTTCACATAAATCGTTCTCCAACATCTTTTTAACAACTTCCAGTGTTGGAGCATTCACAACTTCTAGAGGCAAGTTGTTCCACTGATTAATTGTTCTCTCTGTCAGGAAATTCCTCCTTAGTTCTAAGTTGCTTCTCTCCTTGATTAGTTTCCATCCATTACTACTTGTCCTGCCTTCAGGTGCTTTGGAGAATAGGTTGACCCCCTCTTTTCTTTGTGGCGCCCCTCAGATATTCAAACTCTGCTATCATGTCCTCACTGGTCTTTCTTTTCATTAAACCGGACATACACAATCCCTGCAACCTATCTTCGTATGTTTTAGTCTCCAGTCTCTGTGTTTGGACTCCTTTTAGGGGGATAAAAGCGTAAGCCATGCATTGACCTCCTTCGGCATTTGCACCCAACAATGTCTGTTTCTGTCTAGCCACATTCTGTAAAGTTTTATAATTTCCTGGCTGGAAACTAGTGCAGGAGTGGGAGGACGAAGGAATCGGTGTCAGCAAACGGAGGGAGCTGAGGCCAACAAAGGAAGAACAGAGGAAAGAAACTACTTGGTGAGAATCATTACTTCAGCAGGCCCTGCCTTTCTCCTGCAACCGGGGAGAGGGTGATTTCTGTCATCCTATGTAGGAATTTCTTTCTGGTCACAATTAGAGTAGTTCTCGACTTACAACCATCCATGTAAGGACCAGTTGAAGTTATCACAGTGCTGAAGAAAGTAGCTTACAACTGGTGCTTGCAGTTAACTGTCAGCCCTGAAGCTGGCCTGATTGAGGGCATTTTCAGACTTCAGAACTGGCACACTGGATAAGAGGGACAGGGGTGGGGGAATAGAGGTAGTTGGGGGTTGTAGCCCAAACAAAATACTTTTTCTTGGGAACCGAGGACAATCCTGCAGGTGCTCAGAAGAAGGGGATTGGAGTCACCTAGCAACTGGACAGTATTCTGATTGGACCGTGTGACTGACTGTTTTGAGAAAGTGAAAAACGTTTACTTTTAATTAGGTGAAAACCGCAGGAATAGTCAGAGTTGGTTTTCACCAGCCTGTGCCAATATGACATATCCAATAAAATTATTCTTTGAGGAATCTACTGAAACCCTGAAGAAAGTGGCTTACGACTGGTCCTTGCACTTAACACTGTTGCAACATCCTTGCAGCTATTTGTCAGTGTGGACAGTGTGACTATGTGAGACAAGCAAATACAGTAAACAGAGGTTTGCATTTTAAATAGTATATACAAAGAGTATATACACACATGTTCTTTAGTCAGACCTCAAACAGCAATCAGCAATTTACAGCATGGAAACTCATATGGAGAGAGAGAGAGAGAGAAAGAGAGAAAGAGAGAGAGAGAGAGATGCTCCAACAGGGCCTCTTCTTATTACAGACTCTTAAAGTGATATCAGCCCCCAAACCTTGCTGACTCATTCCCAGCATTACATCATCGTAGAAGCTGGTCAGCTCTTAAATCATCACCACTATGGGATCCCAATCCAGGCTTGGCTTATAACCAATCCTTGCATTTACAATGGTTACCGCATTCTGCAGGGGGTGGGGGATCATGTGATCACATTTGCAACCTTCCCAACCAGCTTCCAACAAGCAAAAACAATGTGAGAAGCTAGATTTGCTTAACAACCACATGATTCCCTTAACAACCATGGGGAAAAAAGACTGTAAAAAACCAGGTGTGGTTATGTGATGACTCACTTAATGATTGCTTCCTTGAGTGATGGACGTCCATGAGGACTGTCCGTAAACTTCCTTAGCTTATCCCAATCTAAAAATTAAAAATTTGCCTTGGCTGGTCTGAAGAGGAGAGCCAGACTAACATTAGTCCTTATTGTAGGGGACAATGTCTATTTCAGGAGAAGAATAGGACCATAAAATTAATTCTACACCCAGCGTGGTATATCTAGTAGATATAAACAGGAAGGCCGGGGGAAAAAACCACCCTAATTCTTGGCATGGTTATTGCATGGGTTAGAAATTTCATAAATATCCTAACAACTGAGGTTGAATGCAGGCTGACAATATTGTGGATTTGAATTCTGAGTAACTGCACAGAATGTGTGCTTATTTAAGATAAAATAGAATTGTCAGTCCGGTGTGAGCAGTTAGCTTAATCTTTGAATAATGCATGAAGCAGACCACCATGCGTACCTGGTTTGTTTGTTCATAGCTTCTTATATGAGCAGCAGTTGTATTATGTGAACTTGGGTTTGAGGTTCACCCTTCAACAGATTCAGCAGTCCATTTGCATTTTGAAGAGAGTGAAGGCCACATTTTGGGCAGAGAACAGCTGGTTTGAAAGAGGGATCGAAGAGGCATCTATGATCAAACTGAACAGGCCTTTCTCCACAGAGGGGGAGGGATATCTATGGTATCATCTATCTCCAGTCTACAACACAGTCATTTCAGCACTTCACACCCGTTTGCACACTCAGCTCCACACCCATTCAAGAAGCTTCTTCAGCTTCACACCCATTTGCAGCACTCAGGTGACCCCGAGGACACAGATAAATCTCCAATTGGCCTCAACAACAATCTAAAAGAATGCAAATGATCAGCAGCCTGCAAGGAATATATAAATCCTTCCATTCCTCACCATCTTATCAAAGCTGAAGAAGCTCCTTGGATGAGAAGTGAAAAGTCTTCAAAGAAAAAAAACAAGTAAGTCCAGAAAAAGCACCTTTGGGACAACCATGACCTGAATGGCTGAGGATCTCCAAAAACTTTGCTTTTAGAAAAAGCATTGTATTCTTAAGACAACCAGCCTGGGACTGCACCGCTCCTGAAGGTTACTATAGGGAAACAAAGATATTATGTGTGCTCTAGTAGTGTTCTGAGTTTTCAGACCTTAGATGTGAAGGCCTCAACCTTTCCAGCCTCTATAGTTGCTGTCTCTGAGGCTCAGGATCACAGTTTATGAAGCTTCCTCTGGTGTCCAACTTAGAGACCTTCTGAGGAACAGAGCCTCATCAAACCTTGCATTTCCCACCATCCAGTCAGAAGACGTTTCTTCAGTGAGAAACAAAACGTCTTCAGAGAAAAAAAGCACCTTTGGAACAATCATGACCTGGATGACGGAGAATCTCAGTAAACATTTAACATTCAACGTTTGTCTGAATGCGACCAACAAACCACCAATGTCCAATCCAACCAATTATAATACGGATTATTTTGGAGACATTGAACTTCAGGGAGAGTAACCATTGTTAAAGCAAAAACCCGAATTCCATTCCAACAAATTGGTCTCCGGTTTCAACACTCAATTCTTTGACTAGGCTAAAATCGATGTGGAACAGATGGGCCTCTCTCATTTCAGGGAAGATGAGGATATTTGCAAGCAGTTGTCTAGGAGTCTCCACAGGCCCTTCCCCCAAAAGTCAATGTAGGTAATTCTCAATTTAAAACCATTGGTTTAATCACCATTCAAAGTTACAATGGCACTGAAAAAAACTTACAACCAATTCTCACACTTATGACCGTTGCAGCAGCCCCTCCACAGTTATGTGATTAAAACTTGGGTGCTTGGCAACTAGCAATGGTTTATGACGGTTGCAGTTGTAGGAAGAACCCTCCCCAGATTAAAATGTTCTTTATTCTTAATATTAAAAAGAGGCAGGATAGAATATTTCCCCAAAGGAGAAATGGAGAAACATGTTCTTAAAGGCAGAAAGCAGCCCCAGTCTGCCTGCCATAGGAAAACAGCCTCAAGTAGAAGAGACTGGCCTTTTGGAATGGAGATTTTATACCTATTAAGAAAGACTGGGCCAATCTATTCATAAACAATATGCACAGAAGGTTGGAGCTGATGGGCTTAATATCTACATTCCCCTCACCCAAATTCTAAGGACAGGACAGGTCCTTTAGGACATAATAGGATTTACCCACCACCATTAGAATAGCAAATGACAAAAAGGCTCATCACATTGCACGCTCCCCTGGTGCATCTCAATCACCAAACACCAGAACTCTATAAAAATCCATCCACTCACTCAGCCATTTTGTCAGCCACCCCAGAAACCTGCTGCTGTCGCTGAAGTTTCTGGCATCCAAGCAAACAGAGACCTTCTTTCCTTGTAGTCATCCTCCAATGATATTTTGTTTCCTCCTGGCTTGGAACCAGACTGGATTGTTCTTCCTACAGTGTTCTAGGTTTCTGGGATTGTGGTTTGAAACTTTCCTAGGGCGCTTCTGACAAGCAAAGTCAATGTTGAAAGCCAAATTCACTTAATATATGCCTGATTCACTTAACAAGTGTAGTGTTTTGCTTAACAACCATGGCAGAAAGGTCATGAAATGGGCATGACTCACTTAACAACTGCCCTGCAGAAATGTTGTGCTTAGTTGTGCTTGTACATCGAGAACTAACCAGTATGGTGACCATAAAGGACAGACCTTCAATCTAATGTCTGTGGCCACTATGCTGGCTTTCTTGATACCACATCCTTCCTGCACACCCATGGTATGTTCTAGCCTTTTCCAACTTGCTAAATCAGGGATGAAAGCCAGGGTAAACCAACTTGCACAGGAGGGAAGGTTTCACGGAAAAGCATCCATTCTGCTGCCAAATCCACCCCAACTCTCATTTAGAGCCAGCGGGCATTACAGGTCATGTTTCAGAAGACCAGACTGCCCCCAATTCACACCATTCCCAAAAAAGAAGGAAGGGTGTGTGTATGTGTGTGCGTTTGTGTTTGTGAGGGGAGATTCCAGCGTCATAAACCTTGCATTAGTGCCCCTAAGAGCTGTTTTTTCACAAGGTCTTCCTTCCAGGTCAAACTTCCTGACACTTTTATTATTCGTGGAAAATGGGGTCCTGGCTGGATCTTTGGATCATCCATCACAGAGTTGTCAAATGTTCACACATATACAGAGAGAGACAGAGAGACAGAAAAGGGTGGGGGGAGATAGACCAGAAAGAGAGAGGGAGAAAGGAGAAAGAGGGAGGGGGAGAGAGAGAGGGGGGGAAGAGAAGAGTGAAAAAGGGAGGGAGAGAAAGAGAGAAAAAAGAGAGGGAGAGAGGGGGGGAAAGGGAGGGAGGCAGAGAGAGAGAGGGAGGGAGAGGGAGAGAAAAAGAGAAAGAGAGAAACCAGAGCATAATTTAGTTTTGGAAAAATGAGGATTGGTTGTTCGATATCTGGAAAAGATATTATGGAAATAACTTCAGCATCTTCTGACCTACAGCCTCTTCAACAAGAGTGTCTGTGCAGGTCTTGATGGAAAAAAATCCGCCTTTAGCATTTTTTAAAAATACATTTCTTTATTTATTCAATTTCTATAGCTGCCCATCTCTGCCCAAGTAACTCTGGGCAGCTTGCAGTTCTAAAACTATAAAACAGTTAAAAACCACAGAACAGTAAAAATATCCAACAAAGTAAATACATTCAGCAGCTGAGATAGTTAATCAGTCAGGGAGGGGTTGCTACTGAGCTGGTTCTCCCCTGTTCAGGCAAACCAGTAGCTAGTTTTATGGCCAGTTTGGTGAACTGGCAGATTCCACCCCTGGCTGGCCCTGCCCACCCTGCCCTGTCCCTCCCAGGAGTCCCCATGTGGCCTGTTTGGATGCCAGGTAAGTGCAGGGCCTATGCGCAGGCTTGGAGAGGACGAAAAATGGGGCTCCTGGAGGCTCTGGAAACGGGCCCATTTTCGGCCGCCGGCGGGCCTCCAGAGCCTGGGGGACGCTGTTTTTGCCCTCCCGGAGGCTCGAAGAAAAACCTCCGGAGCCTGGGGAGGCCGAAAATGGCCTCCCTGCCATGGTGCAGGAGGACGATTAGGCCACGCCCACCCAGCAACCAGACAGAGAACCGGTTGCTGATATTTTTGAAGACCACCTCTGTAATCAAGTAACAGTCAAGCCAAGAAACCGGAGCCTGAACCCATTCAGAACCCCAGGCCTGGATGCATGTAGCCAGGTTTTTAAAGTCTTACACAAAGCCAGCAGGGTTGAGGCTGTTTTTACCTCTGAGGGGAGAAGATTGTACGAAGCAGGGGCCACAGCAGAGAAGCTCTACCTGCTGGTCCAGGGGTCTGTAACCTTGGCAACATTAAGACTTGTGGACTTCAAGTCCTCTGGGAGTTGAAGTCCACAAGGCTTAAAGTTGCTGAGGTTGGAGACCCCTGTTCTAGTCACTGCCTGTCAACATTCTTTGGACGACGGGATCTGCAGAACTTCCAGTCCTCTGGATCAAATTGGATGGGTAGGGACTCTTAGGAGAAAAAAAAAACAGTCCCTCGGGGAACCTAGTCCCGAGCCATGCCTTTTTAAAGCATAGGACTAGACAACTCAGGTAGTTCTCAACTTACAACAGTTCCTTCCTTCGAAGTTACAACAGCACTGAAAAAAAAAGTGACAGTTGGGAGGCTGTGAGTTGGATCCTAGGTAGTGGCAGTTATTTCTCTATCTGCTGAAACAAACTCTGCATTGGAGACAAGAAGGGCATCCGGCCAGTAAACACTCAGCTCCATCCAGTTGCCCAAGACTCCACCCCGCAGGGGATTATGGGATAGTTAAATGAAGATAATGATGCATATACATGTACACACACATACACACACAATATATATGTGTGTGTGTGTATAAAATATAGTATAAGGTATATAGTATAAGGTATATATGTGTGTGTGTGTAT
>NW_020769424.1:877738-888110 GCF_900518735.1 Pseudonaja textilis | reverse complement strand
CTTTCCTTTCCTTTCCTTTCCTTTCCTTTCCTTTCCTTTCCTTTCCTCTCCTCTCCTCTCCTTTCCTTCCTTTCCTTTCCTTTCCTCTCTTCTCCTCTCCTCTCCTCTCCTCCCCTCCCCTCCCCTTCCCTTCCCTTCCCTTCCCTTCCCTTCCATCCCCTCTTCTTTCCTTTCCTTCTTTCCCTTCCCTTCCCTTCCTTCCCAGGGGTGGGCTTCAAAATTTTTAGCAACCAGTTCTCTGCCTGGTTGCTGGATGGGCGTGGACATGGTGGGTGTGGCCTAGTTAGCCTTCTGCACCATGGCGGGGGGTCATTTTTGCCCTACTTGGGCTCTGGAGGCTTTCCTCAAGCCTCCAGGAGGACAAAAAAGACCTCCCCAGGCTCTGGAGGACCTCTGGAGGCTGGAAACGGGCCCATTTCCAGCCTTCCCAAACTTCTGGGAGGCCATTTCCTCCCTCACTGGACTCTGGAGGTCCTCCGGAGGCCTGTTTTTCACCTTCCCTGAGCTTCCACATGGGCCCTGCACTTACCTGGGATCCAAAGTGGGCTGCATGGATACTCCTGGGAGGAGCAGGGTGGGGTGGGCAGGGCCAGCCAGTCATTGTAACTACTGGTTTGGCGAACCAGATGTAAAATTAACACCCAGGTCACCCGAACCGGTGCAAACCGGTAGCAGTCCACCCCCGATTCCTTTCCCTTCCCTTGAATTTGGAAAATTGCTCACAAAGCCGACCTGAGAAGAGCCGAAATGTCCAGCCATGTGAACAAAGCACTTGAGAAAAATGTACACCCATATATTTCTCTCTCTCTCTCTCTCTCTCTCTCTCTCTCTCTAAACCTTTGTATATGTGAGCTATTGTGAAAAGAATTACTGGACCTTCTTGGCTAGCAGAGCAGACCTCCATGAAACAGAACATAAATCTCAAACCGCCAATAGGAATCGGATTCCTACAAGCTCCGGCAGTACTAAAATGATCTCTAGAATGATCTACAAGGGTGCAGAATTATCAAAGTCCTCGGATTCCTACAAGCTCCGGCAGTACTAAAATGATCACTAGAATGATCTACAAGGGTGCAGAATTATCAAAGTCCTCTTGGAACAGATTTCCGGTGACATTTTGCTTTCTCGGAGCTGGGTAAGTGAAGTGTGTGTGGGGGGGGGGAGCGGGATGAGCTGGAAATGATGCACACCAACATGCCCTTGGAAAATTATCTTCAGGATGAAACGGTTGTAACGGGGAAAGGCGTTTTGCTGAGCCAGGGGAACCAAGGATCTCGTGTGTATTTCTATTTAACATCTTCAGGATAGATCAGGGAAGAGAGGGTGAAGGGGGCACCTGGGAATACTGGGATCAGTGGGGAGGAACTGCTGACTCCTGTGGGAAGCCACTCCCTCCTGGGGAATGAAATATTGGGGGGGATATTAAAAGAGGCAGAATATTATATTTCCTCAAAGACAATATGGAGAAAGAAATCGGATCAGCTGGGACTCGGGAGGCAGAGAATAGATGGGGTTGGTGGGTCCAGTCAGAGGTGGGATTTGCCGGTTCTCCGAACTACTCAAAATTTCCGCTACTGGTTCTCCAGAACTGGTTAGAACCGGCTGAATACCCACCTCTGCTTTTGATCGTTTTTCACACTCGCCGCCATTCCAGAATCCCCATGATCATGTGATCAAAATTCAGATGCTTAGCAAATGACTCATATTATGACGGTTGCCGCGTCCCAAAGTCGTGCAATCCCCTTTTGCGACCTTCTGACAAGCAAAATCAAAGGGGAAGCCAGATTCACTTTCCAACCGTGTTACTAAATGAACAAAGCCAATGATTCGCGGAAGAACTGTGGCAAGAAAGGTTGTAACATGGGGCAAAACTCGCTGAACAATTGCCTCGCTTAGCAGCAGAAATTTTGGGCTCAATCGTGGTCGTACGTCGAGGACTACCTGTAGTTCTAATCTAGCTAGGCTCGTAAAAACTGCCCTACTGACATGGGTTTAAAAAGCCGTCGCAACCTCGCCATGCCTTGTTTTACAGAAACCGGAGCAGAGCAGAAATCGGGAAACAAAATTTTGCTTGTTTTATTTTATTCCCTTTTGAATAATGGAATAACTCAAACAACGCTGGAAAAGCCTGTCGTGCCCCTGTTGGAGACTGACTCCAAGGGAGAGGAGGAACAGCCGACAGGGAGTGGAAGTGTGGCTCCGGAGGTTGGGGAGGAGGCTAGGGTAGGGCAGAGGCTGGCTGGGCTGTCAGAGGAGGACCCAGGCCCATCCCCTCTCCATCCTAGGGCATGCAGGGAGGAGAGGATAAGGGAGAGATGTGAGTGGCATGGTCTATGGGGGAGGAAAGGGCCTTGATCCCCTTCATGGGCTGCAGCTGTGACAACTGACGGACATGCGTATGGGCCAGTTCTGGAAACAAAGCGTGGAAATATCTCTGGTCTGCTGTTCCTCTCTGACTTTGGCGTCCTTCCCTGTGTGTGTTCCAAATATCTGTGGACGTCTTCAAGCCCTTATCTTGCCTGGTTCCCTTAATTGCTTCAGTGTGGTTTGGGTTGTTCTTACACTTATAATTTATAGGCATTTTTAGTTTAAACAGCATTTCCTCCTTTTCATAACTGCTTGTGGGGGAGTTTCTTTGTCTCCAATCAAGGATATTCGGAGCTTTGAAACAAAGTGAAGGAATAAAAGGGGCTTCACCTGTTTTTGTGACTGTGTTTATTTTGTATCCCACCCTGGGTCATGACAAAGCCTGTCCCTTTTTGGCAAAAAGGGCTAAGGAAAGCCCTTGAAAAGGACCAAACAAATGGAAATAGGATTATGAGAATTTGTGGGAGTTGTCCAAAATCCAGGTCCTTCTTGAACGCCTTTGGGAGGCACAGAACATGCCATCAGCAAAAGGGCCGCACTTTTTATATGGGTGATAAGCAATTATCAGCTGCTAATGCCTCTAATCAACTGAAGTTAAGGACTTACATGGAAAAATTAGTGTCCTTCCATGGTTAAGTCATGATCTCATCTGCCGAGATTTCCCTGAAGGGCTGCTGTGAAAATAAAATAGGCTAAACCATGCAAAACATTCTGAATTATGAGCTCCATCATCCAGCAGTATCTGCTGGAACTAAATAGCAAGAAATCCTATTGGAATAATAAATGCTAACACCCATCCTGGATTTTTTTCCCCCTTACTGGACCTAGTTCTTGAACAGCGAACATGATAATAAGGACCTTCTGAGTCTCTCATCAAAGTCTGGTGGCCCTAAGTTTTATTCATTTTTTTAAATATCCTGCCTTTATTATTTTATAAATAACTCAAGGAGGCCAACATATTTAATTCTCCTTCCTCCTCCTATTTTCTTCACAGCAACAAACCTGTGAGGTGAGTTGAACTGAGAGAGAAAGATTGGCTCAAAGTCACCTAGCTGGCTTTCATGCCTAAGGTGGGACTATAAGTCACAGTCTCCTGGTGATTGGCTCAAAGTCACCTAGCTGGCTTTCATGCTTAAGGTGAGACTAGAACTCACAGTTCCCTGGCGATTGGCCCAAGTCACAGCTTAGCTGACTTTTATGTCTAACACAGGACTAAAACTCACAGCTCCTGGTTTCTAGCCTGGTGCCTTAACCACTGGACCAAACTGGCTCTAATAGGACCCAAGCTTTTCAGACGTGCCTCATCGATAAAGCAAGACTTTTCACGTACGTGCAGACAGCTTTTCCTTCTCTCCGCCTCCTCCACAACCTGCTTGCGCCTGTTTTAAAAATGAAGGTTTGCTCCGTCCCCTCCCAGCCCCCTTAAAGCTGCACCCTGGGTGGTTCTCTTTTTAAGAAACCAAGGCCGGATCATCTCCAAACCCCATGCTCCCACAAGGCATCTGCTGTCTGGACAAGCATCGAAAAGATGCTCGGTGTCATGTTTTTAAACAATAATATTGCTTCTGCTCTTCAGGATTTGCAAAGGTCAACATCAAAAGGCGAGGGGACCTCTTCGGGCACAAATTCTAATGAAGGAAGACGGAGCCAACGCTGGTGTTTTCAAGAATACATTAGGAACCGCTTAAGTCACATTATCCCGGTTCTTAAGAACCCTAGTCTTGATTGCATGTAGCATGCCATTGCAACTCAATACCTTACGTGCCATTATCCATCTTCTCCCTTATTATTATGTTCAATTAGTAGAATATTATACAAAACCCATGCAGGGTGATATATAATCTAGGCTACCAAAAAAGAAAAAGAAAAAAAAAGAATTAAGTCAGTGCAGATGACTGAAATCTAAGCACAATCAATTCAGCCAGTAGGGAAAGAATAATAACAGGAGGGCCTAACAAACAACACATACACATATATACCACGCTCCCACCTTTGATTATTTATTTTAGGCACAGGTTTTGCACATTTCCTGGATTTGTATCTTTCTAAAGAGTCCATTTCTGTGATGCTGGGGTGTGGGGAAGCCCATGAAAGCTAAGGAATTCCTAAACCCAGTTTGTTGACACTTAGGAAGCAGTCTTGCCCGCAATATGAAATGACTGGGTTTAATCAGGTGCATCTTTATTATGGGTTGATTAATTTGAGAAATAGCTTTGAGCTGGATGCAGCTTTTATACTGTCTCCAGCTAGCTCATAATAGCCACTGTAGAACATGGCACATTTCTAAAATGATCCAAAGGGTTTTTTTTTGGTTTTTTTGAGCATCTGAAGAAACAGGACTTGATAGATTCCATTGCCCTAGAAGACTGTTCTGAGGTCAAGACCTGGCACGATGAGATCTCGTTTTTGCTTCCTCTAAGATGGCAGTACTTCTATTCCTCTCTTCAGCTCACGAATGCTCTAATGCAGGGGTGTCAAACTCGATTTCATTGAGGGCCATCTCAGAGTTGTGTTTGACCTTGGGGTGAGGAGTGGGGTATGCGTGGCCAGTTTGACGTCACTCGTGTCGGGGGCCCAAGCACTCTGCCAGCGAAAACGGGCTCCTGAGCTCCGTTTTTGGTTGTGATGGCCTCCCGCAACCCTCTGCCAGCAAAAACAGAACTTGGGATATGTCTCCAGCGGTCCTCACAAGCTCTGTTTTTGCTGGCAGAGGCAGCACTGAAGTCTGGTCCTTTGTTGTTTCCAGGGCAGCTCTGTGGGCCAGATCTATTATCCTTGAACTTAGCAGCCTTGAGTTGGACACCCCTGCTCTAATGTAATATTTATTAACCTTCTTGACTTCAAGTTGGGTGGACCTCAACTCCCAGAATCCCCCAGCCAGCTCTGCTGGCTGGGGGATTCTGGAAGTTGAAGTCCACCCAACTTGAAGTCAACAGATTTGAGAAAGCCTGCTCTAGTATGTGTGGCCTGGATTGAAGAAGAGAGGACTAGTAGCTTACTCCTTGTCCACATGGCCCATCCAAATGAAAAACGGGGAAGTGAACTTTAATACAACCTCACTCCGCCTTAGTTCCTTTTCTTCTCCAGTAAAGCTTAACAGAAATGGTCTCCTCAAACGGCCCAGCCAGATTTCTGGGGAAAGAATCGGAGACCCTCATTAGATTTTTCCAGAAGAAGGATGGAGAGAGATCCCTTATCAATGTCTCAAGAGAAGGGACCCTCCATTTGGGATGACAGAGATGCCACTGCGGGAAAGATCTCCCCTCCTGGCTTTTCATAGAAGTGGGTGAAACCCAGGAAGTTACAGACTCTCTGGGGTCTTTAATGCTCTCTGAGCTTGGTTGTTTCCTTGCAGTCGTTTCATTACCCAACTAGGTAACATCATCAGTGCTGGAAAGGAGTGAAGTTGGCTCTCTGTTCATGTATTAGTGGCTTGCCCTGGAGTTGCAACTACCAACTCAGACGAACAATCTAGCAGTAAACAACAGCCCAATCAAGGAACCACTAAAAACATCACCATCAACACCAACTTGAGAAGACTAATCGAGACACACACAGAGAGACACACAGAGACACAGAGACAAACACACACATACACAGCATATACACATATACAGAAACCCACTCCCTTCTGTTGATGATGCTACCTAGTTGGGTGTTGAAATGTCTGCAAGAAAACAACCAGGGTGACAGAGCATCAAGGACCCCACAGTTTAACCCAGTGGTGGTATTCAAATTTTTTCCTACTGGTTCTGTGGGCATGTCTGGGTGGGCATGGTGTGGCTTGGTGGGCGTGGCAGGGAAAGGATACTACAAAATCTCCATTCCCTCCCCACCCCACTAACCTCCTTTCCAGCTCCGTTCTCCTGTGCAGGGCAACCAAAGAAGAGCCAGCCGATCAGCTAGGACTCAATGGGAGGCGGAGAATAGATGGGGGTGGGGCCAGTCAGAGGAGGGATTTGCCAGTTCTCCAAACTACTCAAAATTTCTGCTACCAGTTCTCCAGAACTGGTCAGAACTAGCTGAATACCCCGTCTGGTTCAACCCTGAGCTACATATATTCTCTTCTATAAGTTACAGTCTATTGAAAAGAAGATTGTAGAATAAAAGAACGGCTATTCTCAATGGCTATTGTCAACCACTCCTGTCCCTTTCATGGGACCTTACAAACAATTGCCTTCGATTTGAAAGAAATTTCCAAATGTTTCTTCCAACGGCCTGAGAATTGGTAGGAGAACATGAAGGACCATGCTCTCACTAGAGTTCTCACGGAAGCTTAGTTTGACCATTGGTTTCTAATCTCTGCACCAATAAGAACAACAACAAAAGGGTGGTATATTTTAAAAACCTCAAGTTTCTTTTTAGCCTGAATTAAAATCTGAGACAGCAGAGAATTCTAATCCTCATCACCAACTAAATTCCTATTCCCCCACATCTCCATCAGACATTCCCTCTGGAGGGACTTTTAATGGCTCCTAATAGGATTTCTGGGATAATAGTTTTGATATGACTTCAGTCTTAAGAAAGCTGTTTTGTAGCAGTAAAGCACAACTTCGGTGCCTTAAAACAGCACGGATGATAAAACTAGGAAAATCCAAGGCTGGTTTTCAAATTTACATCTCCGGATTTGAGACTCTCTGGGGAGGTCTGTACACTATCTTCAGGGGGATCCTAACTGGTGTAATTCTTAGGGATTTGCTGGAAGATAAACCCAAGTAAGTTCCAGTTGGAAAGATGCATTTTTTCCTTTAGAAAAATCCTGAGCATCAAAACTATTGACTGGAGGCTAAGACATAGGAAGAAAGATTGCAGGAATTGAGAGTTGTAAATTTAATCTTACGAAGCTTCTCCTCCAGAAATATTGAATTGCCAACTAGGGCATACAAAACCTTTGCTAGACCAATACTTGAATACAGCTCATCTGTCTGGAATCCTCACTGTATATTAGACATTAATACAATTTAGTGAGTCCTGAAGTATTTCACGAGAAGAGCACTACACTCCTCTGCTTGCAACAGAATACCCTCTATCACCAGGCTTGAAATGTTGGGCTTGGACAACCTTGAATTACGCCGCCTATGGTTGGACTTAAGTGTAGTACACAAAATTATCTGCCTCAATGTCCTATCAGTCACCTTCAACCGCAAAAATACAAGAATACACAACAGATACAAACTCAATGTAAATCGCTCCAAACTTGATTGCAGAAAGGACGACTTGAGCAACAGAGTGGTCAATGTCTGGAACTCACTACCTGACTCTGTTGTTACATCCTCTAACCCCCACTCCTTTAACTTCAAACTAACCACTATTGACCTCATCTCATTCTTAAGAGGTCTGCAGGGGGCGTGCATAAGTGCACAATCATGATTACCATCCCTGTCCTATTGTCCCCATTTATTTGCACCCATTTCCTGTATTCTTACTCATGTTGATACTTATACCTATTATCTTGTAAGCAAATGACAAATCAAATAAATAAATAAATAAAATTAAATAATTTGGGGATGTCAATTTAATAATGTTTAATGAAAAGAAGGACTAGGGGCGACATGGTAGCAGTGTTCCAATATCTCAGGGGCTGCCACAAAGAAGAGGGAGTCAAGCTATTCTCCAAAGCACCTGAAGGCAGGACAAGAAGCAATGGATGGAAACTCATCAAGGAGAGAAGCAACCTAGAATTAAGGAGGAATTTCCTGACAGCGATTACAATAAATCAGTGGAATGACTTGCCTCTAGAAATTGTGGAAAAAACTGGACTATTTGTCTTAAATGGTATAGGGCAGGGCAATGGTGGGATTCAATTTTTTTTACTACCGGTTCTGAGGGGGTGGCTTGGTGGGGGTAGCAGGGGAAGGATACTGTAAAATCTCCAGTGGGAGGTGGTATGTGCTGGTTCTCCTAAATACTCAAAATTTCTGCTATCGGTTCTCCAGAACTGGTCAGAACTTGCCGAATACCCACCTCTGGGGCAGGGGTGTCAAACTCAAGGCCCAAGGCCTGGATACGGCCCATAGGGTGTTTACATCTGGCCCACAGGGTTGCCCTGGAAACAGCAAAGGACTGGCCTGCAGTGCCTCTCCCAGCGAAAACAGAGCTTGGGAGGGCAAAACACGGCTCCCCCGGGCTCCGTTTTCAGCTGCAACAGCTTCCTGCAGCTCTGTTTTCACTTGCAGATGGTTGCAGAAGGCTATCACGGCCAAAAATGGAGCCTGGGAGGGCTTCATATGACCCTCCTGGGCTCTGTTTTTTCTGGCAGAGCAGGAGGATCCCCCAGCCCTGCCCAGGCTACCACAGGTATCCCTGACATGAGTGACATCAACCTGGCCATGCCACCCTGGTCCTGCCCACCCTGGACATACCCACCCCAGCAAGGTCAAATGCAACCCTGATGTAGGCCTCTATGCAATCCAGATTGACATTCCTAGTGTAGGATTTCCTGCTTGAGCTGAGGGTTGGACTAGAAGACCTCCAAGGTCCCTTCCAACGCCGTTATTCTATTATTGTCCATTTAAACACTTTCTTTGATGGCACCCAGAAGCTGGAAATCACTTCTGTGCGGACTGCAAGGATGATGATTCTTGGATTCCTTTTTTTCACATTTTTTTTAATCACTTGGTGAATTTCCAGCTCTCTGATGATAAATTGCAATCCCAGGAGGAGCCTTACTGAATTACCACATTAAAACGTTCTGCCCTTATTTCCTCTTGTCTCTTCTTGGTTTCCCTGACCAGTGTATACTGATCCTCTTAAATCATTCTGAACAACTCAGAGCCCAAGGCCAAATTGGAAAGAAGCTTCTTGATCTACAGCGTTGGAAGTCCTTCTCTCCTGGGAGTGGGGACATCTGTGCTTTGCTACACCCCAAAAAACCCAGTGGGGAAGCTATGACTTGTGACTGCATTCAATGACAGTCGATCCAGCAGCTTATTGGCTTCGTTCACCATCCAAAATATCTGTCCCCATCCCTTCCAGATGCCCGGAACATGATAAAAAGTTGACCATCTGGGTTGTCCAAGCATCAAGGAGGGCAAGCAATCAGACAAGGCGAAATTCAATGTAAAGAAAAGTAAGGTTTTACACTTGAGCAAGAAAAACAAAAAACAAATGTACAGGTACAGATTAGGGGAAAACTGGCTCGACAGCAGTAACTGTGAGAGGGATCTTGGAGACTTAGTGGACAATCGCTTAAATATGAGCCAGTGTGCTGCAGCCGCCCCAAAAGCCAATGCAATCCTAGGTTGCATTAACAGGGATAGAATCAAGATCACGCAAAGTATTAGCACTGCTTCATAAAGCTTAGCAAGACCACTTTTCGAATATTGCATTCAGTTTTGGCCATCATACTATAAAAAAAAACCCTTCAGATCAGTGGTGGGATTCAATTTTTTTTTACTACTGGTTCTGTGGGTGTGGCTTGGTGGGCGTGGTAGAGGAAAGACAGTGTGTAAAATCTCCAGTCAGAGGTGGGATTTGCTGGTTCTCTGAACTACTCAGGATTTCCGCGCCCGGTTCTCCAGAACTGGTCAGAACCTGCTGAATACCCACCTCTGGTTCAGATTCTAGAAAGAGTGCAGAAAAAAGCAACCAAGATGATTAGGGGACGTTATGGGAATGTCTTAAAGAAAATAAGGACTAAGAGTGACATAATCACTGTCTTCCAATATTTGAGGAAGTACTACAGGGAAGGGGGCTGGCCAGCCACCTATTCTTCAAAGCACCTGAAATCAAGACAAGGAGCAAGGAAGGGAAAACAGACAAGGAGAGGCGCCACCTAGAACTAGGGAGAAATTTTCTAACAGGACAATTAACCAGTGGAACGGCTTGACTCCAGAAGTTGTGGGTACTCCAACGCTGGAGGTTTCCAAGAACAGACTGGACAGCCATTTGTCTGAAATGGCCTGAGCAGGGGGTTGGACTAGAAGACCTCCAAAGTCCCTTCCAATTCTGTTTTTCCCTTAAGCAGGAATCTGGCTGGCTAAAAGAAGCTGAAATGCAGAAGTGG
>NW_020769424.1:858279-869009 GCF_900518735.1 Pseudonaja textilis | reverse complement strand
AATAATAATAATAATAATAATAATAATAATAATAATAATAATAATAAAAAATCACATATGCATTGTTTGATTGAAGACAATTACTGCCTTGGAAAAGAAACTGTTTCTCAATCTATTAGTCCTCATTTTAGGACACCTATACCGCCTCCCTGATGGTAACAGTTCGAAATATGAATGTCCAGGATGAGAATGGTCTGTGGAGATTTTTAGTGCTCTAGAGAGGAGTCTGGTCCTTGCAATCTCTTCCAAAGAAGAAAGAGAGCAACCGATGATTTTTTGTGATGTGTTTATAACTCTCTGGAGCATCTTCTTATCCACTGCAGAGCATCCAGCATACCACACCGTTTACACAGTATGCCAAAATGTTCTCGATGGTAGAACGGTAGAAAGTAACCAGCCACTTCTCACCCAAACTACTCTTTTTCAACAGCCTCAGAAAGTGCAGGCGCTGTTGGGCCTTCTTTGCAGTGGCCATAGTGTGGACCGACCAAATAAGGTTGTCGGAAATGTGGGTTCCTAGGAATTTAAAACTATGAACTCTTTTCACACAGTCTCCATTGATATATAGTGGGAGAGGCTCTGCTTTGCATCTTCTGAAGTCTATAATCAATTCTTTGGTCTTTTTGATGTTCAGGGTGAGGTTATATGACTCTTGCACCACAAGACCAGTCTGAGAACCTCTGACCTGTAGGCCGGTCTTGTCTCCTCCTGATATGAGTCCCACCAAGATGATGTGAAGATGCAAAGCTTTTGCGTGTGTAGCTTTCTCTCTCTGTGTGTGCTGTATGTGTATTTTTTTCTGAAGCATTTACTTGCAAGGTTGACCTGTTTAGAACTCTTGAAGCAACAATAATGTTGGACAAGGGAAGGATCTGCAGAACATTATTATATATCCCATTACAGGTAAACTTCAACTTGCAACAGTCCATTTAGTGGCTGTGCAAAGTCACACTGGCACTGAAAAAAAAGTGACTTATGACCGTTCTTATACTTACGACCGTTGCAGCAGCCCCCATGGTCATGTGATCAAAATTCCGATGCATGGCAACTGACTCATATTTGTGACGGTTGCATTGTCCCGGGGTCACCTGATCTCCTTTTGCGACTTTCTGACAAGCAAAGTCAATGGGGAAGCCGGATTCACTTAACAGTGAAAGTAATTAAACAGCTGCAGTGATTCACTTAACAACTGCGGCAAGAGAGGTTGTAAATTGGGGCAAAGTTCACTTAACATAGGCGCTCACTTAGCAACGGACATTTTGGACTCAGTTGTGGTTGTAAGTATGAGGGCCACCTGTATCTCTCTGTCTCTGTGTGATGTTTGTGTGTGTGTGTACACATACACCCCCACACCCCCACATATATGTATATATACATACACACACACATATATGTACATGTGTATGTATGTGTATGTGTGTATATGCAGGGATGGGCTTCAAAAATTTTAGCAACGGAATCCCTTTTTCAATTAAATTTACCCATTGTCTCTAAATAAATTTTGTTTCTTGAAATCTTGCTTCCCATCATTGAGACTTCTCACCCCTTCCTTTCTCCCTTGCTTATTCTTTTCCTTAACCTTAACGGGTTCTCTGCCCAGTTGCTGGATGGGCGTGGCCATGGTGGGTGTGGTCTAGTCAGCCTCCTTCACCATGGCAGGGGGGCATTTTTGTCCTTCTGGATCAGGAGGCTTTTCTCGAGCCTCCAGGAGGGTGAAAACAGCCTCCCCGGGCTCTGGAGACTCTCTAGAGGCCAGAAACAGGCCCATTTCTGGCCTTCTGGAACTTCCGGGAGGCCTATTTTCACCCCTCCCTGAGCCCCCACATGCACCCTGCATTTACCTGCATCCAAAACGGGCCGTGTGGGGACTCTGGGGAAGGGAGGGGTGGGCGGAGCCACCCAGGAGTGGGATTTGGGGGTTCTTGGAACTGCATCAAATCTTAGCTAGAGGCTCTCCCGAACCCCTGTGAACCCCAAGCAGCCCACCCCTTATATATGTGTGTGTGTGTATAGTGTGTGTGTTTGTGTGTACGAACCATTTTCTTGCAATGTTCCGCGGTTTATTTCTCTCGAAGGAACAATATCTTTGGATGAAGCGAGGACCCACAGAACATTATTATATCTCATTACTGTATCGACTGCCTCATTCAAGGCCCAGGACAGGACTTCAAAGCTGACCTTTCACCTTACTTTCCCTTCTGACGGCTTTAACTATAGATATTTCAGATAAGCGTAGCTCGTCTACACTACCAAATGCAACACGTTTTCCTTACGGGGATCAGAACAGCCAAAAAGGGACGCCGCTTATTTGCGCAAGAGAAATGGAACCAGTGAGTTGTTTTGATCCAGGGATATGGAAGCTGGTTCGAAGGCTAGGCTTACGTGACGCCATTCAAACCACATTTCAGTGCACAGTCTTGCCTAATTCCAGCTCTTGTATTTATGTTATGGGTTACTATGTCGTGCAAACCCTGAGAATGGATGAATTAGGAAAGCCACGGATCTCTTAATCCAAGCTAAAGTGTTTTGTACAAACGTAATCCGAGAATAGTGATTGGATGCTTTAATAGAAGCTGTTGTGATGGATCAAATAGTACAAGACAGGATGATGGGAATAAGGCCTAATTTTGTCTTCCAAGTGCTGTTGATTTTTTGTTTTTAAAGCCTATATTGATGTTGTGTTCTTTTTCATTGTTTATTCTATGGTTCCATTATTCTCTTTTCTATTTATACTTCTTTCATTTTCTTCCTTTATATTATTGTAAACTGCCAAGGGCAAGCAGCCTCTTGGTGTGATAGGTGGCAAACAAACTTAACAAAGAATATACAGCAAAGTAAATAACAAGAAGTTTGCAGACAGAAATGGATAACTCTGGACCTTTTGTAACTCAAAGTTGAAATGCCGGCTCTTTGGTGTTCTCTGACCCCGGTTCTTTTCTTGCAGACGTTTCATTACCCAGCTAGGTAACATCATCAGCGTACTGATGATGTTACTTTGGTAATGAAATGTCTGCAAGGAAAGAACCAGGGTCAGAGACTACTAAGGATGACCAAAACTACACCTCACAGGTCTTTTCTCTGCTGGTACTTAACCACATTGTATAAATATGGCCTGGCAATCTCTTTTTTTTCTGCCATATCCTCAGGAATGTCGACTCATAAAACATTTCTATGCTTGTTTTAAAGTGACCGTGAAAAGAAGGGGAGGGGAGAAATTTTAAAGAACAGCGCAGCATTTTGCAACCGAAGATTATAACTCAGCTAGCAGAATTTCTGCCACGCAAAACTCTAATTGGAGAATGTGATTGATGTTTCTTGGATATGAACGTGTTTTGTTGGAGAATATGAATTATGATACACCCAGAGAGGTGGGGGGAAAACCAGGGTCAAGGATAACAGTGAATTACGTGTCTCAGAATCGGCTTCATACAGATCATGACGACATGTTCGCTCCTAATAAATTCTTTGAAATTTTTGAAGCTTGGATCGAGGCTCATGATTTAATTAGGGCAACTGCCAGAATCCTGACAAGGACAGGACAAGGACAGGACAAGAACTGAACAAGGAGATATTTAACCTGGAAATAAGGAGAAACTTTCTGACAGTAAGAACAATCAACCAATGGAACAGCTTTTGCCTTCTTCGGAAGTGGTGGGAGCGCCATCACTTGAGACTTTCAAGAAGAGATTGGACTGCCATTTGTCAGAAATGGTGTAGGGTCTCCTACTTAGGTGGGGGAGGGGGTTGGACTAGATGACCTATAAGGTCCCTTCCAGCTCTGTTATTCTGTTAATTTTACTGTGGATGTAATCTATCAGATTTGATTGACCACTCCCTTAACGTTGGACTCAAGTGATCAGCATGTACACTTAGCCCTCAACTTACAACCATTCGTTTATTTGTTTGTTTGTTTTTTTGTTTGTTTATTTATTTATTTATTTTGTCAAGCGATTATACAGGTATAAGTACAGACATAATTATGAGTACATGAAATGGATACATATAAGAAAAATAAAAGAAACAATAAGACAGGGATGGTAGGAACGTTGGTGCACTTATGCATGCCCCCTACAGACCTCTTAGGAAAGGGGTGAGGTCAATAGTAGACAGTCTAAGGTTAAAGTTTTAGGGGTTTTGGGGAAGAAACCACCGAGTCAGGTAGAGTATTTCAGTTTAGTAAATATTCAAAGTTACAACGGTACTTGGAAAAAGTGATTTGCAGCCTGTACTCATGCTTACAACCATTGTTACATCCCCAAGGTCAAGCAATCAAAATTCAGATGCTGAGCCATTGGCACATACTGTATTTAAGATGGTTGCTGCATCTTAGAGTCTCTCTTCTTTGGGTCAGCCCCTTAGATATTGGAAAACTGCTATCATGTCCCCCCTAGTTTTTCTCTTCATTAAACTAGATGTGCATAATTCCTTCATAGGTTTTAGCCTCTAGTCCCCTGATTGTCTTTGTTGCTCCTTTCTGGCCTCTTTCTAGAGTCTCAACATATTTTTTACATCGTGGTGACCAACACTGGATGCAGTATTCCAAGTGTGGCCTTACCAAGGAGTTATAAAGTGGTGTTAATACTTCATGTGATCTTGATTCTATTCCTCTATTAATGCAGCCTAGGATTGCATTGGCTTTTTTGGCAGCTGTAGCACACTCCTGGCTCATATTTAACTGATTGTCCACTAGGGCTCTGTCATGCCCTAGCATATAACTTTTATAAACTGTTGTTGCTCTCTAGCCCCATCTAGTGGCCAGAGAGACAAATACCAAGAATATTTTTTGAAGCTGACCCCACCTCATTACCCATCAGCCTGAAATCTCAACAGAAGTGCACACTAGGAAGCCAGACTCCATTTCCTTTATCATTTGGAGAAGGCAGAAGCACAAAGAAGAATCCATTTTAATCTGTGGCACATAGTCATCCAAGGACAAACCCTCAACCCACACACAGAGCATCTCCGGTGAGTTTTAAATTGCTTGTATTCATTAATCGTTATGGTCAGCAGTAACTCAATACTGTCTATCTTGTATTTGGTTCTCATTGTATGTATCCCTATTTTCCCAAGTTTAACCATATCCTGTTCTTTCAATAAAGCACCCAGATCTATGCACACTGTCTGTTTTATTGGAGGCTAGTAGGAGCTGCATGTCGAGCTGCACACAGACTAATGAGTAACGAGGACAGAACATACTCTAAGATCCCTCTTACAGTTACTATTATTGAGCCATGTAAATATAAAAGATGGCAAGTGCAATGAAGCGAGAGAGGGTCTTGCTATCCTTCTATGAAGGCCTGGGTGAAGATCCAGGTCTTCACAGCTTCTTCTAAGCAAACAGGAGAACTGCAACTATTTGGGTTTTAGGGAAATCTCATTCCGGAGAGCCGGTGTTGCGATAGAGGTGTGCTTCCGGCTTTCTGAAAGATGATGTTGATTAATCAAAGGAACTTGGAGTCCACCATCCCTGCAGGACCGAATCAATTGGGCAGATGTTATGGGAGAGGGACAGTCCCTCAAGTGGCTAGGCGCTACGCCATGAAAATGATCTGAAACCGATTTGTTCAGAGTAGGGCTGGTCATGGTTAGAGAAGATCAAGAGGCAATTTGATCACAGTCTTCAATTATGCGAACAGATGTCACACTGGGGAAGGTCAAGATTTGTTTTTTCTGGTCCACTGTGCAGGACAGAGAATAATGGACTGAAATTTCAGGAAGGCAAATTCAAAGTGTATGTTAGGAAGAAACACAGACAGACAGACAGACAGACAGACACCCACCTTACCACTATGAACAGTGCGACCATGGAAAAGTGACTTAGGGAGGTTGGGGGCTTTCCCACATTTTTATATGTTGAAACAGAGTTTGGGCAACCATCTATTGGGGCTCCTTTAATCTGACCTGCTGCCCTGAGTAGAGAGTTGGACTTGACAGCTTCAGGTTTTTTTTCTGACTCTAGGATTCTTTGATTGTGCAATGCAAATGTGACAACGAGGTTAAAAAAGACCTCCAAGAGTTCTCATCCATCTCTCAATCATTCAATCATTCAATCAATCATTCATTCAATCAGCCAATCCATCAATCATTCCACCACCTCCTATGGTACTCCCCCATTAGGGCACCAAGCCACCTGGCAATGCCAAGTCTTCAAGCTCCTGTGGAAAGTCAGGAGAATGGGAGCCAACCACTTTATCATGCCTTGGAAAGGCCACACTTGGAACACTGCATCCAGTTTTGGTCGCCACGATGTAAAAAAGATGTTGAGACTCTAGAAAGAGTGCAGAGAAGAGCAACAAAGATGATTAGGGGACTGGAGGCTAAAACATATGAAGAACGGTTGCTGGAACTAGACTGATGAAAAGAAGGACTACGGGTGACAGGATAGCAGTGTTCCAATATCTCAGGGGCTGCCCCAAAGAAGAGGGAGTCAAGCTATTCTCCAAAGCACCTGAAGGCAGGACAAGAAGCCGTGGATGGAAGCTAATCAAGGAGAGAAGCAATCTAGAACTAAGGAGAAATTTCTTGACAGGACAATTAATCATTGGAACAACTTGCATCCAGAAGTTGTGAATTCTCCACTTTTTAAGAAGAGATTGGACAACCATTTGTCTGAAGTGGGGTAGGGTTTTCTGCCTAAGCAGCGGGTTGGACTAGAAGACCTCCACGGTCCCTTCCAATTCTGTTATTCTGTTCTATACAACCTCAGGGAGTGAGATGTCCCATAGGGCAGGGGCCATGGTGGAGAAGGTTCTTCTCCTAGACCTGTAGGAGGCTAAGCCCATAGGAGGGGTCAAACGTGTCATCAATCACAAGTCCCTTCGTATCCACAAGAAATCTAAGTCCCACCCACCTTAAATGCCTTTCTTTAACTCCTGTGAATTTCCCTTGACCGTTAGTAGTCCAGATTCATGTGGAGAGCTTAAGCTTGCGACAAACCTTTATGCTCATTTGAACTGAATTTCTTGATTTTCCCCGGTGCTTGACAAGACCCCGCCAACTGGAATTGCTTGATTGATGGGATCAGCGGTGGAATTCATTTTTTATTTTTTTGCTACCGGTTCTGTGGGCATGGTTTGGTGTGGCTTGGTTGGCATGGCAGGGTAAAATCTCCATTCCTACCCAACTCCAGAGGAAGGATCCTGCAAAATCCCCATTCCCTCCACACCCTACTAACCTGCTTTCCAGCTCCGTTCTCCTGTGCAGGGCAACCAAAGAAGACCCAGCTGATCAGCTGGGACTCAATGGGAGGCAGAGAAGAGATGGGGGCGGGGCCAGTCAGAGGTGAGATTTGCCGGTTCTTCAGAACTGGTCAGAACCTGCTGAATACCACCTCTGGATGGGATCCAAAGGTTGCTTCATCTTCCAGCATGGGTGAGGTGGACCTGTCCAAAGGAGTGCGGTGGTTCCTTAAATAACCTGGATCCACGCTAGAGATAAGCAATCGTAGCTCTCTTCCTGCCTATCACACATTCCAAGCTTCACTCTGGGAAGCAGCCCCTCCCTCCTGGGACTCGAAACACACACACACGCACACACACACACACACACCCTTCATTCTTCCTGAGCTAAGATGAAGGAACCTAGGCTGGTCATGCGGTCCTCCCCCAGATTACCCTGAGCAATTGAAACCCAATGTTGATGGGTTGTAGTCTTCCAGGACAATGATGGGGAGCCCTGCCTGATTAGAATGAACCCCCTTCCCCCAGGGGGAGATGTTACAGAGGGTTGGGCTGCAGGATGTCTGGAGTCTCTTCCATAACATTCATTCTTCCCAGCTGGAGAGGCGAGCGGTGTCTCCAAGTGAAGCCGAAAGACAATGCTACATTCCTTGCGTTCTGGAACCTAATTAAAGCCACAAGAAGACTTTTTCCATGAAGCATTGCTTAAATGCCAAGGGAAAAGCAAGAGGACACACACACACACACAGAGAAACAAACAGACAAACAAGATTCTCCTGTCTCCACTCATTCGGTCCAGGTGTGGAAAGTGGAGGACCTTGGCAATGGCTGTTACAGGTGCCTCGTGTTTTTGAGTCAACGGCGGCCAAATCCAAAGAGCAGGAAGTTATTCCTATGAATAATGCAACGAAAGATTTTATCTGAAAGGGAATGCATCATTTCACACACACACACACACACACACATCAACAATCAGATGAAAGTAAAATCAGAGAGAAAAGTTAACTTTTTTTCTGTGCAGATATACAGTTGTATTCTCTACAGTCCTGGTGCTCCGTGACTTCTTTTCCTTGGAACCAGAGGTGGTCTTCAGCAGGTTCTGACCAGTTCTGGAGAACCGGTAGCAGAAATTCTGAGTAGTTCGGAGAACCGGCAAATCCCACCTCTGACAGGCCCTGCCCCCAACTATTCTCTGCCTCCCATTGAGTCCCAGCTGATTGGCTGGGTCTTCTTTGGTTGCCCTGCACAGGAGAACAGAGCTGGAAAGCAGGTTCGTGGGGTGGGGAGGGAATGGGATTTTGCAGTATCCTTTCCCTGCCATGGCCACCAGCCACACGCACCAAGCCTCGCCCACAGAACCAGTAGTAAAATGTTTTGAATCCCACCACTGGTTTTCTTGGTTTACCAGCACATTGCAGAGACCTGGACTAGATGATGTTTATGATGCTTGCTAATTTTACAGTTCTATGACTCTATCTTTCTAAATAATGCCATTTCTGAACTTTTAAGTGTCCAGGAATCAATAGCTACATACAGCGGTGGGATGCAACTGGTTTAACAACCGATTCTGTGAGCCCATGTGCCTAATGTGGGCTTCGCACGCGCATGAAGCATTCAAAAAACACCAAGTTGAACCTCTACAGGGCAGACCTGCTAAGTAGAACAGCTGAGGCGCATGAAATCCACTGTGTCATGTGAATCAGCTGAGCTGAAAAAGACAGAAATATAGGACAGGATAGGACGAGGGCGGATGGGCGGGGCCAGCTGATCATCAGAGCTACCAGGTCACTAGAACCAGTCCGAACCAGCCTCAGCCGACCACTGGCTACATATCTGTGGGGTCTTCGGTGCTCTCCGAGCTTGGTTTAGGGCACCAAGGACCCTATAGATCAACCTTGGTTTACAAATATTTTTCTTCTCTTCTCTTTTCTTCTCTATTGTTCAAATCTCAATTAATCTCCAATAATTTTTACAGGAATGTTGTAAAAGAGACAGAGAAAGAACAAATTTACAAGACAACCATTTGCCCTGTAGCACTATATGGCACTGAATGCTGGGCAGCAACAACAGGGACCAAAAGCTCCGACCGTGCCATGGAAATGAAAATACTCCATGGGATATTGGGCATCTCCCTTCTTGATCACATCATGTCCAACGACACTTTGGTGTGGCACCAATTATAGAGGAGAGGAGAGAAGGCCGGCTCCGCTGATATGGACATGTCCAGAGAGCAGCACCTTCCACCTTGGCCAAGACTGCCTACCAACTAGAGGTCAATGGGAGGTGACCTCATGGGCTTCCAAAACAGAGATGGAAAGACACCATCAAGAAAAATATGCAAGCCATGGGCCTGTGCCCCGGAAATGCAGATGACCATGCAAAGTGGCATTCAATGATCCAAAAAATGGATCCTGCACTTGCAGGAATATGCAAGGAAGGAGGAGGAGGAGGAGGAGGAGGAGGAGGAGGAGGAGGAGGAGGAGGAGGAGGAGGAGGAGGAGAAAAAAGAAAGGAAGGAAGAAAGGAAGAAAGGAAGGAAGGAATAAGGTCCCAAATTATAATAATACAGAACTAAATTGGCAGGAAAAGACCGTTTTCATTTGAGGTACTTTCCCTTTCTCGTAACAGACAGAAGCAAAATAATTTACAATGCAAAATTAAAAGAAAGGAAAAAACCCCAGGCAATTTGTATTTAATTGGCATAACATGTTAAAAAAAAAAAAAGCAATCACTTTGGGGGCTGCAGATTTTATTGATGTATTTGCTGATTTGTTCGTTTTACTTCCTAGCCACAATGTGGGCACCCCACGGTCACGTGAAAGGCTCTTGTTTCACTTGAGACATCTGGCATTTTTATTTTTGGGGGGGGGGGACTGATTGCACCGCACGAGGAGGTTCTCAATCCGGCTCTGCAGACTATTTAGTACAATGGTTAATCCAGACCAGGCCCTTCCCACCCAGCTCCTGTCTCGGAGCATCTCAATTCAACGCATCCTTTCTTGTTCTTGCTCGGCTCTTCGGTTGCTCGGCTTGGAGTGCGTTTGAAGTTCGTCCGGGAGGTTTCTTGCAGTGAATCATGGAGGTCTCCCTGCTGGAATCGAGAGCCACAAGAAAGGCTCACTTAGCTGAGACGTTATAGGGACACCCCCCCCCGCCTCCCCTCCCTTGGGGATCTCCCTCAGAGGTAGAGCTACCAGATGGCTCCGGTTTTAAGGGACGTTTATTTGGCATGAAGTGTGTCCTCCTTGGTTCCATACACTTAGGGGAACAAGAGCTCCCTCTGCAATTTGGACTTCTAGTTGGCTTTTAGGATAAGTCCAGAATCAAGCATTAAGGATTCCTTGCTTCCTTCCTTCCTTCCTTCCTTCCTTCCTTCCTTCCTTCCTTCCTTCCTCCCTTCCTTTCTTCTTTCCTCCCCCACTTCTCTCCCTCCATCCCTCTCTTCTATGTACCCTACCAACCCATCTTTTTTCCTTCCTACCTTCCTTCCCTCTTTCCCTCCCTCCCTTCCTTCCTTCCTTCCTTCCTTCCTTCCTTCCTTCCTTCCTTCCT
>NW_020769424.1:831115-858269 GCF_900518735.1 Pseudonaja textilis | reverse complement strand
CCATCCTCTCTCCCTCCATCCCTCCCATTCCATCCTCACTCTTACCTCCCTCCCTCCTCCCTCCCTTCCTCCTTCCCTCTCTTCCATCTACCCACCCACCCATCCTCCCTCCCTCCCTCTCTTCCTCAACTTTGGACAAGAATTAATTTTTCTCCTCCTGTTTCCTTTTTCCTTCTCCTTCCCCTGCAGAAGCTTCGCTGCCATTGGATCCAGTCTGGAAATCCTTTCATACGTGGGTAGTTTTCCCAAAATCCATTACTGCTCCCTTGGCATATGACAAACAGCACAACGGAGCAATCCTATGTTTAGAATTTGAACAAGAGACATAGTCACAGATCCCAAGAGATCATGAATTCTACATTTCTAGGGCTCATTTTGTAAGTTGCGGGTGGCAGCGGAGAGAGTGTATCCAATTTTATGTCTGTAAACCCCTACAGCTTCAAAGCAGCCTTCCTTCATTCTTGTGTCCTGAATGTAGGAAACCTCACCACTCCACTTTTTCCTCTCTTGATTTTATAATAACTCCTGACTAATCCTTTGGGGGAAGCTGGGATTAAGCCTGTCTACTGCTTTCTTAGTTATCTTGGCCCTTTATCTATCCTCTATTCAATTTCACAAGTTGCTTAACCAAAAAAACCCAGGATAGATCATTTCAAAAAAATCCATTAATCAGTTTATCATTGCCCGCGGAGGATCTCCAGGGTTAACAATCTGTGCACTTTTTTCCTAGTGGTGTGCCATAAATATTCAAGGAAACGGTGTACCACTATGGATTCTGCTGTGGCAAACAAACTCGTGTGACTTGGAAAGCATTTGTGATTGCTGATGACAATCTCTATCATGAAATGAGTTTAAAAGCAAGATTCTGTCTGGTTGCATTCACACCTGTCATTTAACCAGGTCAGAAACAGACCTAGTTGCCAATATGCTAAGTAAGTTTAGTTTAGTTATCCTAGGTCCTTTCCAACTCTATTATTTGGTGGGTTCTATGAGTTTTAATGACTACTTGTGTGTGTGTGTGTGTGTGATTTAACACAGTGTTTCCCAACCTTGGCCATTTTAAGATGTGTGGACTTCAATGCCCAGAATACCATGGCCAGCAATGTTAGCTTAGGTATTCTGGGAGTTGAAGTCCCCATATCTTAAAATGGTAAAGTTTGGGAAACCCTGGTTTAACGTATCGTGTAAATCAGAGATGGTATTCAGCAGGTTCTGACCAGTTCTGGAGAACCGGTAGCGGAAATTTTGAGTAGTTTGGAGAACCGGCAAATACCACCTCTGACTGGTCCCGCCCCCATCTATTCTCCACCTCCTGAGTCCCAGCTGATTGGCTGGGTCTTCTTTTGTTGCCCTGCACAGGACAACAGAGCTGGAAAGTAGGTTAGTGGGGTGGGGAGGGAATGGGGATTTTGCAGTGTCCTTCCCCTGCCCTGCCCACAGAACCATTAGTAAAACAATTTGAATCCCACCACTGGTGTAATTCTTCTCTGTTTGGCTCCTTTCTAATTCTAATGTGTTGTGTGAACCCAGACAATAGGTTGATTTGACAACCAGATGAAACATCTGGTGGAAATGCAGTCACTCTGCGTATTACATGTCAATATTTGCCTTGTGTTAATAATATTGCTAAAAGTAGTTGTAATCAATGCTGTCCACAAACAGCTCCTTGGCGGGGAATGGCTCTGCTGCTGGTTTTGATCAGAAATACAGAAGCAACAGGGACCTCAAGTGGTTCTATTTATTTATTTTAATTGCATTTATTCGATTTATATAGTCGCCATCTTGCAGCCAGCCAGCCACTGTGGGCAGCAGTGGGCATGACAAGAATAATTGAAAGCATATCCTAAAAAAGAGAACATAACACAGCTAGTGTGTGTGTGTGTGTGTGTGTGTGTGTGTGTGTGTGCGTGTGTGTGTGTGTGTGTAGCGGGAGTGTCGAATTCTTTCAAAAATATCATAAAGTTTCAAAGGAAAATCTCAAAGTCCTGGGGAGGGGAAGATCTCTCTACTTGCAAAGCTTCTGTATTATGTAATGGTCAGAATTCAAAATATGCCTTGGAACAGTAGTTCTCAACATGTTGGTATGCAGGCCACAGGGGGCCACAAAGTCATCACGAGGAGTCCACGAAAGCTTGAAAAAAAATGTTAAATTTTGGCTGGAAAATATGATAAGACAACAAATAGACCTGAAACCTGAGACATTTTTGTTGGGTATAATTCCAGGAAATTACAATAAGAGAAAGACATCCTAATACATCCACACATCCTAACAGCAGTTAGGATTGCATATGCAAAATGTTGGAAAAACCCAGAAACCCCTGCAGATGATATAATAATAATAATAAAAAAATCTGGAATGTGCAGAGATGGATAGGTTAACCCTAAAAATTAAAGGAAAAGAAGATTTGGACTATTTCATAGCATGGGGACCTTTCTACAAATGGTTAAATGAGGTTAGAGGAGTGGAATTAGGTGAAATACAGTTTATAAGAGAAAGAAAAATAGATGAGGAAATATTTCTGATGGTCATATAATCAATACTATAATGGAAGATAATATATGTTATAATATTACTGATGTTATCATATTTGTTTATATATTACTGCATATTTGGTGTGTGTGTGTGTGTATACATATATATATATATATATATATATATATATATATATATATATATATACATATATATATATATTTTCATAATGACGATGATGATGTTTGTATGTTAACACCTTGGACAACTAGAGAGCACACTGCTCAACATAGAAAGGAAATGTGTGATATAAAACGATAAAAAAATATTTCATGAAAAAATGTTATATTTAAATCTTGAGTTAAGTCTTTTGAGGTCCCTTAAGTTCCTTGGCCATGGTCCCTGGCCACAAAAGGTATTTAAAACGGGCCCGTGGGGAAGAAAAGCTTGAGAAAAAACTTCCTTAGAATCAATTGTGAGAAAGATTAATACCACAGTTGGTTCTAGTCGGTTAGGCTTTGGAAGGGACCCTTTTTTAAAAAAGGAGGTCACTCTCATGTGATGGAGATGTGACTGTGCAAATTGTACAGCACAACCGTACTACTTCTAGTTTCAGTTTCCAAACTGTACTCCTTGGCTGATCTAGGTTAGATGCACACAACCTAGGCTGGTTTATTTGTTTATTGATGTATTAGATGTTTATCCTGCCTTTATTAGTTTAACTCAAAGTGGCGAACATATCTAATATATCTTCCTCCTCCTATTTTCCCCCACAACAAACTTGAGATGGCTTGGGCTGAGAGAGGGAAGAGGGGCAGGCCCAAAATCACCTAGCTGGCTTTCATGTCTAAGTTAGGACTAGAACTCACAGTCCCCTGGTGCCTGGCTCAAAGTCACCCAACTGGCTTTCATGTCTAAGTTGGGACTAGAACTCACTGTCTTCTGGTGCCTGGCTCAAAGTCACTCAACTGGCTTTCATGCCTAAGTTGGGACTAGAACTCACAGTCTCCTGGTGCCTGGCTCAAAGTCACCTAGCTGGCTTTCATGTCTAAGTTAGGACTAGAACTCACAGTCCCCTGGTGCCTGGCTCAAAGTCACCCAACTGGCTTTCATGTCTAAGTTAGGACTAGAACGCACAGTCCCCTGGTGCCTGGCTCAAAGTCACCTAGCTGGCTTTCATGGCTAAATTGGAACTCTAGAACTAGAACTCACAGTCTCCTTGTGACTGACCCCCAGTTCATCCAGCTGGCTTCTAGGTAGGACTAGAACTCACAGTCTCCTAATGATTGGCCCAAAGTTACCCAGGCAGATCTCATGTGAATGCGTATCCAGAATGCTGCTGTTTGGGATAGCCACAGCTCGCAATGACAGATCTCGTGCTGAGCAGTCCCTCAGTCCAATTTTATTCCGATCCGCTCTTCATGCAATTCCGAGTTTAAATCTTGCCTGGCTGCGAAGGGACAAAGGGGAGCGGCCTAAGGCCCTGGTTGTTTTCTCAGTGCGCATAAAGCATCCAAAGGCTGCAAATGTTTTGTTTTTTTTTCTATTTACATTTTGAGGAATGCATCAGATGGGGGAGGAACAGAGGGGAGGGGGGGTACTGGCTGATTGTTCCCAGGTTCCCCTTGTCAGGAGCCCTCCCTCCTTCTCTTGGTGTCTCTTGATGTATGGATCGCATTAGAGGGATGAAAGGGAAGCAGTGCTCAAGGGTTTGGCATCATCGTCCCTATTAAACTCTCCCTGGGAAAACGGTTCCAACAAACATTTGGAGGTTGAGTCACTTTGGAGTCTAAATAAGTTACAAAGTGGTATTTACACAGGAAGGGGCCAATGGTTGGGGCAGACAGTGACAGTTCTAGACTGGATGGGAGTCAGGGATACTGGAGGACTCCTCCGACTCTTTAGGAAAGGTAGCATAAGCGCTACAATACAGCTAAAGCACAAAATGCTCCGAGATAAAACACATAATACAATTTGTTGTGATAGCCATGGGGGGAGAGACAGTGCGGCCCAGCAGGTTTGTAGGCAGGCTTCTCTCTCTCTCTTTCTCTCCCTCTCTTCCTCTCTCTCTCTCTCTCTCTCTCTTTCTCTCTCTCTCTCTCTCTCTCTCTGGGGTTCCCCCATCAATGTTCTAGTATCTGAAGGTGTCCAGAGTTTTTTGCAGCGTTAATTCAGCGCCAGAAAAATAAACACAGATGGCGGATGCTTCCTTTAACATCTTTACAAACGCAATGAGTAGATTTTACAAACCAGCTGTAGATTTCTCCAATGTGGAGCAAACTGAAACAGAAACATGTTGCAAGTTCGGAGCAGAGCTCCCGTCTTCAGCAAGCAAGCTAGTTTCTCTTTTACTTTAGTTCAGCAGGCACGCAAGAGGTGAGAAGCCGTTTCATTTTCAATAGATAGACTCAGGGCTCTCCAGAGTTGCAGAGCTTAACATAGAGCCACACCTAGGCTACTTCTAGTTTCAGTTTCCAAACTGTCCTCGTCGGCTGATTTAGTTACTATGCCTATTCACTGGCTGACCAACTTGTTACCATGCTCTGTTCCAGTTCATGAATATACTCTAACAGAAGGTGCTGCAACAAAGGAGAGAGAGTCCAACCAGTTTACAAAACACCTGAAGGCAAGACAAGGACTGGGTTTGAAAATCGTCTGACAGGGAGCTACCGAGAAAAATAAATAAATTCAGAAAAATTCCCTACATGCAATTGAGGGGCAATTGGGCGGTGGTACTAAATGTTGCCCCCCACCTCCATTGCATTCTAAACTCCCAGTCCTCCTGGTCATGTGATCCAGAACAGAGCAAGCGCAGTCATTACACAGAGTATGTGCAGTTGTGACACGTTACTTCATTACACAGAAGAAAATGCAGCGTCCCTTCCGGCTACTGCCAGTGATAGGGTTGGAAAGACATTCCAGAATCCCTGCGTTACATTCTTTCCTACTTTTTCTTTTTCTTTAAAAAACAACAACAAAAACATCCATTTCAAACCACTATACAACCTGGTTATTTTGGTTGCTGAATTATAGGGACGTTTCAATTTGCAACCACAACTGAGCTCAAAACGGAAGTGAGGAATTGGTTAAGCGAGTTTTGCCCCATTTTCATGATTTTGCTCACCATAGTTCAGAGGTGGGTCTTCAGCAGGTTGTGACCAGTTCTGGAGAACCGGTAGTGGAAATTTTGAGTAGTTTGGAGAACCGGCAAATTCTACCTCTGACTGGCCCCTCCCCCATCTATTCTCTGCTTCCCATTGAGTCCCAGCTGATTGGCTGGGTCTTCTTTGGTTGCCCCGCACAGGAGAACGGAGCTGGAAAGAAGGTTAGTGGGATGGGGAGGGAATGGGGATTTTGCAGTATCCTTCCCCTGCCACGCCCACCAAGCCACGCCCACCAAGCCACGCCCACCAAGCCACACCATGCTCACTCAGTCACGCCCACAGAACCAGTAGTAAAAATGTTTTGAATCCCACCACTGCCACAGTTGTTAAGTGAATGACTACAATTCTTTAAATTCATAGTGAATTTTAAGTGTTTAGTGAATATGGTTTCCCATTGACTTTGCTTGTCAGAAGGTCACAAAATGGGATCACCTGACTCCGGGACAGAGCAACGGTCATAAACGTGAATCGATTGTCAAGCACCCGATTGTCAATCACGTGACTGTGGGGATGCTGCTATGGTCATAAATGTGAAAAATGGTCATAATTCACTTTTTTCAGTGTCATTGTAAGTTTGAACGTTCACTAAATGAACTGTTGTAATTCCAGGACTATCTGAAATCTGTTTTCTAGGTTCATACCGTTCATCCAATCAAAACCTCCCCAAATGAACTGGAGCCACATAAAAGGCTAAGGTGCAGAAACCAAGCACTGATTAACACTTATCAAGAACCTTGAATGCCTTAGCTGACCATGAGATTAGAATAGATTAGATTAGATTAGATTAGATTAGATTAGATTAGAATAGAATAGAATAGGGAATGGGATGGGATGGGATGAGGTGGGGTGGGATGGGATGGGAGGGGAGGGGAGGGGAGGGAAGGGGAGAGGAGAGAAGAGAAGAGAAGAGAAGAGAAGAGAAGAGAAGAGAAGAGAAGAGAAGAGAAGAAAAAAGGGAATGGAATGGAAGAGAAGAGAAGAGAAGAGAAGAGAAGAGAAGAGAAGAGAAGAGAAAATGGAATGGAAGAGAACAGAACAGAATAGAATTCTTTATTGGCCAAGTGTGATTGGACACACAAACAAATTGTCTTTGGTGCATATGCTCTCAGTGTACATTTTAAAAAACCTACATTCATCAAGAATCATAAGGTACAACACTTAATGATAGTCATAGGTTACTAAATAAGCAATCAAATCATACTAGGAAACAAATAAAACAATATAAATTGTAGAGATATAAGCAACAAGGTTATGGTCATAAGTGGGAGGAAATAGGCAATAGGAAGGATGAGAAGAATAATAGTGATACAGTGTTAGTAAATAGTTTGAAAGTGTTGTGGGAATTAGTTGTTTGGCGGAGTGATGGCATTTGGGGAAAAACTGTCCTTGTGTCTAGTTGTTCTGGTGTGCAGTGCCCTATAACGTAGTTTTGAGGGTAGAATTGAAACAATTTACCTCCAGGATGTGTGGGGTCTGTAGATATTTTGACTCGTGCTGTATACGGGTTCTTGATGGAAGGCAGGTTGGTAGCAATTGGTGTTTTTTTTTTGCAGTTCTTATAATCCGTTGAAGTCTGTGTCTCATAGTTATAGAGGTGTGGTTATAGAGGCGCAGATGACACACTCAATCATTCCTCTGTAGAACTGGATCAGCAGCTCCTTGGGCAGTTTGAGCTTCGTGAGTTGGCGCAAAAAGAACACATGTTGTGTGAACACATCCTACGAGGAGAACACCCTGTGCCCTTTGGGGTTGCTCTCTCAACTCATCCTTCAAACCAAAAACTTCTATTTTCATACTGGAATATCTCAATAGATTTCCCACCCCAGCCCCCCTTGTCTCATTCTGTCAAAGTTGAGGGCCTGAGGGAGGTGGGGCTACCCTGTTTTCTCCCTTCCTCCCATGTAGACCCTTCCTCCCCCCTCTTGGGTCTAGCTCTTTAAAAAGAGCTTAGGTTTCAAATGGATCGAGCATCGTGATTGCATTGGAAGGACAGACTATCAATCACCTTGAAAAATCCTCTGAGATCAAAGGAAAATATGGAGCATGAACATGTGGCATGTCCTTGTTTCTTGCCGCTTGCATATGTTTTGCTTTTCCTTACAAGTAAAATGGGAGGCGAAACATCAGCCTTCTTCAGTGAAAACTTATGATAGCTTCCAGGGGCCAACAACACAATTGTTAGCTTTTCTGGTTCATTGCTCACCAAGTATCCATCCCTGTTAGGGATCCATCACATGCCGGATTAAAAGAACTTCCTTTCCTGGGTTTAGAATCCTTGTTTGGTTTATTCTGAGGACATCCTACCGTAGTCTCTGGAGTGTCTCCTCTCACATTTTTATTAGTTTATATCAAAATATAGAACACAGGCAAGTCCTCGACTTACAACCACAATTGGGCCCAACATTTCTGTTGCTAAGTGAAACGTTTGTTAAGCAAAATTTCCCCCATTTTATGACTTTTCTTGCCACAGTTGTTAAGCTGATAGCAGGTAACAGATAACAGATAATCAGAGTTGGAAGGGACCTTGTAGATCATCTAGTCCAGCCCCCCGCCCAAGCGGGAGACCCTACACCATTTCTGACAAATGGCCGTCCAGTCTCTTCTTGAAAGTCTCCAGTGATGAAGCTTCCACAACTTCCGAAGGCAACTTCTGTTCCATTGGTTGATTGTTCTCACTGTCAGAAAGTTTCTCCTTATTTCCAGGTTAAATCTCTCCTTGTTCAGTTTCCATCCATTATTCCTTCTCTGGCCTACAGGCGCTTTAGAAAATAGATTGACCCTCTCTGTGGCAGCCCCTCAAATATTGGAAGACTGCTATCATGCTATTGTCCTTCTCTTCACTAGACTAGCCAAGCCCAGTTCCTGCAACCAGTTCATTGCATGTTTTAGCCTCCAGTCCGCTAATCATCCTGGTTGCTCTATAGCAATAGCACTAGTGTTGGTATTCTACTGGTTCAGCCCGGTTGGAGCGAACCGGTAGTAAAAAAACAGCTACCGGTTCAGCTGAACTGATATTTCTTTTTGTTCCCTTCCTGACGACCAGCTTTTCCAATGATCAGCTGTGCTGGGATCCCCCTTGCCGTCTTACTGCTTTGCTCAGGAGGCTTCCCAGAGGCTCCAGAGGCAAAAAGGGGCACAGGGGATGGTGGTGCTGTGAGCTCCACCTCCCTCCTCTGTTTTTGGCCTCCTGGGCCTCAGGGAAGCCTTCTGGGAGTGAAAACGGCCTCCCATGAGGTGTCTCCGATGCCCAGGGGGCAAAAAAAGACAGCCTGCTTGCTGCAAAAGAAGAAGAAGAAGCCACGCCCACCCAGTCACATGGCCATGCCCACCTAGCCATGCCCACAGGACTGGTAGTAAAAATATTTGCATCCCACCCCTGAATGGCACTTAGACTTATATACCACTTCAATGTGCTTCACAGCCCTCTCTATGTGGTTTACAGAGTCAGCATATTTGCCCCAGCAAACTGGGTCCTCATTTTACCCAACTCGGAAGGATGGAAGGCTGAGTCCACCTTGAGCCTGGTGGGATTTAAACTGCCAAATTCCAGGCAGCTGGCAGGCAGCACAAGCAGCCTGCAGTACTGCAGTCTAACCACTGCGCCACCACAGCTCCTGCGCCATCACATAACCCTGGGATACGGGCAACCATCATAAATATGAGCCGGTTGCCAAGCATCCGAATGTTAATCATGTGACCACGGGGATGCTGCAATGGTCGTAACTGTGAAACATGGTTATAAGCCATTTTTTTCATGCTGTCTTAATTTGGAACGGTCACTAAATGAACAGTTGTAGGTGGAGGGCTAGCTGTAGAAAGAAAAATGAAAATAATGGGAAAATAGGTGAGGAAAAAGGAAAGAGGAAAAAGTATAGGGTAAAAAGGGAAAAGAAAAGGTAAAAAGAAAAATAAATGCATTGACTTCTGACTCTTTTTAGCAGAGTAGAATAAGATAATTACATACAACCTCGACTTTTTATTTTCACATACTTATTTTCATTTCACATACATCTTTAATGAACTAAGTGCCAGAGCCCACTGTAACTAGATAGCCAAAAAGGCATTAAGAGTTGTCAACCTAATCCTACGTAGCTTTTTCTCTGGAAATATCACACTACTAACTATAGCATACAAAACATTTGCTAGACCAATACTCGAATACAGCTCATCAGTATGGAACCCACATCACGTCTCTGATATTAACACAGTTGAAAAAGTCCAGAAATATTTCACAAGAAGAGTTCTCCACTCCTCTACTCGTTGCAGAATACCTTATGCCACCAGAATTGAAATTCTAGACCTAGAAAACCTAGAACTATGCCGCCTTCGGTCCAATCTAAGTATAGTATATAAAATCATACATTGCAATGTCCTACCAGTCAGTGAATACTTCAGCTCCAACCATAGCAATACAAGAGCACACAATTGATACAAACTCAAGGTTAATCGTACCAAACTTGATTGCAGGAAATACGACTTCAGCAACAGAGTGGTCAGTGTCTGGAATACACTACCTGACTCTGTGGTTTCTTCCCCAAATCCCCAAAACTTTAACCTTAGACTTTCTACTATGGACCTCACCCCTTTCCTAAGAGGTCTATAGGGGGCATGCATAAGCGCACCAACGTGCCTGCTGTTCCTGTCCTATTGATTCTTTTTATTTTTCTTATATGTATCCATTTCATGTATTCATAACTATGTTTATACTTTTACCTGTTATCTTATAATCACTTGACAAAAATAAATTAAAAATAAATATATGGAAGTCCTTGGTGCTCCCTGAGCTTGGCTGTTTTCTTGCAGATGTATCATTACCCAAATTAGTGAGCACCATCAGTGCTAGTCTAGCATCCTGAGCTACAAATATTCTCTTTTATTTGTACATATTTACTAGCCATTTCTACAACAGCAAACCTATCTAATCAAGCAAAACCTACAATCGGAGTTTCATTTTTCCCCCTTCCCCAAGCACAAAGTCCAGAAGCGGTTTCCAAGTTAAAAAACAAAGTTAGTTGCATTCTTTTCTTTAACTAAAGCAAACAATTGAGCCTTCGCTGCTAATTCCATCAGCTTTTGCAACCAGTCAGCCATTGTTGAAGTTAAATGGAGTGTCCTCCCTCCCCTAAAAATATAACATATAAGCCTGTATCCTAAGATGTAGAAATCAGAACAAACACTTTTACCTGATCTCAGTTAAATCAGTTCCAAGCAGGTCTTCTTGCCTCTTCTTCAAAGAAACCATTTCAAATTAGGAAAGTCTTTCTTTTTTTACCCCGATGTGGCGAAATACAGTTTTCTCTCTGCAGCTGAAATGAGTTATTGGCACAGTCTATAATTTCCTTATCAACCATTCCCACATTACCCATTTGAAGTGAAGCACATCAAATTCAAAAATAAACAGTTAACACCATTTAAGGTCCCTTTTGGTCCCAGACCTCAGAACTCAGAAATCCTTCAAAAGAGTGGTTAAATATGCAAATTCCACTGTAGCCAGAAAAAGTGAAGGCCTTATTTGTGAAAGTCAATTCTGCCATAAATAGATTTGTTTATTTGTACTTCAGAACCTATCATTTGCTGTAATTCTCTTAACCACCAAACAGATGTTTGTTACCAGAGGCATGCAATGCTGCAGAATTCACTTTGGACCACAATTTCGGTGATTCAGAAAAGCATTAGACTCTGACAAATTTGGACCCTGTCCAATTAGCCTGGGCCTGATTCTGAAATGAGGCCTGGAAACCTGAAGCTCACTGTTTTTCATGGACAGACTTGGGAAATTCGCAAACAGCTGGTCCTTGCAGAAGTGATTCTAGTGCACACCAGAGAAAGTCCTGGGATCTTCAGAGCTGGAAAAAGGGTTGGATTTAACAGAGTTGGAAGGGACCTTGTAGGTCATCTAGTCCAACCCCCCCCTTAAGTAGGAGACCCTACACCGTTTCTGACAAATGGCAGTCCAGTCTCTTCTTGAAATGCTCCAGTGATGAAGCTCCCACAACTTCTGAGGGCAACTTCTGTTCCACTGGTTGATTGATCTCACTGTCAGAATTTTTTTCCTTATTTCTAGGTTGAATCTCTCCTTGATCAGTTACTTTCTCCCTGTGATGTAACTATGCTTCCTCCGTTGCTGCCATTTTGACTTCTTGTTCACTCACAGGGTCCACTCACAAAGAATCCTTAGAAAGTCCTCAGTAGTAAATCCTTAGTATGACCCCATTTGCAATAACGCATCCAGTTTTGGTCATTACACATTACGAAAAAGATGTTGAAACTTTGGAAAAAGTGCAAAGAAGAGCAACTAAGATGAAGACTGAAACATATGAAGAATGGATGGAGGAACTGAGTATGGCCAGTCTAGAGAAAAGAAGGACTAGGGGTGACATGATAGCAGTGTTCCCGTATTGGAGGGGCTGCCACAAAGAAGGGGTCAACTTATAGAATAGAATCATAGAGTTGGAAGGGATCTTGGAGCAGGGGTGGGATTCTACTGGTTCAGACCAGTTCTACAGAACCGGTTGTTACAATTCTGCACAGTTCAGAGAACCGGCAATTCGCACCACTGGCTTGAGAGCAGAGCTGAACCTTCCTTAGGACTGAAGCTTCTATTTTTCAGTGCAGACTCAGGCAGCAGATTGCAGAAAGATAGATCTCTGAGTGACTCTGTGATTCTGCAAGCAACTCAATCTGCCTGCCTGCTTTGCCTCTTTTTGGGTAAAAGTTGTTCTTTTTTTAATAAAAAAAATTCAATATTTACATAAACATTTACAATATTTACATACAAGCCATGCCCAGCCAACCACACCCACAAATTAGGGCCTACCCACAGAACCGGTTGTTAAGAAATTTGAATCACACCCCTGCCTTGGAGGTCATCTAATCCAACCGCCTGCTCGAGCAGGAGAGTCTATTCCAAATATTAGCCTCTACCTGGGATCGAACTCACAGCCTCCTGATTTATTTTGCAAAATACGTGAAGGCAAGACAAGAAACAATGGAGGAAAACTAACCAAGGAGAGAAAGCAACCTGGAATTAAGGAGGAATTTCCTAACAGTGAGGACAATTAACCAGTGGAACCGCTTTGCCTTCAGAAGTTGTGGGGGCTCCGTCACTGGAGGTTTTTAAGCAGAGACTAGGCAGTCACCTATTGACCAGGGGGTTGGACTAGAAGACTTGCAAGATCTCTTCCAGCTCTATTCTGATTAAAGAGAAGATCAGCAACATGCAATTCTTCTCCAGCTAAGGGCCCTGCTTGATGATCTTTCTCCCCTAGAGAGCCCGCTCCAAGACTTGAGCAAATTGAAAATTAAAATTAAAATTTGTCTAAAGTTTTCATGCAATTAAAATTGAATTAATGAGATGCAATCCACATGGTTATTGTGCATGCTACCCTTCAGGCTTAGATGTCTTCTGAAGCTGGGCTATTACGTGGACTGCAGAGGAGAATGAATTTAGGAGATAAGTACTGAAGTAATGCACCGTCTTGTACATACTCCCATTTCAGGGGGAGCTGGGATCCCGTGACATGTAAAGCTGTGGTTTGTTTTAACCATGCTACAGTGGTCTGATTCATATAAATTATTAAGCAACAAATCATAGGTTTGCAAGCCACAAAGGCTGATTCACAGACTGCACCAAGTCGAAACCCCAAACAAATCACATTCTGCTTAGTGCAATGAGTAAAAACCAAAGAGCCATATAGGTTGTCAGGGGTGAGATTCTACCGGTTTGGCTTGATTCTGGTGAACCGGTAGTTACGGTGATGGTTTGGCTCCACCCACCTATTCTGTCCTTTATTTCTGAGCTTTTCAGCTCAGCTCTTTGGTGGATTGCTGCTCACCGGACTGCAGCAGAAGGCAAGTTTTAGAGCTAAAAAAAGCAACGTTTTTGAAACGTTGCAGGCAGAACTGGTTGTTACACGGGTTGAATCGCACCCCTGTAGGTAGTTCTTGACTTATAACCACAATTGGACCAGAATTGCTGTTGCTATGTTTGGCAGTTACTAGGTGAGTCACGGCCAAGTTTATGATCTTTTTGCCGCAGTTGTTACATTGCAGTTGTTGTTTTTTCCCCAAAATTTTTATTTTTACATACAATAAATCCACTCCATTTCAATCGTGTGTTGATTAGGTACATATTTTGTGTGCTTACAATTAATAATAATTCTCTTCTTATCAATATAACAATATAACAATAATCACATTCCCATATGAATAATATAAGTACTATCCAATATATTTATTTCACCAGCTTCTTTTATTGCTTTATAACTACACCTAATCCATTTTAATTTATTTTATTTTCTAACCATTGATAAAACAAATCCCATACCATGTAAAATTCAGATTCTTCCTTTTCTTTTATTTCTAATGTTAGCCTATTCATTTCTGCACATTCAAATATTTTTTTGATTACTTTTCCCTCTATTGGTACCTTATCACTTTTCCAATTCTGAGCAAATACAATTCTAGCTGCTGTTTAGACATGTATGATTAAGTATGTTCTTTGTTTACTATAACCTTTAGGTACCCTTCCTAATAAAAAATATTTCAGGTTTCAAATCTATATGTTATTCAATCATTGTTTTCCAACCATGTGTGTATTTTTTTTTTTAATCTTTTGGCTTCTATGCAAGTCCACCACATATGGTAATTCCTGGTGTTTGATGACACTTCCAGCATTTGGTTGATCGATCTTTAAACATTTTCACTAGTTTTGCTGGTGAACATTGAAGTTGTTAAGCGAATCATGCAGTCGTTAAGAGAATCCGGCTTCCTCCATTGACTCTGCATGTCAGAAGCTGGCGAACGGCAATCACATCACTCCTCAACCATTGCAAACACATGCCAGTTTCCCAGGGTCTGAATGTTAATCACGTGAGCAGCACTTACAAGTGTGAGCACTCATCCTAAGTCAATTTTTTTCAGTGCCGTCCTAATTGCGAATGGTTGCAGTTGAAGACTCCCTGTAGAGAGAAATCAGCTTTCCTGGTAATTTTCATTTCCAAGGGGAGATTTCTCCTGGAAAAAAAACAAAAAAAAAACAATGCTTCAAGCATGCAAATATTCCCCTTTGTATGACCCTGCTCCAGGTCATGGTTTGTTCTTTGCAGATGGTTCTTTTTCCTTCCGGAACTAAGTTAAATACAGGATCCCACCCAATCAGGGATCACACAATGAATAGAATGACACCATAGTGTCAAGCAGTCATTTAGAGTTTGGCTGCTGGATGCTATCATTGCACGCAAATGAGAGCCGTTTAAACAGATGAGTGAACTTTCTCACAAGGCATGCCAAAGTAATATGAAGGGAAAGAGAGAGGAGGGGAAAACAGAAGGAATCTTTCTGATGTGGCCAAAATATTTGCAAAAAAATGAGAGTCGGTTTGAGTCGGTTCTTCCGTGCATTAATATTTCTACGTCCAAAAAACAACAAAGGCCTCCAAAACCCTATTATTATTCTTTTTCTGAGGTCTTATTTTGTCTGGGGCTGCCTATGTCACATTTCCCCCCGCCCACCTTTCCTGGCAGTTCATGTAATTCCCAGACTTCCCAATTTGATTGCTGATTTGATTGTCCCAAAGGTGTTTTTTTTTTTTTTTCAAAAGACAGCTGGGCTTTGTTTTTTCATGCTTGCAGTTTTTATTAGCTCATAATATAAAATCAGTACAACTTTGTTTTTCCTTGAAGATGTTTCACTTCTCATCCAAGAAGCTTCTTCTGTTCTCATTGAACGGTGGAGGATGGGAAGGTTTATATTCCTTGCAGTCATCTGGTCATTTGCACTCTCTCTGAGAATTGTGGAAGCCACTTGGAGGTTTATCTGTGCCGTCAGGTTCGCCTGAAAAGTCCAAATGGGTGTGGAGCCTTCTTGCAATTGCTGAAAGGACTGTGTTGTAAACAGGAGATAGGTGCAGGGTTGGGATTTTATAGTGTCGGACTGGTCCGGGCGAACCGGATATTAAATTTAAATCTGGTTCACTGAACCGGTAGTTGAACCGACTGGCTGGCTCTGCCCATCCAGCCCCTCCCCTCCCAGGAATCTCCAGGTGGCCTGTTTCGGATACAGGTAAATGCAGGGTCTGCATGGAAGCTCTGGGAGGGCAAAAAATGGGACTTCCGGAAGTCTGGAAACGGGTCTGTTTCCAGCTTCCAGAGGGCCTCCAGATCCTGGGGGAGGCCATTTTTGCCCTCCCAGAGGTCCGAGGGAAGCCTCCGGATCCTAAGGAAGCTGAAAAATGACCCTCCCAGAAGTTCCGAAAGTCCGGAAACGGGCCTGTTTCCGGCTTCCAAAGGGCCTCCAGACCTCGAGGGAAGCCTCCGGACCCAGGGGAAGGCTAAAAACAGCCCTCCCGGAAGTTCCAGTAGGCCACACCCACCGCAGTCATGTCCACCCAGCAACCGGGCAGCAAACCGGTTGCTGGGATTTGTGAATTCCATCCCTGGATAGGTGGCATCGTATCTCTCTCCCTTTGTTGAGAGAGGGCTGTTTAATGTAGGTGGCCTCTTTGACTCCTCTCTGTTGAGAATGCGGACTTTGCTGTCTTCCATGGAAAAACAAAGTCCATTTGCCTTTTGAAAAAGCCCCTGTGGGACAACCATGGCCTGGATGACTTGAGAATCTCCATAGACATGCTGATTTGATTCTCTTGTTTGGGAAGGATATGAGCACAGGCATCTAAATAGCAATAGCTTTTGGATTTACACACCACTTCCCAGTGCTTTACAGCCCTCTCTAAGCAGTTTACAGAATCAACAAATTTGCCCCCCACCCCAACAACAATCTGGGTCCACAATGATGTCAGACCCATCATGACATCATCACACAGAAGTTGCAATGACATCACCATGCATGATGTCACTTCTGGGAGGGAGAGAGAATGAGAGAGAGAGAGAGAGAGAGAGAGAGAGAGCTTCCTCTTCTCAATTTCAGCTTTGCTACCCAAAGAAATGTTTTCCTTCTATGAACTTTCCTAAATTGAATGGTTTATCAAAAAAAATTGTGATAATACAGGGTATACATTCAATTCTCGGAAGGAAAAAAAAAACCTGTATTCATTCTTAATCTGATTCATCCCATAATCTGCGTAAGAGCTATGGTGGCCCAGTGGTTAGAATGCAGTATTGTGGGCTAAGTCTCCTCACAACCAGGAATTCGAACCTTACCAGGCTCAAGGTTGACTCAGCCTTCCATCCTTCCAAACTCGGTAAAATGAGGACGTAGATAGTTGGGGGCCACAGGCTGAGATTGTAAACCGCCCAGAGAGTGCTGTGAGATACTTTGAAGTGGTTTATAAGTCTAAGTGTTAGTGCTATTTCTGAAAACTGGACCTGATTGGCTCAGTCACAGTTTGAAAACATGGAAGAATTTAACAGATAACAGATAATCAGAGTTGGAAGGGGCCTTGTAGGTCATCTAGTCTAACCTCCCCGCCCAAGCGGGAGACCCTACAACATTTGATTGTTCTGGGTTCTGAATTTGATTGTTCTGGGTTCTGAATGGGGAAAAAACCCTACAAAGGGCAAGTAAGACATGGAAGAAGAAGAAAAAAAGTAGGATCCGTCCTCCTCATTTCCCCTTAATGGCTCCTAGCATGCACACCAGATAGGCCAACCACCTGGCTGATATTCTCTTGACTTCCCATAACTTCCCTTCCTTCAGTTTCCTCTGATAAAACTTATGAAGAACAGTTGCTGGAATTGGGTATGTCTTGTTTAATGAAAAAAAGGACCAGGGGAGGACATAATACCAATCTTTCAAAATCTCAGGGGCTGCCACACTAAGAAGAGGCTGTCACGCTATTCTCCAAAGCAACTGAGGGTAGGACAAGAAGCAACGGATGGAAACTAATCCAGGAGAGAAGCAACCTAGGAGAAATTTCCTTTCAGTGAGAAAAATTAAGCCAGTGGGACTTCAGACGTCGTGAGTTCTGCAACACTGGGGTTTTTAAAGAAGAGATTGGACAGCCGTTGGTCCAGAATGGTCTAAGGCAGGGGTCTCCAACCTTAGCAACTTTAAGCCCGGCGGACTTCCATTCCCAGAATTCCCCAGCCAGCAAAGCTATGGTCCTTTGCTTGTGCAGGAAGTTGGACTCCAAGGTGCCTTCCAACTCTGTTATGCTTTATTCTTCTTTATTTTCTGCCATAACTACAAGGATGGGCAAAAGCCATCAAGACCGATGCATTCGGTAAAATTAGAAGTTAACTTCCTCTTTCCTTGTAGCCATCTCTAGAAGAATCGAAACATCGCAGGGTGTGGGGTTTTTTGTTGTTGTTGTTGCCATTATTGGTCGCAAACCAATGCCTGCCTTTCTGCAATCCTATTAATTTTATGGATTTTATGCAGCAAAAGATTCAGTTCTCTCCTGACATTTGTGGCTTGGCGAGATTTCATGTGGGGCATCGGTTTCTAGCCCAGTGTGCTCTGATTCAAAAAGGATCCTTAACTCCTACTGAATCCTAGCAAGCAAACAGTCTCTGGAGCAGGCAGATTTGGGGCTATTTTGCAAGACCTGGCCAATTCAGAAGCCACAGCCAAGACTTCATGCCTTTCATGGTAGCTCAACAGAAGCCAAAACATGATGAGGAGCCGTGTGCTAGGAGCTAGTCCATTCCTAACCCCCAAGTTATTGGTACCCTATATTTGCTGAGCGGTGTTCATTATAGCTTCGGCTTCTTGCTTAACTAGGCAGATTTGATGCCAATGCTGAAGAGAGCAGGCCAGAATGCAGCTCTTTCTGGCCTTTGTTGTTTTTGGCAGGGTTTTCTCCCTTTCTCTTGGTCCTTTGCACTGAGCTTAGGCCCAGGGCAAAACCAGCGGTTAGCTCACACATCCTGAGCTCCAGGCACTTGCTGTACATCCAAACAGCTGGTGAGAAGCGATGAGGTGTGGTAACAGCCCCAAGGCACCCTTCCCTCGGCTCTCATGTGTGTGCCTGGAATCCACAAGGATGGTGTTGGAAGAAATAACCATCTGGTTCAATTCCAAGCAGGGAGAAAGACACTGGAAACATGGAGGCTGATTGGAAAGGTGGTTTACTGGTGAACAGGACCACATGGGCTTGAGATCCTGGTGCAGCTGACCACGTGAAGTGGAAACTGAGGGTTATTTATACCTTCTCTTGGGCCTTGCCCTTGAGCTTCCTGTTTCTGTGGCAAGAGCATGTATTCTATTGGTTGCTGTAGGGGGTCACAGCTAACTTTGTAGGCTGTCTGAGTCTCAGACTTGGTTAAACCTTGCTGGGTGATACAATGAAGGGGCTTGTTGTGCCATGTGGTGAGCTCTGCTGCTAGATGGTAGAGGGCTAATCCTATTATGTCCTGAGGCATCATGTCTTAATCCCATCACCCTGGAGCTGGAGGTCTTTTGTCATGTAGATAGGCTGGCTCAGTCTTGCAGGGGCTATTAAGAAAGGTGGGAGCTGCTTTCCAAGAATATGTTTCTCCTTCAGGGAAATATAATATTCTGTATTTTTAATATTTCTCAAAATATTTCATTCTTCTAGGAGAGGAGTGGGTGCTAACTTTCTACAATGGAAACAAATTTCTCACCAAGCCAACAATGCTAGGTGCTCCTTTCTTGGAAAGTCTCTAGGACAGGGGTCTTCAAACTTGACAGTTTTATGACTTGTGGACTTCAACTCCCAGAATTCCTTCTCCAATCATGGTAGCTCAGGAATTCTGGGAGTTGAAGTCCACAAGTCTTAAACTTGCCAAGTTTAGAAGGCCATAGACTCCTTTCACCCATTGCTACCTTTCCAAGTTCATCAGTGTGGACATTAAGTGAATCTACCTATCCCCGTTGACTTCACTTGTTGTCAGCCAGCTGGGATGGTCACTAATGGTGAACACATGACTCTGAGAGGCTGCAACTGTCATAAATACCAGTTGTCAAGCACTCAAATTTTGTTCACATGATGGTGGGGAATGCTACAACGATCGTAAAGGCAAATACTCGTTGTAAGTCACCAGTTTCAAAGCAATTATAACTTTCACAAATGACAGCAAGTATATGTGTCCCAGGATAATGCTGCAGAATCCAGTCTGGGTCGGTCACCAAGACCAGAGTTTTAGTCTTCCGAGCTTTCAGATTCCTGCTGGCGCCCATCCTCAGGGAAATTCTCTTTAGTAGAACCTCTACCACATTCTGGTGAGAGAGAAGTTATGAATAGAATAGAATAGAATTACAAACTTAGAAGGGACCTTGGAGGTCTTCTAGTCCAACCCCTTCCTCAGATAGGAAACCCTACACCATTTCAGACAAATAGTTATCCAACATCTTTTTAAAAAACGCCCAGTGTTGGAGCATTCACAACTTCTGGAGGCAAATTGTTCCACTTATTAATTTTTCTGTCAGGAAATTCCTCCTTAGTTCTAGGTTGGTTCTCTCCTTATTGAGTTTCCATCCATGGCTTCTTTTCCTGCCCTCAGGTGCTTTGGAGAATAGCTTGACTTCCTCTTCTTTGTGGCAGCCCCTGAGATATTGGAATTCTACTATCCTGTCTCCCCTAGTCCTTCTTTTCATTAGACTAGACATACCCAGTTCCTGCAGCCGTTCTTCATGTTTTAGCCTCTAGTCCCCTAATCATCTTTGTTGCTCTTCTCTGCAGTCTTTCTAGAATCTCAACATCTCTCTTACATCGTGGTGACCAAAACTGGATGCAGTATTCCAAGTGTGGCCTTTCCAAGGCATTATAAAGTGATATTAACACTTCATGTGATCTTGATTCTATCCTTCTGTTTATCCAGCCTAGAACTGTGTTGGCTTTTTTGGCAGCGGCTGCACACTGCTGGCTCATATTTAAATGGTTGTCCACTTCAGTTCTCTGAAGATGGACTCGAAAAAACTAAAACTCTTGGTCTTGGTGATTGACCCCAATTGGATCCCGGTTGTAACTTTGCAGGGTTGCTAAACAGTTGTAAATTAAGGAGTATTGAGAATTAAGTATTGAGAATTGCAATGAGATTTCATTTTAATGTATGGCAATTAGTGTATGTTTAAAGTGACAATGAAGTTATTATAAGTCTAAACTCAGGTTGGCAAGCCAGTGCCAGGGAACAGTTTCTCTGCAAAGCAAGCCCAGAGGCCAGACCTTTCCGATCGATATCCTTAGGAGAAACCTGCAAAGAATGAGACAATATCAAGAATATTGAGCTTTGATGCCTGACTTGGACCATTGCCCAGCCTGGAAAGGCATCCAAGTTTTGCAACTTGGAACTGACATCGCAGGTGTTCTCATTAGCCATGTTTTTCACAACATATTGTTCCAGCTCTTCCTAGCATGGCTGATTAACTGCATTATAATGAATTAAATGAATGAATATGTTGCCAATGCTGATGGCACCAGGGGCCAAAGTCAGGATCGGAAAGAACCAAGCATTCAATGCTGCGTAAAGACATGCCTTTGAAAGAGCATCTTACCTTGGCAAACACTAGATAATATGTGGGTGTTCACGGAAGAAGACTTGGCTGAATCCTCCAATCTTTGGAGTCGTTCCCTACTTGGCCAGGGTAGCATGATCTTGGAAAGCAGGCCCCACCTTTCTTAATAGCTCCAGCAGGACTGAGCCAACCTATCTATAAGGCAAAAGACCTCCAGCTCCAGGGCGATGGGGTGAAGACATGACCCTCCAGGACATAATAGGATTATTTAGCAGCAGAGCTTCCTGCATTGCAAATTCGCCTAAGGACATTGCATCAGCCCAAGGTTCAACCAAACTTGATTCAGACAAACTGACCCCACATGGCCCCATGGAATTCAGACTACAGCCAATAGCGTACGTTTCTTTCACAGGAACAGGAAGCTCGAGGACAAGACCCAAGGGAAGGAATCAATACCTCTCTCTTTCAACTCCATATGATCAGCTGCACCAGGATTATGTGCTTGATGGCTATGCTTCATTAAACCATCTTTCCAATCAGTCTCCATGTTTCCAGTGTCTTTTTCCCTGCTTGGAACTGAACCAGATGTCCATTTCTTCCAACAACACTGTGAGAATTACAGAAAGCATTTAAAGCAGCATTTCTCAACCTCAACCACTTTAAGATGTATGGACTTCAGCTCCCAGAATTCCCCAACTAGCCATGCCGGCTGGGGAATTCTGGGAATTGCGGTCCATCCATCTTAAAGTGCTAGAAGTTAAGCAACACCTATCTAAAGCTTTATGTAAACACTCACCTAAAAAAAACGATCTCATCCAAGAAGCTTCTTCAAACCTGAAGAAGCTTCTTGGATGAGAAGCGAAACTTCTTCAAGGAAAAACAAAGAAAGTCCAGTCGCCTCTTGAAAAATCACCCTTGTGACAAAAATGACCTGGATGATTGATAGTCTCCACAGACACTTATCTAAAGCATGTCATGTCAACTTGATTTCTATACACGGGTTTTCAATATACATCTTTAGGCTTCAGGTGTTTCTAGTTTTAGTTCTTAGCTCCCCATTTAAAATGCATTTAACTATATATTTAGACTATGTCCCAAGCACTTTTTTCATCTCTCATGGTATCCATGAGTAAGTATCTCATGGTAAGCAGGGATGGGAAACGATAGCCCTTTTATGACCATGGCTGACTCAGGGATTCTGGGAGTTGAAGTCCACAAATCATAAAAGGGCCATTATTCCCCACCACTGTCCTAGAGTGACCCTGTGCTGGAGATGTAGCATGGAGAATTGAGAAATTCTATCAGAGGGATATGGGGAAGTAGGAATCAGTAGCATATTAGAAGAATCTTCTAGAAAAGTGAGTTCCTTCTCTCAGAGTTAGTGGCAGATGGATGGTTATCTATCAGTCCAGATGGCCTTGTATAATACTGCAGTACAGCTGTTGCTCTGATCGGTGAACTGGTCAAAATAAGTTCCAATTCATTTTCAACCTTATCACTATTCTAGCTTATGAATCATTTAAGATGGAGAGAAGAAGTTGGAAACTGATGGCCCCTTCAAAGAGACCTATCTTTAAGCCATGGAGAAGTTTCAAAGCAGAGGAAATGAACTATCTCTATTCACTGCTGGAAGAAATTTATACCAAACACACACCCATTGCAAATGATAATTGTTGCTACTAGAACCAGGGATGGCTACTAACTCAAGATAGGTCCACTTCAATTTGAGTTTGATTCCTGGTGAAATCTTGGGTGTTTACCGTGTTGATATAACAGAATAAGAGTTGGAGGGGGCCTTGGAGATCTTCAAGTCCAACCCCCGGCTCAAGCAGAAGACTGTAATGACCCAGGATGTGGCACAAAGGCAACACAGTCAAATAAGCAAGAAGGGTCCCTTTATTATCTCCAACTTTGCCCCCAATGTCAAGGTTACTTTCAGCTGGAGAAAAACTGTCCCAGGAATTAGCCTTTAACTATAAAAAATTCAGTCCAAAACAAGGTCCATACAAACTGTAACTTAAAATCCAAACAAACCAAGCTGTAGTAATTAGCTTGACAAGACAGGAGAAGGAATTTCAGACTTGAAAGCACGGCAAAACTCACACAGGTGGGAAGACGCCAGGAATACTGATAAGCCACAATGAAACAAGATAATTTCACGTATGCATCCAACAGTTTTCTGTGCACAGCTCCCCTTTTTAAACAATGTGTTCCCAGCTGCAGCTAATGAAGGGAATCGGGGCCCTTTCCTCCCCCATAAGCCATGCAACTCATGTTGCTCCCTTCTCCGTTCCTCCCTGCATGCCCTAGGATGAAGACAGGGTGAGCCTGGGTCTTCCTCCAAATTCCCTCTCCCTTGCTCTACCTCTTCCCTGCTCTGCCCAGTCGGACTTTTCCCTTCTCCAGTTCCTTCCACAGCCAATGGAACCACACTCCCACTCCCTGTCAGCTGTTTGGCTTCCCTCTCCAAGTCAGATTTCAACAGGGGCATGACAGAGACCTTATAATATTTCAGACAAGTGGCTGTCCAGGGATGAAGCACCCTCAATTTCTGAAGGCAAGCTTTTAATTGTTCTAACTGTCTGGAAGTTTCTTCTTAGTTCTAAGTTGCTTCTCTCCTTGATTAGTTTCCACCCATAGCCTCTTGTCCTGCCTTCAGGTGCTTTGGAGAATAGGTTTACATTGCTCTTCTTTGTGGCAGCCTCTGAGATATTGGAAGACTCCTATCCTGTCACCCCTAGTCCTTCTTTTCATTAGACTAGACATACCCAGTTCTTAATTTGTTTAAGCCTTCGTTGCGCATATTCTGGAAGCTTCTCATTCATATATCACTGAGGTCCAATCTGAGGTATAGCTTCCAAGCTTAGGTAGACAAAAGTGTTGCCGTCTGTTGAAAGCCAGTGAGTAATGTAGGCCTAAGTAAATGTTTCGAAGCCAAGAGTAGGGACTGGTATTGAGTGAAGAGCCAGAGGCCTTTTCCCGCAAAGGGGTGGGACCAAGGACATTTTGGCAGTGATTGATAAGCCAAGAACCACAGAGATGGTATTCACTCAACATGCTTAACTAGATGTTAAAGATTTGCTAGGACTTAAGGGTACCAGGTTGAAGAAAGACAAGTTGGAGAGATTTGTTGGAAAGCTGCAATGGGGGAAGATTGTTGGCACTGTGGTCTCTTGATGGGATTTCCAGAAGTTCTGGTTGGCTCTGTTTTCCAAGCCAGGTTGGCCTAATGGACGGAAGCCTGATCCCACAGTCTCTTCTGAAGTTCTCCAGCTTCCTAAGAAGTCTGGTCCTGCTGGGATACAGTATGCAAAGAATGGAAAACTAGTTGATGATTGCAGTCCTTGGGACTTCTCGGTTGTAAATGTTGGGGTTTTCTTTTGTTTTCTTGGGGCATTAGGCCTCTCCTGCTAGATCCCGCAGGCTGTCATGTCACTTTTCATTGTGGTCGTTCTCATTCAGCTGGATGGATTGTTGAGTTGTGCATCGGAAAGGAGAGGCAAGGCATTTAGGATGGAAAATTGTTAAAATTGTTTTTAAAAATCTGCAGCTCCTCCAGGTTTTGTTTAATTAATCTGAACGTGATAGGCCTAATGTTACTAAGCCAAGCCCAAAGGAGTCCCTCTTTCCATGTGTCTCGATTAAGAAAAGCCTGTAACTCATGGCTGTACCACTTTAACTTTTTTAAATTTCTATTGTAGCTCTCTATTTGCAAGGCGGTGGAATCTCCAAAAATCTAAGACATACGCTTATCTTGCTCTATTAAATAACTCCAGAATAGAAAGGAATGAAATGGAATGGAATGGAATGGAATGGAATAGAATAGAATAGAATAGAATAGAATAGAATAGAATAGAATAGAATAGAATAGAATAGAATTCTTTATTGGCTAAGAGTGATTGGACACACAAGGAATTTGTCTTGGTGTAAATACTCTCAGTGTACATAAAAGAAAAGATACAGTCATCGAAAGTCAAGAATCATCAGCTACAACACTTAATAATAGTCATAGGGTACAATAAGCAATCAAATCATACTAGGAAACAGTCAATATAAAACATACGGATACAAGTCACAAAGTTACAGTCATACAGTCACAAGTGGGAGAGGATGGGTGATAAGGAGTGATGAGAAGATTAATAGTAATAGTAGTGCAGACTTTATAAAGAGTTGGACAAGGTTGAGGGAATTATTTGTCTAGCAGAGTGATGGCATTTGGGGGAAAAAAACTGTCCTTGTGTCTGATTGTTCTGGTGTGCAGTGCTCTATAGTGTCATTTTGAGGGAAGGAGTTGAAACAGTTTATGTCCAGGATGTGAGGGGTCTGTAGATATTTTCCCAGCCCTCTTTTTGACTCGTGCAGCATACAGGTCCTCGATGGAAGGCAGGTTGGTAACAATTGGTTTTTTCTGCAGTCCTAATTATCCTCTGAAGTCTGTGTCTGCCTTGTTGGGTTGCAGAACCAAACCAGACAGTTATAGAGGTGCAGACGACTGACTCAATAATTCCTCTGTAGAACTGGATCAGCAGCTGAGGGCATAGAGTCAATCAGAATAGAGCTGGAAGGGACCTTGAAGGTCTTCTAGTCTAACCCCCTGCAAACAGGAGTCCCTATACCATTCCAGACAGGTGCCTTTTCTTAAGTCTTTTCTTAAAAACTTCCAGTGATGGAGCCCCCACAACTTCTGAAGGCAAAGCTGTTCCATTGGTCAATTATCCTCACTGTTAGGAAGTTTCTTCTTAATCCCAGGTTGCTTCTCTCCTTGATGAATTTCCATCCATTGTTTCTTGTCTTGCTTTCTGGAGCTTTGGAAAATAAATTCACCTCTTCTTCTTTGTGGCAGCCCTACCAGAATCTGATTCCCCCCCCCCCCCATAAACGCTGTGCTTCAATGATTAGATGGCCCAGTATTTGAGCATAGATATTTTTAATATTTATATTTGATCATGTTTTATTAATCAAAGTGCAGTGTTAATTATGTATTGCGAGTCCATGTACAGTATGCTATATGGTAAATAAATAAATGACTTCTTGTTGTCATCATGATTGTAGGGGATGATCAGGCTGAGCCCAGGGGCGGGGTCAAACACTCATGGTTAGAGTTCCTACCCACCCACAAGAAATCTATGTCCAGCCCACTTTTAATACTTTCTTAATTCCCGCAAATCTCCCTTGACCCTTAGTAGATCAGATTCTTCTAGAGAGCTAAAGCAGGCAATATATCTTTATCCTGATCTGAAGTGTCCGAATCTCCAGATTTCCTTGACCGTTTCATGACTTTGAATTCTTAGCAGTTCAATCGAGGCTTACGTTCGCAGATACAACTCTTAAGAGTAGTGACCCCAATTTCAACTGGCAGCATATTTCTCTCCTCCACTGTGTATGTGTATCTCCAATGGCTGCTGTGTATAGACTAGAGAATTTAGGGCAACCGATTTTAAAAACCCAGACAGATGGCTCTTGGATGCGTCAAAGCATACAACTGTGAAAGAAAGGAGTTGGAAGGCTCCTTTAATCTTTAATGAAAAATCCAACACAAAAGGTATTTTACCTGCACCGAAAAGACATAGGTCAAGGATAGTATAGAAATGCCATCTATGGCTCTGCCTTAGCTCCCAGTTTTCATCTAATTTCTCATATTAGATATTAGCCTAGTTGATTCTTGCAGCAATGTCCTGCTCAGCAAGCAATGCAGAGGTGGTATTCAGCTGGTTCTGACCGGTTCTGGAGAACCAGTAGCAGAAATTTTGAGTAGTTCGGAGAACCGGCAAATACTGCCTCTGACTGGCCCCGCCCCCATCTCTTCTCTGCCTCCCATTGAGTCCCAGCTGACTGGCTGGGTCTTCTTTGGTTGCCCTGCACAGGAGAACGGAGCTGGAAAGCAGGTTAGTGGGTTGGGAGGGAATGGAGATTTTACAGTAACCTTCCCCCAGGAGTGGGGAGGGAATGGGGATTTTGCAGTATCCTTCCCCTGCCATGCCCACCAAGCCATACCCACAGAACCTGTAATAAAAAAATTTGAATCCCACCACTGAAGCAATGTGGTAGGGTAGTTGAGTAGTAACATCTAAAAAACAGAGTAGTTGAGTAGTAACATCTAGAAAACAGAGTAGTTGAGTAGCAACATCTAGAAAACAGAGTC
>NW_020769424.1:814746-831105 GCF_900518735.1 Pseudonaja textilis | reverse complement strand
AAAACACAGTTGAGTAGTAATATCTAGAAAACATAGTCATTGAGTAGTAACATCTAGAAAACATAGTTGAGTAGTAACATCTAGAAAACAGAGTCGTTGAGTGGTAACATCTAGAAAACAGAGTAGTTGAGTAGTAACATCTAGAAAACATAGTTGAGTAGTAACATGTAGAAAACATAGTTGAGTAGTAACATCTGGAAAACAGAGTGCACCTACGGTTACCAAGAAACCTCCCATAAGCAAAAGCACTTAGACTTGTATACTGTCCCATAATGCTTTACACTCTCTGGGTGGTTTACAATGTAAGCATTATTTACATATGGCCCCCAACCATCCGGGTCCTCATTTTACCAACATTGGAAGGATGAAAGGCTGAGTCAACCTTGAGGCTGGTCATGATCTAACTCCTCGCAGCAGGTAGCTTCCGACATGCAGAGTCAATGGGGGCAAGCCAGACTCACTTAACAACCATAGGATTCATTGAACAATGGCAATGATTCACTTAACAATCCTGGCCCCCCAAAAGGTTGTAAAAATTAGCACACAACTCACTGAACAATCCTTCTTTTGACCCACACCCATTTCCAACAAATCCGACACAATGCAAAAGGAACAGAAACCTTGTAATGCTTTTACAAAATAATGAGCTGTGATAAGCACAAGCCTTGGCAAACTGTGCGAGACTTGCCAAAAGATAACAGACAAGAAATAATTTGCAAAATAAGAATCTTCAAATACAAACTCAGGATACTCCATGAGACTGGAGTTTCAAAACGTCTTTGCCTTCTGAAAAGTACGTTCCTTTCACAGCTGGCTTTTATCTTCTTGAAGGAGGGGCCATTACCTTGCAGCCTTACTCCTGAGTAGCCCGTGCTGTTGCAGCTGCTCTTTCCTGCAAACAGCCCTGCGCTTCCGCGCACTTGGCACAGGCTCCTCAGGAACTTCCTCATTACTACTGCCAGCCCCCACAATCTCTGAAGGCAGCAGTCCACTCCCTAATGGTCCTGGGCCCTCATCAGAGTCCTCACTCTCCTCAACCGTCCGCACCTGCTGCCAGCTAACCACAACAAACCCTTTTTCTTATCAATGGATAATTTTGGGCACAGTGGTGCAAGCTGAGAACTTCAAATTCTTAACTATGACTGCATTCCAGCTGGTGCATTCTTGAAAATGTCGGGATCGAAAAGCTCCTTCCTGTACAAGCAAACCAACTTCTCCCTCATCTCCAAGTGCGACTACCATTAATCCGCCTTTCCAGGGCATCGAGATCTTTACATGGAAGTGAAGTGGGGGCGGGGGGGGCAAGACAAGAAACAATGGATGGAAACTAACTAAGGAGAGAAGCAACCTGGAGTTAATGAGAAACCTAACAGTGAGGACAATTAACCAGTGGAACAGCTTTGCCTTCAGAAATTGTGGGCGCTTCATCACTGGAGGTTTTTAAGAAGACACTGGACAACCATTTGTCTGAACTGGTAGATTCTCCTGCTTGAGAGAAGGTTGGACTAGATGACCTCCAAGGTCCCTTCCAGCTCTATTCTGAATTGAATTGAATTGATTGATTGCTGAGACAATATGTTAGCTCCCATTGATAGCTTGTTGGAACAGCAACGGACACTTCCGAAGGAGCACTGGGCCTAGCCGTAGAACTGTACAAATATCAGTTGAGGATTTTAGGGTCCAGGGAGGCAGGAAATATTGGCTGTCGACAGGATGGGGAAAGGCTCCATCCAGAGTGAGGGTCAACCTCGTGGCTTCAAAGCACCCCTGTTTACCTTGGCCACTCAGCTGGTTCCTCTCTTTGCCAAGAACAGCAAAAGGGACATTGCAACCCCCAGCCCCCACCTAGCCCCAGCTCCAGACAGCCTTTAAAGCTTCCTCATTCGGGGGCTCAAGTTACCCCTTCTCAATCCCGCTCCAAATTGCTGCCTTCCCCCCCATCCCCCATTCCATTAGCTGTTTCGGATTGGCCGCAATTAACCTGATTGCAAAGGATAATCAAATATCAGCTTCATTCCTCCATAATAGAGGAAGGTCCCAATCAGAGGACTGGCGGCCGCCAGGAATTTGGAACTGGCCACTGCTTGTCGCTGGTAGCCTGAACTTTTACACATTACAATGGCTGAGCTTCCTTGAAATGGTGTCTTCAAACAGGAAGGAAGGGACCCCAAAATGCTAGTCTAGAGGAAAGAAGGACTAGGGGGTGACACGATAGCAGTATATTTGAGTGGGTCAACCTATTTGCCAAAGCACCAGAAGGCAAAACAAGAAACAAATGAATCCAGGAGAGAAGCAACCTGGAGTTACGGAGAAATTTCCTAACAGTGAGAACAATTAGCCAGTGGAACAGCTTGCCACCAGACCTTATGGGTTCTCCATCACTGGAGCTTTTTAAGGAAAGACTGGACAGTCACCTATCTGAAATGGTACAGGGTCTTCTGCTTGGTCAGGAGGTTGAACTAGAAAATCCCCAAGGTCTCTTTCAGCTCCATTCTGAATGATTGATTGATTGCTGAGACAATATTTTAGTACCCATTGACAGTTTATTGAAGGATGAGGATATAATTTAAGAAGGATTGGTTTTTTAAAAATCCCATTTTATTACTTCATAAGTAACCCAAGGCAGCAAAACATATATACAACTCCTTCCTCCTTCTATTTTCCTCACAACAACAACCCTGCAAGATGGGTTGGACTGAGAGAAAGTGGCTGGCCCAGTCAGTGAGCTCAATTTCATGCCAGGATTAGAATTCACAATCTCCTGGTGATTGACCCAACCACCTTTCATCCCTAAGGAGGGACTAGAACTCACAGTTGCCTGGTGATGGTCCCAAAACCCCAGTTGGCTTTCATGAGTAAGGCAGGATTAGAACTCACTGTCTCCTGGTCATTGGCCCAAAATCAGCTAGTCAGCTTTGAGCCTAAGGTGCAGAGGTGGTCTTCAACAGGTTCTGACCAGTTCTGGAGAACCGGCAGCGGAAATTTTGAGTAATTTGGAGAACTGGCAAATCCCACCTCTGACTAGAGATTTTACAGTATCCTTCCCCTCATCATAAGTTGTTTATATGGAAAAGACGATAATGCAGGATAAGGTGGATGTAAAAAGAAAAAAAGAGGTGAACAGGGCATGACGTAAATAAATTGAGTTTTAGAAGCCAGGGCACCTGCAATAACTGCACAATTTGGTGAGAGATGAGATTGTTTGGAGTGTTTTATTCATAGAGCAATATTTCTCAACCTTGACGATTTTAAGATGTGTGAACTTCAACTCCCAGACTTCAACTCTGAGAATTGAAGTCCACATATCTTAAAGTCCCTAAAGTTGAAGAACACTGATTTTGATTATCTTGGAGGTTTGGAAACTGATTTTGTACAAGCACTTAGCCAATCTTGGCTATTCTCAAACAGCTAAGCAGGTCCGCCTTGGCTATTACTTGGACGGGAGACCACCAGGAAGGCTCAGCACTTGATGCAACATAACAGATGTGCTCATTAGCCTAAGATCTTGACTTTGAGATCCTTTTCTTCCTCATTACTTCGTGTCAACTGCTACTCCCTAGCTTCTAAGAGACATACAGCTTCATTCACGCATTTGTGGATTGTTGGATAATCTGAACAGGTTACTTTTATAGGATATGAGAAGGAACATTTTTTTCTGGAGCAGAAAACAATTGAGTTGAGGCTGGTTTCTGTTCCAGATCTAATCATCATAAATTGTTTTTCTGCTTCAAGTTAAATATGTATTGACTATTATTTCAGTGGCGTGTCCTCACTCTATGTGTGTCTGTGTGGTGTTTTACGAAGTCTTAGAAAAGGAAGGGGCTCTGATGTAAGAAGTTTGCAAATAAAATTGGACAGATCAGCAGGGGAGAGACGAGGAAGAAGGAGAAAGGTGGAAGGAGAAAGCTTTCTAGGTTATCACAATAGGAACCAATCTTGCTAAGCCGAACAATGGATTCTGTGAATCAGCACAACATTCCTGTCCTGCAGAGATAAAGGATGATACGCGGATACAAGACATACACAAAGTTAGAAATAAGCAGTCCACCTGTGACCTGTTGAGTCATCCTTTCAAACATATTTCCATTGACTTTCCCAGCAGGAAACTGGCAGAGAGCCTTGGAAATAACCATCATATGACCATAGTTCATCATAACATTGATGCCGCTATATCTTTGCTGAATTTCAATTCCAAGGGAGTCACAGGTCCCAGACTTTGGATGCATTCTGTATACACTTGTTCATTTGAGGTATATTGATTCAAAAATTATTGCCCTGCAATGCGCTGTTTCGCTCCACTGAATGTTACAAACCATCAAACAGACGCAAGAATTTTAGTAGCATATATAGGTGGATAGGGCTGGTTCAAGCATAGGCTTTGGATAAACAAGGAGATATTTTAAAACAAGCTTTCCAAAGCTGCTTGGATGAATAGTTTTTGATAACTGAGGAATGCTGAGATCGACAGCACACTCCAAATAGGAAGAGAAAGCTTTGGGATTTTAAATGCAGCAGGTGAGAAATGATAGACCTGAACTTGCCCTATAGCCATTGGGAAGGAAATTGCATAAGCTGCAAGAAGTTTTCAAGTGAATTCTATCAATTAGGATAAAATTAATTCTGGGTTACAGTAAATTACAGTAGGATTATTTATCCATCAACCCTCTCCCTGCATCATTTATTGAATACAAAATATTCCTTCATCCCCCAAAATGGTTAGTGGATAACCAGTTAAATATGAGCCGCAGCCAAAAAAGCCAACGCAATCCTAAGCTGCATCAACAGAGGGATACAAGTGAGGTAGTAATACCTCTCTATAAATCCTTAGTAAGACCACACCTAGAGTATGCATCCAATTTTGGTCACCACACTATAAAAAAGATGTTGAGACTCTAGAAAGAGTGCACAGAAGAGCAACAAAGATGATTAGGAGACTGGAGACTACAATGAACGGTTACAGGAATTGGGCTTGGCTAGTCTAATGAAGAGAAGAACCAGGGGAGACATGAGAGGATCTTCCAATATTTGAGGGGCTGCCACAGACAGGAAGCGGGGGTCAAGCTATTTTCCAAAGCACCCGAAGGCCAGACAAAGAATAATGGATGGAAACTGATCAAGGAGAAATTCAACCTAGAAATAAGGAGAAATTTTCTGACAGTGAGAATAATTAACCAATGGAACAGAAGTTGCCTTCCGAAGTTGTGGGAGCTTCATCACTGGAGGATTTCAAGAAGAGACTGGACTGCCATTTGTCAGAAATAGTGTAGGGTCTCTTACTTAGGTGTGTGTGTGTGTGTGGATGGACTAGATGACCTACAAGGTCCCTTCCAACTCTGGTAATCTGTAATCTATTAAAAACAAAAGGATGTCTCTAAAATGCTTGGACATTGAAGAATTGCATGCTGAACAATTGGAAAGATAAAATAGAAAAGTTCCTATTTCAGTCCTTGAGACAGGCAAGTTTTCCAGATGCCAACAAGCCCCTTCTGTCTATTTCTCTGGCAGGCAGCTTGAATTGGACCCCAAAGTATAGCTAGTCCTTGACTTATGACCACAATTGAGCCCAACGTTTCTGTTGCTAAGAGAGACAGTTGTTAAGTGAGTTTTGACCCATTTTTCCACCTTTCTTGCCATAGTTGTTAAGTGAAACACTGAGGTTGTTAAATCAGCAACGCGGTTGTTAAGTGAATCTGGCTTCCCCAGTGTCAGAAGGTCACAAAAGGGGATCATGTGACCCAGGGATACTGCAACCGTCATAAATATGAAGCAGTTGCCAAGCACCTGAATTTTGATCACATGACCATGAGGATGCTGCAACGGTTGTAAGTGTGAAAAATGGTCATGTCACTTTTTTTCAGTGCTGTTGTAACTTCGAACGGTCACTAAATGGATGTTGTAAATTGAGGACTTCCTATGGATCCAATCACCCTGATCAATGTCCTTTTGGAGTTCTGAGCCCTGGAGGGCAACGTTTCTCCTGTAATTCAATCCAAGACGTGGTCAAAAGGGAGACCCATCTTTAAGCAGGGTTGAAAATCATAGATTTAAAGCCAGAAATATTTTTATTAGGTATATTACCAGAAAGAAAATATGATAAAGGGAATATATATACTGTATAATACTACATGTGCTGTTTTGACAGCAGCAAGAATTGTATTTGCACAACACTGGAAAAAGGAGGACACTCCTAAGATGAAAATATAATTTAAAAAAATATGAGATTGTGCGGAAATGGATCGGTTAAACATTAAAGAAGATACAGGAGATACGGGATTTGGTTAGATAATAGAGGTAGACATTAGAAGTTGGAAGTATTCCACTATGTACAATTCTATTCTATAATTCTATATAATTATATGTATATGTAGAAAGAGATAGAATAGAATAGAATAGAATAGAATAGAATAGAATAGAATAGAATAGAATAGAATAGAATAGAACAGAACAGAACAGAACAGAACAGAACAGAACAGAACAGAATAGAATAGAATAGAATAGAATAGAATAGAATAGAATAGAATTCTTTATTAGCCAAGTGTGATTGGACACACAAGGAATTTGTCTTTGGTGCAAATGCTCTCAGTGTACCTAAAAGAAAAGATACATTCGTCAAGAGTCAAGAATCATCAGGTACAACACTTAATGATAGTCATGGGGTACAATAAGCAATCAAATCATATGAGGAAACAGTCAATATAAATCATTAGGATAAAAGCGACAAAGTTACAGTCATACAGACACAAGTGGGAGGGGATGGGTGATAAGGAGTGATGAGAGTAAATAATATTATTACTACTATTATTATCTATCAGCAAATTGACCCAGACAATACACTGTTTAAAAGGTGCTTATATATGTTAAAAACATATAAATAATATTTTTTTTTAAAAAAAAAGAAGGGTTGGAAATAAGAAAATTAATTTCTTAGAGTCTGTCCAGGGACAAAAACATCCAAGGATGAAGGGACAAACAAGGCCAGCTGGAAAACTGCAGGATCTTATTTATTTGTTCATTCATTCATTCACTAGAATTTATTTATTTATTTATTAGAATTTGTCAAACAAAAACGAAAGCAAGAATCAAAAGAATAAAAATACAATGACAGAGACGATAGGCACGTTAGTGCACTTACTCACACCCCCTCTACTGACCACTTAAGTATGAAGTAAGGTCCACTGAAACTACGAAAATCGGTAGCTGAGACAATTGAACCAGGTAGGGTATCCCAGACTTTGAAAATTCTATTACAGAAATCGTATTTTTTTTTTTACAGTCAAGCTTAAGACCTTTAGAATCTTAGAATTAAGTGTCCTTCCCCAAGCAGATTCGGTCTCAAGAGCACAGAAGTCCCCAATCCACACCTACTCTCAGCTTTAGCAGTTGGCTCAGAGTGCCAGCATCCAAGGGGTGGAGGCGGAGGGAGAGGGAGCAGGATAAAACAGGCTAAATTAATTGTTTGAGAGCCATTGGCCTTTCCCAGCCATGCTCCCAAGAAGCTTAACAAAAGCAGCTCTGTTCTGCTTTATGGGATTGGAAACAGATGCCAGGTTTTGCAAGCTGAGACGCTGGTGCTGTCAAAGATGCGGAGGGGAGGGGAGGAGGGTGGGGAGGGACAGACGGACCCAACAAGCTGAGTAGCGCTGGAGGAGGAAGAAGAAGAAGGACGGGCGGGAGGAGGTGGGAGAACAACGTCAGCAAGCAATGGCCCACCAGACTCCCACGGGCAGACTGAGATTTCCTGGCTTCGTGTCTGAGGATGCTGGAGCTCTTCAGGTCATAGCATTCCTGAGATGGCACCCGTTGCATGTTTTAAGGACTATAACTCCCACAATCTCCAGGCAGGGGATGCAGGCTTAGACGATTGTGATTCCAGCTGGTTGTGGTAGCACCGATGGAAGGAAATTTGCTTGATGCTTCCTTACGGGGGTCGTTTTTGGGGGGGAAGGGGGGGAGATATATTTTTGCAACTGGCATCTTAGATGGCCAGGTGCAAACGTTCAGAATGTGGTCCCCACTCCGCTCCTTATAGTTTGTGTGTTCCTGGGAATTCTTTTTACAGGAATTAGTTCTCCCCGTATAGGAGGAGCTTTGGTGTGTCTACAAATAGCCGTTTTACTGTAGAGAGGAGACAAGGGTAGATTTAAACCCTTTCTGGGTTGGGAGAAGGATAATCATGCGCTAGAACAGGGGTCCCCAAAGTTGGCAACTTTAAGACTTGTGGACTTCAATTCCCAGAATTACTCCTCCAGACATGTTAGCTCAGGAATTCTAGGAGTTGAAGCCCACGGGTCTTAAAAATTGCCAAGGTTGGATACCCATACTAGAGCAAGGGTCTTCAAACTTGGCAACTTTAAGACTTGTGGACTTCAACTCCCAGAATTCCTGAGCTAACATGATTGGAGGAGGAATTCTGGGAGCTGAAGTCCACAAGTCTTAAAGTTGCCGACTTTGGAGACCTCTGTGCCAAAAGGGCCCTTGTTGTCAGGGGTATGATTCAAGCGGTGTAACAACCGGTTCAGTGAGCATGCACTCCAAGTGCATGCAGAGTGTTTGGTACTGACCTTCTTAATCAATCTCTTAAACAGCTATGTTTAATCCACTATGCCGCCCCGTGAATCAGGTGAGCTTGAAAAACAGGATAGAAAGCACAGCCTATAGCCTGGGTGGCTAGGTGGGCCCCTCAGAACAACCAGTTCAGCCGAACCATGCCGAACCAGTAGAATCCCACCGCTGCTTGTTGTGTTGAGGGATGTTGCAACAATCATAAGGGCACAACCTGAGTACTAATCCCATTTGGATCAGGAGCTGAAAGATGGATGAGATGGATAGAAAGACCAGAAAGGAAATAGAATTAAAAAGCAGACCCGAACAGAAGAATTCATGATACAGAGTTGACAAGGAAAGCCACCAAGAACAGGCCTCAAATAAAAACCTAAGGAAAGCCAACTTCCTAATTTTTTGAAAACTATTGTGTAGGCAAGTCAGTTTGGGTCTCCCGCTTGAGGTAGGGTTGGGCTAGAAGACCTCCAAGATCTCATCTAACCCAATTATTCTATGTTCCAAATCAAGGGTCTCCAAACTTGGTATCGTTAAGACTTGTGGACTTCAACTCCCAGAATTCCTCAACCAGCCATGCTGGGAATTCTGGAAGTTAAAGGCCACAAGTCTTAAAATTGCCAAGTTTGGAGAACCCTATCCTAAGTTTTGATCCGGACAGCATAAGGCTGTGGCTACCTGGCCTGGGCTGCCAACATCCAGATGACCATTAGATGGTAATAAAATGCTGACACCTAGTGTTGGACAAATGTATGAAGCTCAGGGCTGGTAATCCTACTCATAACAGGGGGATGCAACGAGAAGCAGGGATGGGCAGTTGGTCCAATGGCGGCACCCTGCAGTTCAATAGCACCACCACTAGGGGCAGTTTAATTGCATTGGACACATTGCACCAAACATACTGAATGTTTGCAATGGAGGATCAGGTGAGACGATACCATATAATCTCTTCTTAAAAGACTCCAGTGATGGAGCACCACAACTTCTGGGAGCAAGTTGTTTCGCTGATTAATTATTCTCACTGTCAGGAATTTTCTCCTTAGTTCTTGGTTGGATCTCTATTTATTTATCTGTAACTGTATTTATTATTATTATTATTATTATTATTATTATTATTATTATTATTATTGTTGTTGTTGTTGTTGTTGTTGTTGTGTTTGTTGCACAATCAGCCAGATGTTCAGACCAAATTTGGCATTTTTGTCTGTCTATCAAGTCCTTCCCAAGGACCTGGGGTAAACAAAGTGCCTAAGACAACTTGCCATGGCCAACTCATCATGTAGGACAAGAGCTACACTCATATTAAAGAACTGGTGGAATAGAATCATTCAAGAAAAGGTGCCAGTGGAGGAACAAAATGAAATAGGAATGGCAAAACATTAAAATATTTTTAAAATTATTTAAAATAATGAAACTGAATTGTCCCACAGTGAATTCTCCCACAGCAAGTTGGCCAGGTGAGTTGTTCCATTCTGTAAGCATTCTGTTGTTGTTGTTGTTATTTAGAGATGGTTAAAGTCACCAACAAGTTATTTGTTAGAATTTTTACTGCTGGCAACGCGGCACTGCAACCGGATATTATAGAAGGGATTTGAAGAAATTGCATAGGCAAAATCAGTCTGGATCCCCAAGAGATTGTGGTATTTTCCTTTTAAGCTGGGTCTATGGAATTATCCCTCCTTGCTACATCCTCTAGAAGAGTATTCTGTAATGTGGCTTGCTTTTGATTGACAAATTACCTAGTTTCGCCTTCTACTTAGATATACCTCACGTTGCTATTTACCTCCTAAACCTGTGGTTTAGTTTCTTTTTGCAAGCAAACTCAGCAATTATATCAGAAGATAAGCAAAGAGGCCCTGAGCCTCTGACGGGGCCAGAAATAATGTGTTTTGTTTTTTTCCCTAAAGCCGTAGACTTAGATCATTCAGTCAGGAAAAAGGTTGAACACCAACCAGATGTCATCATCATCATCATCATAATCTTTTAATGACCCCATAATCCCTTTTAGGGTAGAGTCTGGGCAACTGAATGGAGCCAGCAGAACGTTTAATGGCCGGTTGTCCTTCCTGTCGCCAATGAGGACTTTTGTTCAGATATATTCTCATTGTGCCCAGAGAGAGAAATATCTGTCTCTAACTAGGATCAAACTCATAATCTCCTGATATTAAGGCAAGAGCTACACCTCTAGGCCACTGCACTACTCCCGAACCCCAACCAGATGTCCTTCTCCCTAATTTAGATCTTAGGTGTCTTGCAAGCCTGTGGAATCTAGGTCTATGACCATTCACCCCAGACAACTCTCCACAGCCAACTCCCCATGGCCAACAAGAGTTATGCTAAAATCAAACAAAAGGTGGAATAGAATCATTAAAGGAAGGATGCAAAAGGAGGGACAGAATGAAAGGGAAGAACTAAAAATTAAAATAATCTTTTATTGTAAATAATTAAATTGAATTGTTTAACTGTCCCAGGTTGAGTTGGCCGTGGCAAGTTGTCCTGCAGCAAATTGTCCGTGGTGAGTTGGCTGTAGAGAGTTGTCCCTGGCAAGTTGTCCCAGTCCAATGGAAATATATTTTCTAACAATGCCAGGCAACCTTTGGCAAAGGATGCTGGGAGGTGTAGTTCAGTAATATCTGGAAGACCCTAAATCAGCTGTAATACTCATCCAGCTATTCCCATTATTTTCAGCACTTATGAAGGTGGTTTGTTGGTTAGAGCCATCCCAGTTAGAGACATGATGAATGTAAAGAGATCATTAGTAAGTGTTGAATGGACCATTGTCTTGAAAAATACCCCATTCATATGTATAAGTCCTTGGGGATGGAAAGGAAGACTGTAGCTCTATATTAGAGTTGTATCTCTTGAACCTTTTGCTGTCTCAGTACTGACGTAGAACAAAGAATAAAACTATGTTTGCCTGCAAAACAGTGGAGATACTCAAGGTGTGGCCCATAGCCACAAAACAGTAGAGATACTCAAGGTGTGGCCCATAGCCACTTCCTTTGGCATCCACCCAACTTAATTTAATTCATTCAGAGAGTCTTTTAATTAAGTTAGGAAGTACCTGGGAGGCCTCCCAAACCTGCTGATGAGAACATTGTTGCCGCCCCGATTTTGTCAATTCAAGCAAGGATGAGGCACAGATTTCCTGTACAAGGGGGCTGATCTATGACTCCCAGTGGCCATAGCCAACAGGGTCCATGGTGAAGAATGCTGGAAGTCATTGTTTGTCGGCATCTGGTGGCCTATGAGGTTCCTTAACCTTGGTTTAAATCATTATGAGCAAAGAAGTGACAAGTGTGTTCATCAAACTAATTGGTTGAAGAGCTTTGTTTCCCTCTATTGATCATCTAGTGAGGATCGTTGGAGATGCTAGTTGCAGTCTTTTCCGCATCTATTGATCACCTGCTGATGGTTATTTGGTCCTCAGCTTCAGGGGTCCAGAAAAAAAAAAACACTATAGTAACTTGTTTTCTCCAAAGTAGAAGAAGACACTGTAGAATGGAGCTCAAACAACCGTATGGAGCAAGGCAGCTATATGAAAGTATGTCAGGAAGTGTGAGGTTGCCTTTAATATATAAATGTTGTTGATCAGCTCCATCCTGGCTTGTAGAAATCTTACTGGAGGGACGCCTGACTCTGGTTTGTTTTTCATGCCCTGAGAATAGAGTCCTTCAAAGGTGGAACAAAGTCTTGGTGTCACCATTCTTGTTAATGAGATGCCAGCAAACAGAAATTTAGAAGAGGCAGCCAATCCTGAAGGACCTCCGGCCACGCACAGGCTTTGCTAGGGTTGTCCTCAAAGAGTGTTCAAAAAGTCAAGATGGCAACGATGGAGAGGCAATCCAAGCCTTCTATCTTGGACATTTGAATGAAACCAGCCTCCTTCCAGGCCTTTCTCATCATGTTAGACTTTTTGTCCTTTCCAAAAGTCTAGAACTCTGATTGATTGATTTTTTATTTGTTTCTCAAGAAACATTATATGGTCACCCAACTTATGGTGAATTTGAGCAGCTTACAAAAACAAAACCCCCATAAAAAAACCCAATATCCCCCCCCACATCATCACAAATGTTCTGATATCTGAGGGGTTGCCACAAAGAGGAGGGAGACAAGCTATTCTCCAAAGCACCCGAAGGCAGAATAAGAAGCAACAGGTGGAAATCAATCGAGAAGCAATCTAGAACTAAGGAGGAATTTCCTAACAGAACAATTAATCAGTGGAACAACTTGCCTCCAGAAAGCTGTGAATGTTCCAACACTGGAAGTTTTTAAGAAGAGACTAGATAGCCATTTGTTTGATATGGTATCGGGTTTCCTGCCCAAGCAGGGGATTGGACTAGAAGACCTCCAAAGTCCCAACTCTGTTTATTTTACTTTATTCTGTTCTGTTCTGTTCCGTTCCATTCTATTCTACCTGATGGGCTCCATATCACCCTGAGGAAACAGGCCTGTTGGCAGAACTATCTTCAGAGCTTTTCAAAAAAGTGTCAAATTGGGGGCCAATCTTATTTCCACAGGGATGATGTTCCACAGAGAGGGATCTACCATGGAGAAGGCCCTTCTTTTCGGTCCGTAGCATCTTCTGCCTCCCTACTCTGGTGGATCAGGTAGATGTGAATGGGAAACGTTGGCTGTTCAAATAACCTGGCTTTAGACCACGTAGGGCTATAGTAGAGACAACCAACACTAACTGGTGAACATCATCATCAGTATGTTACTCGGTTGGGCCATGAAACGTCTGCAAAAAAACAACCAAGCTCAGAGAGAATCCAGAACTCCACAATTCCACCTTGAGTTACAAATATTTCCTTCTGGTTGGTCATCTATCCCAAGAATTCTGGTTTGGAATTGCTCTGTGTGTGCAAGCATGTGCGTGTGTGTGTGTGTGTGTGTGTGTGTTTATACACACAGGCCAAAGGAAGCCATATACCATCCAAGAGGGAAGCAAATGTTTTCTAACAATGAGAACAATTAGCCAGTGGAATAACTTGCCTCCAGACCAGTGGTGGGATTCGAACTTTTTTTACTACCGGTTCCTGGGCTTGGCATGGTGGACGTGGCAGGGGAAGGTTACTGCAAAATCCCCATTCCCTCCCCACCCCACTAACCTGCTTTCCAGCTCCGTTCTCCTGTGCGGAGCAACCAAAGAAGACCTAGCCGATCAGCTGGGACCCAATGGGAGGCAGAGAATAGACTGGGGAGGGGCCGGTCAGAGGTGGGATTTGCTGGTTCTCCGAATTACTCAAAATTTCCACTATTGGTTCTCCAGAACCGGTCAGAACCTGATGAATACCACTGCAAATGTTGTGGGTGCTCCAACACTGGAGGTTGTTAAGAAGAGACTGGACAACCATTTGACGGAAATGGCATTCTCCTGCTTGAGAAAGGAATTGGACTAGAAGATCTGCCAGGTCCAATTCAGTTATTATTGCCTTTAATTTAGAATTCTGTATCCCCTTTTCAAGCTGATCTACTCATCAGACTGCAAGGGTTTTTCGTTTTTTTGTTTGCCTCCCACTCCTGAACTCTAAACCTTTCCCCAGCACCCTTTCTCCTCCATCCAGAGCTCTCTGCTCAATGCTCGTATTTCTCTCGTAATAAAACCAGATGCCTTTTGAAGTCTAAGAACAGGCACACACGTCTCACATAGCAGCCCGTGGCCTCTGAAAGCTGCTGCAGCAATTGGGCAAGGAGGGAGGGAGGGAGGCTGGGAGGGAAGGGCAATACCCGCTCGACGATCTGGGTCACCCTCTGCTAGCTTGGTTTCTAAATCCTCGATTGCAAAGATGCCAGACAACCCTGTGTGACTGGCGAGGCTGGGTGTTTGCTCCAGCATGCTCCAGGGGAATTTTTCAATTCAGTTCAGAATAGAGCGAGAGGGCACCTTGGAGGTCTTCTAGTCCAACCTTCTTCTCAAGCTGGAGACCCTACACCATTCCAGACAAATGTCCGTCCAATCTCTTCTTAAAAACCTCCAGTGTTGGAGCACCCACAACGTCTGCAGCAGAAGTGGTATTCATCAGGTTCAGTGATAGAGCACCCACAACTTCCGGTGGCAAGCTGTTCCACTGGTTAATTTTGTTCTCACTGTTAGGAAGTTTCTCCTGAATTCCAGGTTGCTTCTCTCCTGGATTAGTTTCCATCCATTGTTTCTTGTCCTGCCCTCTGGTGTTTTGGAAAATAGCTTGACTCCCTCTTCTTTGTGGCAGCCCCTCAAATATTGAAACACCGCTATCATGTCTCCCCTAGTCCTTCTTTTCACTAGACGAGACAAAAACCCAATTCCTGCAACCGTTCTTCACGTGTTTCTTGATGGATTTGCTGAGGCAAATGAGATGGTAAAAGATGCAGCTTGGAAGCAGAGTTCCTCTCACTAGGAAGACTTTGCAGGATGACTTAGCATTGGCAATTTTATTTTTGCCTTCCCTGCGAAGGACGCGGATCAGCTTGATCACGAAAAAGCCCCTGTTTTGGTGGCTGTGATTTAATTTGCCCCCAAACTGTCTACGGCAGGTGTGAGAAGAGACAATCAGGTGGCAACTCAATTGCTTTAATTTAGCACAATTAAAGAGCAGGCTTATTTTTATCAGACTGCTGAAGGCAGAGTTTCAACGCGGTGCCTGCTTCCCAACGAAAATTTAAATGTCAAAATGATGGGAAATCTGTGTATCTGGAAGGGAGCTCCTTATCTGAGGAATCTTCCATGAAATAAATATGCAGCAGCCTCCCTGAATGGGGTAACTCCCAATGTCTAGGCAGTTTCCGGAATTCTTAGCCAACAAGCTGGATGTATGGACTGGGAATCCTGGATTCCCAAGCAATTCCCAAATATCTGGCTGCGTGGGGCTGGATCCGTTGCAGGCGGGCCCAGTCGGAGACCGCCAAGTCTCCTAGCACCAGTGGTGGGGTTCAGCTGGTTCGCACTGGTTTGGGTGAACCGATTGTTAAATTACCTCCCCCTCCCCATACTATCAAAGTTGATCCTGGGTGCTGCACTGCAATGAAGAAATGGGCAATGGAGTTGATGGTGCGATGGAACGAGAAGGCTGCTTTCCCTCTTTCTTCTCCCTACTCTTCCTCCTTCCCTTGGACCAGTTGCAACCTTTCCCACCAGATGTAGGCCTCTGGGTTGCAATTCTGCACCAGGGTCACTAGATGGCGGCAAAGAAATATCGAAAAGCTCAAGTCTTCGGTGCCATCTAGTGGCCGATGAAAGTATTGCAGCAAAGACCTGGCAGCCCTTTTTAAAGCAAACCCAGGAAATGGGTTAAAATCAGCGAGCAGGTTAGGTGAATGCAGCCATTGTGTCCCCGAGTGCCAGAGGGAGGCATTCATTTGATTTTAGGCAGGCTGGGCTTGTGGGAAAGCAGATCCGCTCTTTGAGGGCAGAGAGGAAATCCATTCAGGTGGTAAAGAGCAGGAGAAGTGGTGGCTCAGGGGATCAAGGCCAAGGGGCAGCAGGAAGGGATTTTTTGGGGGGGGAGGAGGCAGGAAGGAAAGGGATGTGGCAACATCAGGAATCCCCCTCCCTTCGGAGAAGCAAGTGCAACAAGGCAAGCAGGAAAGGGCTTCCTTTGCAATGGGATTTGGAAGCTCTAACCAGATGGTAACATTTTCATACGACAACGTTGAATATTATTATTTCTTCTTCTTCTTCTTCTTCTTCTTCTTCTTCTTCTTCTTCTTCTTCTTCTTCTTCTTCTTCTTCTTCTCCTTCTTCTTCTTCTTCTTCTTCTTCTTCTTCTTCTTCTTCTTCTTCTTCTTCTTCTTCCTCTTCTTTTTCCTCCTCCTCCTCCTCCT
>NW_020769424.1:794820-814646 GCF_900518735.1 Pseudonaja textilis | reverse complement strand
TTCTTCTTCTTCTTCTTCTTCTTCTTCTTCTTCTTCTTCTTCTTCTTCTTCTTCTTCTTCTTCTTCATCTTCTTCTTCTTCTTCTTCTTCTTCTTCTTCTTCTTCTTCTTCTTCTTCTTCTTCTTCTTCTTCTTCTTCTTCCTCCTTCTCCTCTTTCTCCTCCTCCTCCTCGTCCTCCTCCTCAAGCGGGATGAGAACTCACAGTGTCCTAGTTTCTATGCCAGCACCTTTACCATGACATTAAACGAGCTGTCCATGAATGAATGGATAAATATGAGTATGCATATAATGAAAACCAGGTTCCCTTTTCCATGTATGGCTTGTTCCAGCAGCCCCTTGTTGTCAGATTGTCCTGGTTCCCCAACAGACCTAATACAGACCTTGTTAATCCAGGAAATGTCCAAGCCAGCATGATAATTTATCTTACTCTTAGATTTGAAGTAGGCCCTGTTAGGGGCCATGTGCCCAAGGATGGCTACTGGTAAGGTAGGTACCAGTCAGGAGTTGAACCCTGGTCTCCTGTGTCAAAAACTAATAGATTATCCAGCTGTTACATCTATTCAGGCACTATATTGTGCAACAATTTTGTGCTATTTTATTTGCATAGTGCAACAACGCAGAGATAATTCCCTTACACATATTGGTAGCAGGGTGTAGGCTGCAGGCAGGAACAACACACACAGCCAAATAGCTGGCATTGTGTACCAGAACATCTTCACAGTGTATGGACTAACCTTTCCGACTCCAGATAGGAGGTTCCACAGAAGGTTTTGGAAAATAAAAGGGCTAAGATCCTGTGGGACTACCTGTGGGACTTGCAGACAGGCAGACAGACAATGGCCAATAAACTAGATATGGTGGTAGTAGACAGGGACCAGAAGACAACCATGGTAAAAGAGGTAGTGGAGCTATGTGATAGCAACATCAGGAAGAAGAAGTATGAGAACCTTGATAAACATTTATGGAGATTCTCAATCTTCCAGTTCATGGTTGTCCCAAAAGGCAACTGGTCTTTCTTGGAAAACATTTTGCTTCTCATCCAAGAAGCTCATCCATCAGAACTGAAGAAGCTTCTTGGACGCGAAGCAAAACATTTTCAAAGAAAAACAAACAAGAAAGTCCAGTTGCCTTTTGAAAGAAGCTGGAGAGGTACCAGGGCCTGAAGGTGGAACTGGAGAGGATGTGGAAAGTCAAAGCCAACGTGGTGCCAGCAGAAGCGACTGTGGAGACTGTGACTCCTAAGCTGGGATAGTGACTCCAACAAATCCAACAGATCCCAGGAACAATATCAGAGCTCTCTGATTAAAGGCCTGGATACTAAAATATATGAAGAATGGTTGCAGGAATTGGTTATGGCTAGTGTAGTGAAAAGAAGGACTAGAGGAAACATGATAGCAGTGTTCCAATATTTGAGGGACCGCCACAAAGAAGAGACGGTCAACCTATTCTCCAAAGCACCAGAAGGCAGGACAAGAGGCAATGGAGGGAAACTAATCAAGGAAAGAAGCAACTTGGAATTAAGGAGAAACTTCCTAACATTGAGAACAATTAATCAGTGGAACTGCTTGCCTCCAGAAGTTGTGGGGGCTCCACCACTGGAAGCTTTTAAGAAGAGACTGGACAGCCACATGTCTGGAATGATATAGGGTCTCTTGCTCGAGCAGGGGGTTGGACTAGAAGATCTCCAAGGTCCCTTCCAACTCTGTTATTCTGTATTCTGAAGTTGGACGAGAAGACCTTCCAACTAAGGTACCTTCCAACTATGATGATGATCATGATCATGATGGTGGAGAAGGAGAATGAGGAGAAGAAAGAGAAGAAGAAGAGGAGGAGGAGAAGGGGGAGGAAAAGGAGGAAGAGGAAGAGGAAGAGGAGGAGTATAGTTCCCAGATTGAGAAAGATATACACCATGCCTTGGGGTGAAAAGGGAATTCTTTTAAAAAAAATGTAATCATGTTAACATTATTTAATTAACATTAATGAACTTTGAATTTAAATTAAATAAACTTGAGTTCAGTTCAGACATCAAGGGCATGGCAGTGGTACAAAAATGGTTTGCCCTTGCCTTTTTCTAAGACACTTTTCAACTTCTGTAGTCTTGCCTATAGCCTTGGGATTTCCTGGTGGTGTCCCAGCCAGGTCTTAGCTTAGCCTGAACCTGCATAGCTGTCAAGCTGAGACAAATCTGTTGGATGCTGCCACGTGTTGAGGCTAAATTAAAATTAAAATAGCTGAAATATATTTTGTTGTCCTCCTGTTTTGGGAGGATGCAATTAGCCAAACATCCCCCAGTGTTTGTTATTACAACCACTTCTATGATTCTTTGTTAAATGGATAGCCTGTTATTTTTTTTCTCCAGAACTTTCGAGGATCTTATCACTTGCTTGTGAGGTAGGAGAGGCTGGGACCCACGGGCTCAAAGACACCCACGATTTCCACGGTTGAGTCAGTGAACGTGGTTTTCCCCAATCCTCATCCAACACCTTCACTTCCATACTTTACTGTAAATAAGGTAAAGTTAAAGGTCCCCCTCGCACATACATGCTAGTCGTTTCCGGCTCTAGGGGGCGGTGCCCATCTCCATTACAAAGCCGAAGAGCCAGCGATGTCCGAAGACGTCTCCGTGGTCATGTGGCTGGCATGACTAAATGCCGAAGGCGCACGGAACGCTGTTCCCTTCCCACCAAAGTGGTCCCTAATTTTCTACTTGCATTTTTTACATCCTTTCGAACTGCTAGGTTGGCAGAAACTGGGACGAGGAACGGGAGCTCACTCCATTACGCGGCACCGGGGATTCGAACCGCCGAACTGCTGACCTTTCTGATTGACAAGCTCAGTATCTTAGCCACTGAGCCACCGCCTCCCACATTACTGTAAATAGGTAGCTGGACTCCCTTGACTTATAACCATTTGTTTAGTTAGTGTTCCACGTTTCAACAGCACTGGAAAAAGCAACTTATGTCCGTTTTTATGACTCTTGCTTTTATGACTGTCCCTTTGGTCATGTGAACAAAATTCAGATGCTTGGCAATCGACTCTTATTTATGATGGTCACAATGTCCGTGTGTGTCAATGTGCGTCTGTGTGTGTCCGTGTGTGTCCATTTTTGTCCATGTGTGTCCGTGTGTATCCGTGTGTGTCCATGTGTGTCCGTGTGTGACCGTGTGCGTCCGTGTACATCCATGTGTGTCAATGTGTCTCTGTGTGTGTCCGTGTGTGTCCGTGTATGTGTGTGTGATGTGATCATTTTTCCCAACCTTCTGACAAGCAAAGTCAGAAAGGAAGCCAGATTCACTTAAGAACTTAACAATTGCAGTGATTCACTTAACAACTGTGGAAGGAAAAGGTGTAAAAATGAGACGAAGCTCACTTAACAACTATCTCACTTAGCCACAGAAATTTGGAGCTCAATTGTGGTCGTAAATCAAGGACGGCCTGTATATGGACCCATAGAGCAACTGAGGTTCAGCCGTGAAAGCGTGTTCCAGCCGCCACTGTCTAGGGAGCTACATTTGGTAGCTCCCAGGAGACAGTTCTTCTCTGCTATGGCACTTGCTTTATGGAAAACTCCCCCCCCCCCCCCCCAAATGAGGCTGCCTCCAACCCTGTTGATTTTCCAGATGCCCCTCAAAGAAAGCCAGTTTGGTCTAGTGATTAAGGCACCAGGCTCACAAGCAGGAGACAAGGAGTCAAAAAGGGAGCTAGTACCTCAGCCACGAAAGGGAGTTAGTTCCTCAGCCATGAAAAGGAGCTAGCTCCTCGGCCATGAAGGGGAGTTAGTTCCTCAGCCATGAAAGGGAGCTAGTTCCTCAGCCATGAAAAGGAGCTAGTTCCTCAGCCACGAAAGGGAGTTAGTTCCTCAGCCATGAAAAGGAGCTAGTTCCTCAGCCATGAAGGGGAGCTAGTACCTCAGCCACGAAAGGGAGTTAGTTCCTCGGCCATGAAAAGGAGCTAGTTCCTCAGCCATGAAAGGGAGTTAGTTCCTCAGCCATGAAAGAGAGCTAGTTCCTCAGCCATTAAAAGGAGCTAGTTCCTCAGCCATGAAAGGGAGCTAGTTCCTCAGCCATGAAAGGGAACTGAGTGACTTTAGAACAGTCATTCTCTCCCAGTCCAACTCACTTCACAGGGTTGATGTGGGGAAAGTAGGAGGAGGAAAGTGTGTTGGATATGTTGTAACTTGTAACTCCTTCACACACACACACACACACACACACACACACACACACACACACACCTTGAGTTATTTGCCAAAATAATAAAAGGAGGATACAAATAAATAAAAACAAATAAAATGAAACCTTGAGGGTGCAATCAGGGGATTATTATTATAATGAGGTATTACTCGTAGTAGCAAGCTTGGTGGTGGAAGAGGAGAGTTATTCCATGCCACAACTTGTAACTCCCTCGTACACACACACACACACACACACACACACACACACACACACACAGTGTTATCTATTCCTCCATTTCTTGTATCTTTTTTTGAGGGGGGTGGCAGGGAGTGAAGTTTTGAACTCATTTCTCTTATTTAAAATGTTGATGATGTTACTCAGTTTGGTAATGAGATGCCTGCAAGAAAGCTACCAAGCTCAGAGAGCAGCAAGGACCCCACACTTCATTTTTTTATTTTATTTCTAAGAAAATGGAAGTCAGAGGCCAATCCAAGAACTTGTGTTCTCAAACTGCCAGTTTTCTGAGTTAAAATGGCAGCCAGAGACGGAGACAGGTGGATCAACAGAATGGCAGATGGTTCGGTGAAAGGAAGACCTTGAGAAAAAAATGGGGTATTTGACTCTTTTTCTTTCCTTTTCTTTAATGGACAGCATTGTTCTCGTCCCCATCCCTCCTCCTTTCTGTAACCTGTTATTCTTTCTTGGCTTAATTACTGCAGCAGTTCTCGACTTTTTCTCTTTGCCTCCTACTTAAGTTTATCCTCTTTGTAATTCGCAAATCTGCTGCTCATTTATTCTTGTTTTCGCTGCATCTCATTAAGCCCACATTTCTGCTTTGTTCCACTCTCTTTCGCTGGCTTCTGTTTCTGTATTTAATTCTTCAGGTTTTCAAATCTCTTTCTAGGACCGAGCTGAAATTAGGAACACTTTCCATGAAAGCTTTCATTTCATGTGAATTTTTCAGGACAGGGCAGAATGACTTGTCAAGTCAGAATATCCTCACTCTGAATTGGTTTTGTGCAGAGATGGTATTCTGCAGGTTGTAACCAGTTCTGGAGAACTATTAGCGGAAATTTTAGGTAGTTCAGAGAACCAGCAAATATCACCTCTGACTGGCCCTGCCAATCCCATCTATTCTCTGCCTGCCGAGTCCCAGCTGATCAGCTGGGTCTCTTTTGGTTGCCCTGCATAGGAGAACGGAGCTGGAAAGAAGGTTAGTGGGGTGGGGAGGGAATGGGGATTTTGGAGTATCCTTCCCCTGCCATGCCCACCAATGTTGCGATATCATGACACATCAGTAGGAAGTCACGTACACAGACAACCCAATATACATACAATACACATATAGGGCGACACTATAGGAACAGCAACGTGTAAAACCTGAGTTAGCTATAGCATAAGGATTAGCCATATATGGCAATATTCCCTATTCCTGTCTAACCTCCTCATGTGTAACATAACCCCCTCCCCCCCCGGCTTGCTGCACAATAAAAGAGAGGTGCGTAGTACTATCTGTGCTTCCTCTCACCAAAAGAAACCTTTGTGTCGCTGTCATCTTTGCCATCAAGAGAAGCCTGCCCAGACAGTCTGCCTGGGTGCAGGTCGTCAGCTGATTCATCCCGGCACTGGGACCCGCAACGCATCACACCATGTCCACAAAACCAGTAGTAAAAAAAATGTGAATCCCACCACTGGCTTTGTGACTTCGTATGCTACTGCCTGTAAAAAAACAAACTGAAAGAGAGAGCTTTGAAACAAACTGAATAAGAGAACAGCAAACATTAATGAGATCAAACATACCGAGTAGACTTTAGGGCATTTTATTTGCTTGAAATAATAAATCAGCATCGTGTCAAAACATCTGCTTTGTAAACCAGTCTGTCAATTGTTACATTACAAGACACCATAGCACCCCAAAGGCAGACCTGCTGCATAACAATGACACTGTTCAATTAATTACACGGGCGTTAGAAACTACAAGTAGCCCTCGCTTACTGGCTGCCTCGTTTAGCGAATGTTCGAAGTTACAACCATCTAAAAACAATAGCTTTTCTATCAGTGGTCCATTTGGGACCATTACGGCATCCTACAGTCACACGGTTTCCATAAAGGTGCTGCGCAACAACGGACAACAAGCAGTGTCACTGTGTGAGATGCAAACGTAATAATTAACTTTACTAGAGGAAAACATGGAAGTAAAATTGCATGTTACCGTCATGATGTTTTGCTTAATGGGTGAAAGGAAAGGAAGCTGTCAGCTTTTGCTGTCCACTTGAGTGAGTCGGGTCTCAAGGCTTGACCAAAGTATGACAACTTCTGTTTGGAGATCTTGGCTTCAAGTGATATATTTTGGTGAAGTTTGGTCTAGGACTTTTTTGTTATTTTATGTTGTGAGCCATGTTGGCACAGTGGTTAGAATGCAGTATTTCAGGCTAACTCTGCCAACTGTCAGCAGTTCAATCCTGACCAGCTCAAGGTTGACTCATCCTTCCATCCTTCCAAGGTTGGTAAAATGAAGACCCAGTTGCGACAACAGTACTTAGCAATAGAGGTGCCAGTCTCAACTGTGGTCGCTAAGTGAGGACTGTTTGGAGTGCTATAAGTGGAAGCATTATCATAAACCAGCTGTGAAACCATAGAATTCAGCCTAGAATTGATATTGGGCTTCATCATGCTGCTTGGAAGTGTGAAGGTGTTATGATTTCCCTGTTTAAATCCTTATATAATAAATAAAACAAGAGAATGGAAGCAGGTTGAACCGAACCTCGGATTTCTAATAACTGGATGGCTGCAAAGGTTATAAATCCCCAACAGTCAGTTAGAACTCAAGAATCTTCTTGGATGAGAAGGGAAATGTTTTCAAGAGGAAAAAAAATCAAGATGGTCCAGTTGCTCTTTGGAAAAACACCTTTCGGACAACCATGACCTGGATGATTGAGAATCTCCAAAGTTGTGTTGAACAAGGTCTCAGGCCCAAACAACCAAAGCCACATGTGAAAGGTTCAAGTTGACTACTTTATTGTGTTCTACCTATAGTACAAGAATCTCTCCAGACTGCTCTCCTTCCCTTGGGAACAAAAAGATAGGATCCTAAGAAACTTAGTGTTCAGAGTATTGCAGTGTAAATTCAGCACCAGAAAATAAAACACAGATTACTAAGGCTTCATTTAACTTCTTTATAAACACATAAAGTAAATTTTACAATACCAGCTGCAGATTTCTCCAACATGGAGCAAACTCAAACAGAAGCAAACTTGTTACAGGTTCAGAGCAGAGCTCTCATTTTCAGCAAGCAAGCAAGCAAGCAAGTTAGTTTCTCTTTCACTTTAGAGCTGAGCACAGAACAGAGATAAACCAGGCCCAGATTCTCTCTAAGTTTCAATCCTCAATTCAATTCTAATTGGCTGACCTTGTTACTAAGCTTTATTCCAATTCATGAATATACTCTGACAACTTTCCTTGTCAGAAGGTCACAAAAGGGGATCATGTGACCCCAGGACACTGCAACCATCATAATTATGAGTCAGTTGCCGAAAGTCTGAATTTTGACCATGAGCATTTGAATTTTGATCATACAACTGTGAGGAGGCTGCCATGGTGCGAAAAACAACCCTAAGTCACTTTTTCAAGTGCCGTTATAAATTTGAATGGTCGCTAAACAGACTGTTGTAAATTGAGGACAACCTGTGTTCGGTTTTCAGAGGGTCACAACAATAGTTCCAATCTCTTCACATAATCGAGTTGGGAAGAATTAAAATGGTGACTCCTCAGAGCTGAGGAGAACGAACGTGCCTGGCAGACTTTTCATGGCCTTGCGTATAATGTCCAATTTTTTTACATTAACTTCTAGGAAGGAATTTGGTGACATTTCTATAAAATGTCACAGGCCTTCATCACAGGAAGACACCCAAGGTTTACAAGTTGTTAACATTAGCTTCAGAAAGCATGGAAACCATTACCCCAACCGCCAAGCTGTCAAGGACAACGTCACCAGAGAGCTAACATATAAAGCTTGTAATGAGTTGTTTACAGAATGTCATTTTTTTGAAGCAGATGCTGGGTCTTTGATATCCCAGCCTCTCTTGAAATCAGGCCATGTGGAGAAGGCCATATGTGAATTCCACAAAATCCCCAGAGAATAAAGAATTCTCAGAGGGTCAGAAATCTATGGTGGGTTTTTAGGGTTTTTTTTTTTTTTTGGTATGTCATCCAGAGTTTTATTTGCATTAGCGTTTCTTCTTTCTCAATATAGTATAAACTCATTAAATGACATCATGTCCCCGTTTTTGAAGAATTCCAAAGGTAAAAGATGTTGGACTGAACGGAGAGGGGTAAAAATGGACAGCTTTAATAAAAGAAAAGAACTGATCTTGCTTTGCTTCTCTTTGGAAATCATTTCTGGACTTTTTGCTTAAAACCGGGAAAAAAAGAGGAAATTTTGTCTTTAGGTTTTGATGATTGGAACAATCGTGTAAATTATAGCAGCGGTGTCATGCCCCTGTCAGAGTCTGAATCCAAGGAGGAAGATGAACAGCTGACAGGGAGTAGGAGTGAGGCTCCGTTGGCTATGGAGGAAACTGGGAAAGACCGGCTGGGCAGAGCAGGGAAGAGGTAGAACAAGGGAGAGGGAGTTGAGAGGAAGACCCAGGCCCACCCATTCTTCATCCTAGGGCGCACAGGGAGCCATGGAGAAGAGAGCAATGTGGGTTGCATGGCTTGTGGGGGAGGAAAGGGCCCTGATTCCCTTCATTAGCCACAGCTGGGAAGAGTGTTTAAAAGAAATGCATGCTGAGTGTGGCAGCTGCTAGGAGCAAATGTGAGTTTATCTTGGGTTGACTGACTGCTTCTCTGTGTTTCTGGCATCTTCCCAACCGTGTTGAATTATTGCCGTGCCTTCACATTTGGAATTCTTGCTCCTACCCTGTCAGACTAATTACCTTATTTTGCCTTGATTGGACTTATAGTTTTTGTTGACCACATTTTGGACTTGATTCTCTGCAGCCAAAGGCTGTTTCTGGGAGAATTTTTCTCTAGCCAGAAGGTAACCAGGACGTTGGGGGCAAAGTTGGAGCTAATAAAGGGATTGTTACTATTTATCTGACTGTGTTGCCTTTGTGCCACACACCCTGGGTCATCACAAGTGGCTTGAAACCTTATGAAATGTAACGCAAAAGGTTGATGTTGAATTATTTTTGTAATCCAATGCACTGGAGAAAGTTGGGAATTATTATATAGATATTTTTTTCTCTTTGCACTTTTTTCATTCTTTTTCCTATACAGGTAGTCCTCAGCTTACGATGACAACAGAACTCAAAATTTCTGTTCCTTAGTGAGATGATTGTTAAATGGATCTTGCCCATTTTACCATCTTTCTTGCCACAATTGTTAAGAGTCACTGCAGTTGTTAAGTTAGGAACATGATTGTAAAGAGAATCTGGCTTTCCTATTGATTTTGCTTGCCAAAAGGTCGCAAAAAGGGATTGTGTGACCCTGGGACTTTGCAACTGTCATAAGTACATGCCAGTTGCCAAGTGTCTGAATTTTGATCACATGACCATGGGGATGGTGCAAAGGTCATAAGTGTGAAAAACAGTCATGCTCATAAATCACATTTTTCAGTGCCATTGTAAACTTCGAATGGTCACCGAGCAAAGAATTGTAAGTTGAGGACTACCTACCTATATTTCTGAAGAAAGGTAAAAGTTATTATCATTTTTGTCTCTGCATTTTTTCTTTCCTTTTCCTCTATTTCTAATGTTTCTTTCTTCTATATATTACATCTTATATAAAAGAAACAAACATTATATCTTATAATGAAACCTAATCAAAATTATGATATTTTTTTTAAAAAGAACCTAACCACAATTGCCAAGTTAAGTTACACCCGCACACCACCACCTAACCATTCCAAAATGAAGCATTTCCCTACTTGAGTTTAGCATCTCAAGTAAGTCTTCTTATGCAATTAGTTTCAAACCGCATTTGAAATATAGTCAGAAAAGACGCATTTCTGTTTTGGACATTGAGTGGGTGGTTAGGGTAAGAATGGTTTATAAAAACTGGCTTTGTATGGAATATTGCTTTTGAAGTTTGAAGTTTGAAGAGGAAAACTTACATTACTTTTCAAGATATATAGAGGAGATGCATTTATGATGACTGTATTTTAAAATTCATTATGTTGTGGTTCAGATACGTTTGATAGATCGTTTGTCAAAACATGCCAAGTCACTGTGGGAAAGTATATTTAAGGCTGTGTTAGTGATCCAAGTTTACACAGGAAATCAATTCATTTGTGGGATGATGGTTAGTCAAGCATATTAGCTTCTTCTAGCTTAGAAAGTGTGTCCTTTTCTAATCATATATGCAAATATGATGTTAAGTCTCATCTATTGCCATATTAACATAGACGAACATTTATTTATTTATATCCCACAACAACAACCCTGTGAGGTGGATTGGACTGAGACACAATGACTTGCCCAAGGTCACCCAGTCAACTTTCATACCTAAGGCGGGACTAGAACTCACAGTCTCCTGGTGAATGGCCCAAAATCACCCAGCCGGCTCTTATGGTAAGGCGGGTCTATAACTCAACGTCTCCTGATGATTGGTCCAAAGTCATCCAGCCAGCATTAACATCCAAGACAGGGCTAGAATTTACAGTTTCTTGGTGATTGGCCCTCAGTCACCCAGCTGGTTTTCATGGGTAAAATGGGACTAGAACTCACATTCTCCTCGTTCTAGTTTGGTGTCTTAACCACTATGCCAGATTGGCTTTGATTTTATATAAGAGACCCCAAGTCCCCCTGAATATCTTGTCCCTACAAATCCATAACAGTGCATAGCCTGTTTACAAATGCATTGGCTGTTTTCTGTTATTTTCTGTTCCCCTTACAGTTCTGTGTAATTGGGCTTTCACGCAGTGGTGGGATTCAATTTTTTTATATTATCGGTTCTGTGGGAATGCTTGGTGGGCAAGGTTACTGCAAAATCTCCATTCCCTCTCACCTCACTAACCTGCTTTCCAGCTCCGTTCTCCTGTGCAGGGCAACCAAAGAAGATCCAGCCAATCAGCTGGGACTCTGGGGGCAGACAATAGATGGGGGCGGGGCCAGTCAGAGGTGGCATTTGCCGGTTCTCTGAACTCCTCAAAATTTACACTACCGGTTCTCCAGAACTGGTCAGAACCTGCTGAAGACCACCTTTGCTTTCAGGCCTAAGGTGGGACTAGAACTCACAATCTTTAACCCAAAGTCACCTAGCCCATGTTCCAAAGCAACGGCCTTCAAATTTGGCAAGTTTAAGACTTCTGGGCTTCAACTCCCAGAATTCCCGACCTAACATGACTGGAGGAGGAATTCTGGGAGTTGAAATCCACAAGTCTTAAAGCTGTCAAGTCTGAAGACCCCTGTTCCAAAGTCATACCTGAAGTGTGACTAGAATTCCTAGTGTCCTGATTACTAGACCAGCACTTGAACACTCAACCAAATGCTGCTAATTAGACGGCACTGATCTTCATCCATATTTTTCCCACAGACTGGTTTTTTTTAACTGTGAATTGGCATCACTTCACAAGAAACTGTTCATTCTTCCTACAAAATTATGCCTAGGAAAACTGAATCTTTGAATGACAGAATCACAACTGGAAGAGGTCATCAATTCACTTAACACATGCCTCACCCGGCAAGATAAATTTTGGCCTTAGTTGTGGTTCTAAGTTTGAGGACTACCTGTGTTCAGAACAGGACACATACATTTTTCAGGTCCTAAAAGCAGCTTAGGAAAAAGGGCTTTCCGTATTCCTTTAGCCATCACCAGTCACCCAGTCCAACTGTATTTAAATATATATTTCAATAGGAAACTGGCATATGATAAAGCCAAGTGTATACCTATGGCTGAATCTTGAAGGACAAGGGCCCACTGATAATGAAATGAAAAATAATTGCTTCTCATCCATAAGGTAAACAAACCACAATGGACTTTATAGGAAAAAACCTCACGATTTTACCCTTTGGTAAGCTGATGATGTTTGTTATTATTTTGACTGTCCAAAGCAATTTTGATACGCCATTTTGTAAATAGAGCAATCTTCTGTGTCATTCAAAATGTCCCAAAATTTTAGGAAACCCTTCTTTTAACGAAGTCTCATCTTTTCATTGTGCCCCCAAGCGTGATGAGTCAGATGCCTTCAAATCGCCTGTGCTCCACCGTTTCCCTGCTTCCCTGATCTTTAAAGGATTCTTAATTAAAAAATAATTGAAAAGCTGGAGCATGCTACACAACACAACACTCTGTGCCATTATATTAATTTTCAGCTATGCCTTCAGGCCTTTGGAAGTTCCCATAGGGATGATAGAGAACATCTTAAGGATGGAAGAGAGAAAAACTGACTTGGTTGATAGAAGTAACTGAACTGTGTTGCTTGACATCGCACACTAAGTGGCAGAGAACCTAAATGTAAGGTTGACATTAAGATTAGAAAGAGACCCTGTGCAATGGGGGGGATTCAAATTTTTTTACTACCAGTTCTGTGGGCGTGGCTTGGTGAATGTGGTGTGGCTTAGTGGGCGTGGCAGGGGAGGGGTACTGCAAAACCTCCCATTCCCTCCCCATTTCACTAACCTGCTTTCCAGCTCCGTTCTCCTGTGCAGGGTAACAAAGGAAGACCCAGATGATCAGCTGAGACTCGATGGGAGGCAGAGAAGAGATGGGGGTGGGGCCAGCCAGAAGTGGCAATTGCTGGTTCTCCGAACGACTCAAAATTTTCACTACCAATTCTCCAGAACTGGTCAGAACCTGTTGAATACCACTTCTGACCCAGTGGCTCAGTGGCTAAGACGCTGAGCTTGTCAATCAGAAAGGTTGGCAGTTCGGCGGTTCGAATCCCTAGCACCAAGTAATGGAGTGAGCTCCCGTTACTTGTCCCAGCTTCTGCCAACCTAGCAGTTCGAAAGCATGTAAAAATGCAAGTAGAAAAATAGGGATCACTTTGGTGGGAAGGGAACAGTGTTCTCTGCTCCTTCAGTGTTTAGTCATGCTGGCCACATGACCACGGAGACATCTTCGGACAGCACTGGTTCTTCAGCTTTGTAATGGAGATGAGCACTGCCCCCCTAGGGCCAGAAACAACTAGCATGGATATGCAAGAAGGGGAACCGGCCAGCACCTGGATTGGACAGCGTGACCAGTGACTTGGGGAAAAGGGAAAATTTTTTACTTTTAATCAGGTGAAAGCCATGGGAACTTTCAGAGTCTGCTTTCAACAGTTGTGCCAATATATATTTATTTTATTTATCAAACATGTATTAGATAACAGGTATAATTAGATCATGATTACATGAAATGGGTACAAATAAAAGGGAACATTTGGACAGGGATAGTAGACACATTGGTGCGCTTATGTACACCCCTTACAGATCTCTTAGGAATGGGGTGAGGTCAACAGTAGACAGTCTAAAGTTAAAGTTTTTGGGAAGAAACCACAGAGTCAGGTAGTGCATTCCAGGCATTGACCACTGTGTTGCTTAACTCGTGTTTTCTGCAATCGAGTTTGAAGTGGTTTACCTTAAGTTTGTATCTATTGTGCACTCGTGTATTGTTGTGGTTGAAGCTGAAGTAGTCATTGACAGGTAGGACATTGTAACAGATAATTTGATGTACTATGCTTAGATCAGACTGATGGCAGCATAGTTTGTTTGTTTGTTTATTTATTTATTTGATTTGATTTGTCAATCACTTACAAGATAATAGGTATAAGTATAAACATGGGGACAATAGGGCAGGGATGGTAGGCACGATGGTGCACTTATGCACGCCCCTTACAGACCTCTTAGGAATGGGGTGAGGTTATAAATTGTCTAACAATATTAACAATATTAGAACAATTAGAGTTCTAAGTTATCTAACATTTTGATGTATCCAATAAATTCTTTGAGGAATTTGCCTGCCTTGGAGCTCTGCTTTCTATGGGTGTGTTACTTGGAATACTGACAGATACATTTAACCCAGTTAGTTTGTGCCATCTGCAAATCTGCTTAGTGTTCCATCCACTTAATTATAAATAATAAGATTGAAGGATATAAGACCCAAGACTGACCTCTGAGACACCCCACGCGGTACCTCCTTCCTGTTTGATGAGGAACTGCTGATGACCAGTCTTTGAGGATGATTTCCAAGCCAGCAATGTAGTCGTTGAATTGTCACGCCATGCAGACCAAACCAAAGTAAGTTCTTAATTAAAATCTCATGCAGCCCTTTGTTAAAACACTTTGCTGAAAGCAAGTTATGTTATGTCTACAGCATTCCCTGGTCTGTTTAACAACATGAAAAAACAAGACCGGTTCTTGACAAATCTCTGTTGACTTTTGCCAATTTCTCACTCTTTTGAAAGTTCCTACAGAAAATCCAAAGTCGATCATAAATCAATTATCACCCGCAGAACCTTCACAGGTTTAAGGCTAGATTGATTTGCCTGGGGCTCCATGGATCTTCTTCCACCCTCCCTCTTTTCAAGGCAGGGTCTACAGTTGCTCTTCTTCAATCATTCAATACTTCATTTGTTCTTCGGGATTTCACAGAGATAATTGGCAGAAGTTCAACTGAACCATCGAGTTCCTCCAGAATCCCGGGCTGCAATTCAGGAGGTTTCAATTCACTCGAAGTCAACATGGAAATTCCTAACCATGCTGTTCTATAGTGTCAGTTGTGTCCTTTGGTCCTGTTCTACACAATTATCTGGTGAAATGTGTCCTCTCTTTTTGAGAAGACTGAACCAAACTAGGAATTGAGATAGTTCTGCATTCTCATTGTCCCTGTTTAACTTTATGGCTTCTCTATAGTGAGCAACTAGAGGAGATAGTGACTATTCTAGTACTTTTTTCCTTTATTTTGAACATATTCAAGAAGAATTTGTCCCATTCTTCACTAACTTCATTCCCTCCAAGCGTCAGTGTTGGTATAGTCCTCCATTGGATCCCAGGCTTTCTTTCTCTTGTTGATCTATCTTTCTGCCATCTATATATCACATTCCTTGGTTTCAAACCTCCATTACACTTTTTATTTGGTGAATTGGAAAGCCAAAATAAACCATGCATTGGAGCAGACACAGGGATATGTGTCATGCCCCTGGTGGAGACTGACTCTGAGGAAGAGGAGGAACAGCCAACAGGGAGTGGAAGTGTGGCTCCAGGGGTAGTGGAGGAGGCTGGGGAAGGGCAGAGGCCGGTTGGGCAGTCAGAGGAGGATCCAGGCCCATCCCCTCTCCATCCTAGGGCACTCAGGGAGGAGAGGATCAGGGAAAAGCAAGGTCTACTCAAGAGGAGATTACCATGATCCTCCTTGTGGCTTGCAGCTGGGAACGATGATATATAGGTTTGTAATTGCATAGTAATGGACTCTCCTCGGTTATCTTCCTGGAAAGTATGATGAATTATCTTGGCTTGCTCTCGTCAATGCGGTTTGTTTTGGTTTTCTTTTTGCCTCATTATTTACTTTTGTGACTTTAAACTGTGCCTAATAAAACAGTGAAGTTAAGTTGAAGGCATTACCGGACTTTAATGTATGTTTTGGGTTTTGGATTATTTTGAGAGACTATGGGTCATCACAATATGTTTGTTGCACCGGTCTGGAGTCGCTTAGCCCCCCAAAATAAATCTTTCCCAGAGTTATGCTTTAGCTGTCCAGGGGCCCCTCTCTCAATTTGGGCGAAGATGGAAGAACTACTTGACAATTCCATCGACAGATGTTATTTATTGATTTATTTGTATCTCCCGTCTTTATTATTTTTACAAGTAACAAAAGGTGTGGTAAACATATCCAACACACCGGTGTCATCCTATTTTCCCCCCACAATAAGCAATTCTGTGAAGAGGACTGGGCTGAGGATGAGCGACGGAACCGAGTGTCACCTATCTGGCTTTCATGCCTAAGGTGGGACTAGAACTCACCGTCTCCTCTTGATTGGCCTTCAGTCACCCAGCTAGCTTTTATGGATAAAACGGGACTAGAACTCATAACGCCCTGCTCTCTAGTCTGATGCCTTAACCACTGTGCCAAATTGGATTTGATTTTACATAAGAGCCCCCAAATATCTCTTCCCTAGACAGCCAAAACAGTGCATAGCCTCTTTACAGACACACTGGCTGTTTTCTGTTCTCCCCACTGCCCCACCCCACTTGCAATTCTGTTCAATTGTGCTAGGATCTCCCTTTCTTAAGAAACTCCCACAGAGCTTCAATTTCTTTTCCCATTAGCTTCTCCTGCCACAGAATCCTATTTATCATTGCTCTGAGCATATTAACATTCTCCCCACACCCTCCTTTTTTTTTTTGAAGGGGCAAGAAACAGATTTGGCGAAAGTCAACTTTGGTTTAGTGTAAAATCAGAACCTCCAGCACTATATGGTCATTTCCTCCCAATTTTCCAGTTATTTCCCCCTTCTTGACTAAGTCATCTCTTTTGGTTAGCATCAAGTCAAGATTAGTTGAATCTCCCTTTTCATTGCTCGGTGCTCAGAAGGAGAAAGGCTGTCAGCAAGACAAATCAGGAATTTCCTGGAAGGGCTACGCCTGGCACCATTGGCCTTCCCACAGATGTTGGGGTAATTAAAATCCCCCATCAGTATTACTGGATGTCATTATGAAGGATCTTCAACTTGCTTCTGGAAAACATAATCCACCTTTTCTTCGTTGGTTGGCCGACAGAAGTTGCCACCAACAATACCGCTTCTATTTGCTCTCTCCCATATTTTGGCCAAGTTGGATTTTTAAACACAAATGGAGAATTTTTTTCCTTTTAGTAGACCTACAGGTAGGTCTTCGACTTATGAGCATAATGGAGGCCAACATTTTTGTGGCTAAGTGAGACAGTGTGAATGTTGCCCTAATTCTACAATCTTTCTGGCCACGGTTGTTAAGCGAATCGCTTCAGTTATTAAGTTAGCATCACGGGTTGTTAAGCGGATCCGGCTTCCCCAAGGACTTTGTTTGTCAGAAGGTCGCAAAAGGGGAGTCACGTGACCCCTGGGACACCTCAACCGTCATAAGTAGGAATTAGCTGTCAAGCAACTAAATTTTGATCATCTGAAATATATGGGGATGCTGCAATGGTCTTGAGCAGGGGAGGGATCCAACTGGCATAACAACTGGTTTGGGGAGCGCGCGCATGCGCGTCAAACGTGTGCTGTACATGCATGCATACTATTGGCGCCGGTAAGCATTTACCTTCTCCAGCTGACAAGCGGCACTCAGCTGTGTCCTGCAAAGCAGCTAAGGAGAAAAACGCAGCCACTACTAAAGGACAGCCTAGAGCCCGGGCGGGCAGGTAGGCCAAACAGCAGACCAAAACCTCATTCCAGCAAACCAGTTCGATGTCAGCTGCTCTTTGGAACTACCAGTTCTATAGAGCTGGACCAAACTGGTAGGATCTCACCCCTGGTCATAAGTGTGAAAAATAATCATCAGTCATTTTTTTTCAATGCTGTTGTAGCTTCAAACGGTCACTAAATGAGCTATTGTAAGTCAAAGAGCATCTGTATATCTTCCACTCTCTTTTTCTATTATTTCTTTTGAATAAATGTACCTTTCCAGCGTCTCTATATCTTCAGTGATTCAATTATCTCATCAGGCTTCCCATTCAGTGGTGGGATGCAACCGTTTTAACAACTGGTTCTGTGAGTGTGCACTATGCATGCTTTGCGCCCACGTGCAGCATTTTAAAAAAACACCAATTTGAACCTCAACAGCTTACTTGTCAGCTCTGGAAGCCATGTTAGCACCAGACGCTTCCATACTGCTACATTCTTGAGCCTGGGAAAATGGGACGGGGGGGAATTTCTTGGAGTGTACGTGGTTAGACCTAATAGCATTCTTCTTTTAAGTCAAGGTCATGTTATTTCCGCACCTGGGTGAGAGGATGTCTCAAGTTGGGATGGATGGTGATTGGGGCATGTGATGCGATGAGGGGTGCAGGGGATGGATTTGTAATTTTTTTACTTATTACAAGGAAACCCAGAAATTTCAGATTTAGGACTCCCCAGTTGTACCAGTTTACTACCCAAATAAAAAAGAACTTTTGAGAGGATGTCTGCCTTGGAGTTATTTGTTGGAGTGGAGGTTTTCTGGAACGCTGATAGTACCTTCTAGGGTGGCCCCAGTAAGTAAAACAGCGGAGACACAGAAATCCATTGTGCCGCGTGAATCAGCTCAGCCGAGAAAGACGGAAATATAGGACAGGATAGGGTGAGGGTAGGTGGGTGAGCAGGGCCGGCTGGTCGTTGGAACTATCGGTTCGCTAGAACTGGTCCGAACCAGTAGCAGCCCAACACGGCTTCCATTAAAGTTATTACATCATATGTTTTCTTTGCTGTATAAGAGCTCAACGTCTTTTTTAAAAAAAATATTTTATTGCTTTTAAACACCCACACCCACACACACACACACACACACACACACACACAAAGGTAAAAATACATTGTCAAAGAAAAGAAAAACACACTCATAAAAAGTATTTCTTTAAAAAGTGAAAATATGACAAAAGAAAAAAAATACCCTGTAAATCCTATATATAGTTATCCAATGCACTTATTATTCAAGCATATACTGTATGTATGTATGTATGTATGTATATATATATATTTCGGCAGAATCTCATCTGCCGTCATCAGGCTTCTGTATTGTGTTCGTCTGTGAGTCAGACTTTTACAGTTGTTTCAGTTTTAAATTTGGGGCTAGCCTACTGCTGTGCCAGAATGGTTTTTTCTTCATCCTGATTGGTTTATATATTTATACAGTTATATAACTACCATGACTTTTTAAACCTATCAGATTTTTCTATAAATAAGTTCCATGTTTATCCAAACAAAATCTGTATCTACAGACAACCCGCTCATAGGTAGGAAATGTAATTAGGTCACAAGGATTATCTGTATAGAAAGTCAGTGCCTACCACCTCTTAGAAGAATGAAATATTTTGAGGAATATTTAAAAAAGGCAGAATATTATATCTCCCCAAAGGGTTTCTCCCTTTGGAGAAATATAATATTCTGCCTTTTTAAATTGAGAAACATGTTTTTTTAGACGCAGAAAACAGCCTCCAGTTTTTCTTAATAGCCCACAGCAAATGTCAGCACTTAAAAGATAAAGACCTTATTGAAAGAAGGCAAGTATCTAGATAGCTCTATTCATAAGCAAATACTCTCCCCAAACAGGACGAAAGCAGGGGTGGGATTCTATGGGTTCCGACCGTTCTATAGAACTGGTTGTTATGATTCTGCACAGTTTGGAGAACCGGCAAATCATCCCCCCTGGCTGGCCCCTTCCCTCTCCGCCTGCCCCTCCCTAGCCAGTCAGTCCTTATTGAACACATGTGAATTGCGGGAATGCCCGACATCGCTGACTGCATTCTCCCCTGCCCAGTCACTCCTTAAGATATTTCTTTTTTTTCCCCCTCCCGATGATCAGCTGTTCTGATGATCAGCTGTGCCGGGATCCCCCAAGAAGGAGGAGGAGGAGGAGGAGGAGAAGAGGAGGAAGAGCAGGAGGAGGAAGGAGAAAGGAGGAAGGAGGAAGGAGGAAGGAGGAGGAGGAGGAGGAGGAGGAGGAGGAGGAGAAGAAGAAGAAGAAGAAGAAGAAGAAGAAGAAGAAGAAGAAGAAG
>NW_020769424.1:780680-794810 GCF_900518735.1 Pseudonaja textilis | reverse complement strand
AAGAAGAAGAAGAAGAAGAAGAAGAAGAAGAAGAAGAAGAAGAAGAAACAACAAGAGCAGTCATGCCCACCTATCCATGCCCACAGAACCGGTTGTTAAAAATTTTGAATCCCACCCCTGGACGAAAGCCATTAATCCACACTAGGAATTGCCCAACACTCTTTCAGAACACAAGCCCTTTCATTAGCAGTCCAAACTTCATCCGAACCTGGGAGCTCAGACAAACACCTAGGATTTGCATTTCCTCTTTTTGCCTATAGAGCCAGCTATGATCCCTACATGACCCCATAGAAATCTGACAACAACCAATAGAATATTAAAGGACATGTTCTTGCACAGGAACAGGAAGCTCAAATACAAAGCCCAAGAGATGGTATAAAAACTCCCAAATCCATTTTGTCAGCTGCCCAGAACCACAAGCCCATGTGGTTTTGCTTCATCAATAAACCATCTTTCTCCCAGCTTGGAACTGAACGAGATGGATGTTTCTTCCAACATCTGTATTATCAGCCCTTTTAAGGTTCAACACACCACACACCAGTGGTCTTCCATCAGATACTTAGACCATATCCCTCAAAACTAAATTTCTGTCAATCCCATTTGTGCAACTGTTGTTCCAATCCTTTGGAACTTTTGCGTGTTGCAGCGATCAGTTTGAAGCCCAAACCTTCATACTCTTTTTAGCTGTTCAAAGCCCATGATGTTTTATCTGTTTAGGTCTTTCTTCCTTGTCCAAAAGCATCCTTGTAAATATTTATATAGATTCTCGTATGGATTTCATAGCATAGGAGCTTTCCTTTTGACACACAAGGCATCTATGTCTGTTTGTGTTTATTTGCATTAAAAAAAAAACCCCTAAGTCTGTCACAAAACTATGGGAAGGGTGGATTCTGTATCCAAGCCCAACTAACACTCCTTTCCAGATGTTTTATTCAGTTAAAGATTGCTGCAAGGAACTGCTACATAGCGTGGGAAGGCTAAGTCACAAGTCATATATCTCAGCTCTTTTTGGATTATATAATTTCAGATTTGGAAAACAAACAAGCACGGACACTTAAAAGCTTCCTGTTTTGGCTGGCTTAATGTTGTTAATAAGCAGCACATGTGATCAGAAGATCCTGGGCAACATTTAAAATAAAAAAAGATCTGTGGAGATTCTTAGTCATCCAAGTTGTCCCAAAGATGCTCTTCTCAAAGGCAACTGGCCTTTCTTTATTTTCCTTGAAGACATTTTGCTTCTCATCCAAGAAGCTTCTTTCGTTCTGGTTGAATGTTTAAGGATGGATGGATTTATATTCCTTGCAGTCATCTGGTCATTAGGACACCTTCTGAGATAAACCTCCGAGTGGCCTCAACGACCCTCGGAAAGAGTGGTAAGATGATACAGCAACATATTGATTTAAAACCTATTTTTAAATCCTATTTTTAAAACTATTTTTGTTGGGGATCCTACCTGAAAGTTATAGTAAAGAGAATGTATGCTTAATTATTCATGTATTAACTGCAGCTAGGATTGTATGTACACAAAACTGGAAAAGTGAAGAGATTCTGACTGAGATCAAGAAAATATTAGAATGTGCAGAAATGAATAGACTAACACGTGCAATTAAAGAGAAGGAACAAACTGAATTCTATTTGATATGGGGATCTTTTTAACGATGGCCTGAGAATAAATATGGGAATTAGAAATTAAAAAAAGGTTAGTGCAATATAGAAAACATGCTAATAGAATCAATATGTTAAGATAGGGATTGTTAAAATAATTAGACATATTATGTATTAAGTAAGAATAGAGAATCAATACCAAGACAATGAATATGATGGTTAAATTGACTGCTTTGATAGAAGAAAAAAATATGCAAGTACTTTTGTTTTTACTTGGAAACCACTTCTGGACTTTGTGCTTGGGGTAGAAAAAAATGAAACTTTGATTTTGGAGTTTACGAATTAGACAGATTTGTTGATATAGAAATGGCTAATTCATACTACTATGTGAAAGTAAAAAGTTGAGGATGGATATTATACTACCTTATTATACTGCTCCAAGCAGAGTTAGAAGCTAATGCCTTTTCTTTCTTTTTCCCTTATTTTCTGCACATTTCCCTTTCCCTCCTCTATTTTTCCTACAGTTTGTTTTGGTATTTTTTGTATTTTATACAAAATAAAGTACAAAAAATAAATAATAATAATAACAAATAATGGATCTCTTTCCAGAAGCTTTAGCTTCCACCTGGATCAGGTGTAACATGAATACATTTCCAGAGGAATGAGTTTTTACATTCACCCTACAGCTAGCCATTTTGCTCTTCATAAACTCAAGACTGCCTGGATTCATCCACGCAGTTCAGTCAGATTAGGAGATACATTTGCACAACATACTAGTGTTACCTTTGGTTAGAGATTTCTATCACTTAATATGCTGTGTAAAACCAAGCATTAGGTTAGTTTGTGATTCATGGTATTTTGAAAATGCAGATAATGAGATAATTCAGCCACCAGGGTAAGAGTAAGTAGTAGTTCAGCCACCAGCCAAGGGAGAGTCAGAAAGTACAGTGATAGAAGAAATTGGTTGCAAGATGGAGAAATGAAAGGTCTTACACATATGGGCCAGAATGGGTCTATTGCTAACAAAGCTACCTTACCAGACAAAGTTGGAGTTGGACGCATTGGCAGAAACTAGTTTGTGAACCATGTTAGAAAGGAATGAGATTGATTTCAGTTGTGTAAGCAAACACCAACAATATCCATTTTCTTCAGAAGAGTATAAAACTTTGGGCCACTGTTTCTGTGGTAAGCAAATACTTTGGTAAGAGTGAGTCCTGGTCTCGAGTTGATCTTGCAGGATCTGTTAAGTTCGGAAAATGAGAGGCTGAACCAGGGCATGGGTGCAACAATACTTTATTAGAGTAATAAAGGACTGAACGTGCTAGCCAAGCCTGGAACTGGCTCGCAGCGATCAGCGACTGGTTGGACCCCGCAGCCTGCTTTTATAGCTGGCTGCTGGGGAGAACCAGCCAATGAGAGGGGGCAACCGCCCCCGCAGCGCGAACGGACCTGGGTGGGAACTTCTTTCAGTTCCAGGGACATAACAGGATCCAATCTGGGTTGATCACTGGGAGCAGAAATTTAGTCTTCTGAACTTTGAGAGTTGTGCTGGAGCTCAGGGAACTTCTCCAGAAGTGGTATTCAGCAGGTTCTGACCAGTTCTGGAGAACTGGTAGCGGAAATTTTGAATAGTTTGGAGAACCAGCAAATTCTGTCTCTGACTGGCCTCTATTCTCCACACCAACTATTCTCTGCCTCCCGAATCCCAGCTGGAAAGCAGGTTAGTGGGGTGGGGAGGGAATGGGGATTTTGCAGTATCCTTCCCCTGCCATGCCCACCAAGCCACGTCCACCAAGCCATGCCCACCAAGCCACACTACGCCCACCAAGCCACGCCCACAGAACCAGTAGTAAAACATTTTGAATGCCACCATTGAACTTCTCGCAAACTCTGCCAGAGAGAAATTCCCTCCAGCACGAGTCTGAAAGCTCGGAAGATTGAACTGTGGTTCTGCTAACTGGCCCAGATCAGATCCTGCAACCTTACCCTGGGACCCATATATTGGCCTTCATTTGAGTTGATCTTCTTTGCCACTTCATGCAAGACGTCGGGGCAGAGTGGAAAGTTTCTCTTCCTGATGATAATCTTTAACCGTCAAGTACGGTTGGTTTGCTACGAAGTGCTGGAGATCCGATAAACCTTAAGGGCTTTGCTGGCTGGAATCTCATTAGCCAAATGAGGGCGGGGAAAAGGCTGAACCTGAGCAATATGGGTAGAGAAGAATGACCTGGAAACCTGACACGGAGACCATCTGCCTGGGTCCCTAGATAGTGTTTGCTCTGGCCCACTTCTGCTCTGGGCTGCAAGAACAGCTGTTCAGATGTTGCTGGTGATATTGCAATTAATGACAAATTATTTAATACTTTCCCAGAGAGTAATGTTCATTCATATATTTGTAACAGTGAGAATCCTCTCCCCCTCCTGTCCCCCACTCCCCCAGTTAATTAAAAGAGCCCTTTTCATAGCCAATGTTGTCCAGGCTGGTTATTTATTCCCATTTTCCTGCTACCTTTCGAATGCTCTTATAATGGGAAGATTTGCAGTTTCCCTGGAGATACCTGTGGGTTACATTCAGTGAGTGCCAGATGATCCAGAGGTAATTCTAAATATCCCATGGAAACCAATTCATTTGCTTCCTATGAGTCAAAGGGATAATTCCTCTGGGCAACCAACATGAGCTAGATTGTCATTTTGTGATTCATGGCCCTGTGTAAGCATCTGAACTACACCCTCCAATTGAACCTTTCTGGATGACATTACTTTATTAACTCAGCTCTACATCATATTTCCTGATGGTTAACTGTAGCAAGATTCTTATAAGAAAAGCAGTCAGGCAGGCAGGCAGAAATATTTGCAGAATGCAAATGTGCATTATAGTTTAAAGGGAGTGGGGAGGGGGGAAAGAAGGAAGGAAGGAAGGAAGGAAGGAAGGAAGGAAGGAAGGAAGGAAGGAAGGAAGGAAGGAAGGAAGGAAGGAAGGAAGGAAGATTTGCAAAATTCAAATGTACAATATGGTTTAATGTGCCTTCAGAACTATATGCATCCTTATTTAATCCTCAACTAAATTTTGGAATCTAAACTTAAAGCACAGTATTGATGTAGATTCTAGATCTCATTTTCACTTGATATTGAACTCAGTTAAAACCCAATGATATTTTGGAGCGGGCGGAGCTGGCGTCGCGACGATACGGCATGCGATCTTGGAGGTCTGAGATTGCTGCCCATATCTTTGCTCCTGGATGGTCCGATCGGATCTAGACCGTCCTGAAGAGATGGTGAAAGTGAAGAGCGCATCCTGTCAATCCCAGGGACACTGCAAAGTCCCTGGTAGATCCAGGAGAAGCTCTTTTTTGCCAGCGGCAAAGAGGCAGCCATTAAAGCTGCTGAAGTTGGGACAGCTCTGAAACGGAAAGAGAACGGAAAGAGAGAGTGTGCCGGTTTGGTGAGAATTTTTTCTTTATTCTAAGATTTGAAAGGACACCCTAAGGAAAAGAAAGAATCTGTAAAAGTTTTGACAGAAGTGATTAAGTGGCGATTTTAAACAGGAAAGTCAAAGTAATATTTTTTTTTTCCTCATTGCTGGATTTTCTACACATGATCTTAGATTTTGAAACTGGATTGGTTTTTTTTTCTCTTCTTTCATCTATTCTTTTTCTCCATTTTGATTTTATAATATTTTAGGCTAGAGACTCCCTTTTAGTTATTTTTTTAAAATATCTTTTTCTTTTTTTAATTAATTTTTATTATAATTTGCTTGGAAAGGAGGGGGAAAGTGAAAGCAAAGGAAACTTTTTTACACTGCCAACTAGAGGCTTGGAAATATTCTATTTCTCTTTTGACCAGACAAAGCTGAGAAAGAACTGAGATTTTTTTTCAAGGACATTGCTATTTGATAAGATAGAGGGAAGAGCATGGGACAGTATTATTGCAGGTGCTCTTCTGGGTTTCTATCAACAGCTGGAGTCTGGTATGGAAGCTTATAGGAAAGGAAAAGGTAATCTGTCTCTGGAGAAGAGAGTTATAACAAGAGCCTTGGATAATTAAACAAAGTGCAGTGTACTCTTTTTATTTTTTCTAAGCTGCGCTACCCCTCCTCATCAGTTTACTTTTTGTAATAGGTATTTGGTTTTTTGGATTTTTGGAACTTGTCTTTGTTTTTTTTCTTGTCTTTGGAAGTTAAATTTCTACACTTGCTTTTTATTTTAAAGGAAAAGCTTTAGTATTAATGATTCCCTTCTTTTTCTTTTTAAGAGAGTAGCCTTTTTCTCTCTCTCCCTTCCTGGTATTTTTGTCTTTCCATCTACCTCCCATATTGTTTTTTTTTTAAATTTATCTTTCTGGCCTTCTTTTTTCTTCTTCTTATGCATCCTTTTATATTTGAGACCTCTTAATTGGATTAAAGAGTTGAAGGACCTGAAGAATTTTTCCTTTCTTTTTTTATCTTTTTATTCTTCACTTTTCTGCCTTCTTTAGGATTTTACAACTTTTTCTTTTTTGTGTGTGTTGATGGTCTTTTTCTTCATTTTTGAATTTTTACTGTTATCTAACCAATCGATTGGATTAAGGTATACAAGACCCAGAAGAATTTTTTTTCTTTTTTTATTATTATTACTATTTGGCTTCTTTTTTTCTTACTATTTTTATTTGGAACTTTAATTGGTTATTTCACAATTGGATTAAGGTCTAGAAGAACCTAAAGATTTTGAATTGCTCGAAATGAGTAGGAAATTAACAGCTCCTCGTTCTTCTACTTCTTCCTCTCCACCATCTGGAGGACAGCGTTCAATACAGACAATGTTAAGGCAAGAAAAAGAACAAGAAAAAGTGACCCTGCAGATGATTATGCAAGGAATTCAAAATATTCAAACAAGATCAGAGAATATTGAAAAGAGAATAGAGAACACTGAACAAAGAACAGAGATCACTGAACAAAGAACAGGGAAAACCAATGAAAAAGTGGAGAACATCCAACAAATGATGATGAAGTATGATGAGAGACTCTAAAAAATTGAAGAAGATAAACAAAGAGACAAGAAGATTGGAGACATTGATAACAGATTAACTGTGGTTGAACAAGATAAAAGTGGTATGCTGAGATGGGAGATGGACAGATCAGAATTTTATCTTAGATTCCAAAACACAGAGGAAGAAAAAGGACAAAATCTAGCTGAGATAATGATAGAAATATTGGCTGAAGCTTTGGAAATAACTGAAGAGAAGACGATGGATGGAATAGATGAGGTTTATCGAGTCTTCACAAGATATGCGATGAGAAATAGCTTACGAAGAGAAGTTCACACCAGATTTATAAAGAAAGCCATTAAAACGCAAATATTGCAAGTGGCAAGAGAGAAAACATTGAAATACAAAGACAAGGAGATTGTGGTCTTGAAACAAGTACCCAGAAGAGTGAGAGAGATGAGAAGAGAATACCGATTCTTGACCAAATTGCTACTTAAAAAAGAGGTGAATTATAGATGGCTGATTCCAGAAGGTTTAATGTTCACAAGGCAAGAACAGAGATATACAATTGACTCAATTGAGAAAGCTGAATCACTTTACACAGAATTTTTCAGAGGGAAAGAGGAAAAGGCAGAAAAAGAAATTTCACTAATTGAATTCCAAGAGGACTCCCAAATGACAACTGAAAAAGAAGAAGGTGCAGTAGGTGGAAAGGAGGAAGCCAAAGAACAACGTGAACCAAGATCCACGAGAGCTGTCAATAAAAATAAAATATAGTAATGAAATATGTAGACTTTTAGAAAATAATAAATATATAAAGATGTATTCTTTTCTTATTATATCTACAAAATGATTCTAGGATAGATTTGGGATAATAATATGAACTGTCATAAAACAAATTAAGTAAAATATGATTATTTCATAAAATATGAATGAATGAATAAAAGTATAGTCTAATGATTTATTAATAATGATATTAATGTATTTAATATTTGATTGAAAAATTGAGATTATATACAATGTAATTGAAGACTACGAAATGGAAGCACAAAACAATTTGTAAACCAACCAGCACACTGTATGTATATATATGGAAGATGGCTTGATGTTTTTTTTATGTTTTGTTTGTTTATATTTGTTTTAAAAACCAATAAAAATTTTAAAAAAACCCTCAGTGATATTTTGTGCTTCTAATTTACAGTAACTTACTTCCGGATATAGTAAAATACAATAAATGCAAGCCCGGAGACATGCTTTAAATATTTGAAGCATTTTGTTTTTAAGTCACAAGGTAGACTTTTTTTTTGGTAGACTTTTATAAACAATTTATCACTAGTGCCTTTATACTGGATCAGGGTGTATAAATTTCTCCATCTAGGAACTGCAGATGTCAGCCAAAGCCGAAATGTTTGCAGATAAACTCAATGGCTGTTGTGTCAACACAACATGCTTAAGCTGATTACTGAATTAACATGTTTTCTGGATTTGTAGGACATAAAATAAGCAACTAGACAGAATTTGCACAGAATGCCATGCCAATACCTCAATACAACACCTCAACGAAGTTTAACTAATCCTAACATGCTGATTGGCTGCAAGGTGTTTGGTTAAACATGTACAAACCAGGAGATTTTGAACTAAATACCGTAGATGCAACATGGTTAATAGAATAACAGACTAACAGAGTTGGAAGGGACCATGGAAGTATTCTCATCCAACTCCCTGCTCAGTCAGGAAGCCCTATACTATTTCAGACAAATGGTTGTCTTAAAACCTCCAGTGTTGGAGCATCCATAAGTTCTGGAGGTAAGATGTTCCACTGGTTAATTGTTCTCACTATTGGAAATTTCTCCTTAGTTTTAGGTTGTTTCTCTGCTTGACTCGTTTCCATTCATTGCTTCTGGTCCTGCCTTCGGGTGCTTTGGAGAATAGTTTGATCCTCACTCTTCTCTGTGGCAGCCCCTCAGATATTGGAACCCTGCTATCCTGTCTCCCCTAGTCCTTCTTTTCATTAGACTAGACATACCCAATTTTGACCTTTAATCGGAGTGATCCAATAGAAAGACTATTAATATAAGCAGAGATTGTTATTAACAAATAGCTGTTCATATTTGGGGAAAACTTAATCACAAGGTGATTATGGATGGCCTCTATTCTCCACTGATGATCTTTACATGTGTTGGATTTCAACTCCACAGAGATTTTAGGAACTCAACACTGAACACATCTGGACACATCTGGAGAGAAACAACCAGGAAGAGACTTACATTGTTTGTCTATTGTCTATTGTTCAGTGTCAAAGCGTGTTCATAACCCACAGAAGAAATAGATTAATGATATCCTTGATAACTTTATTTTGTTTCCTGCAACAGATTTTATCTTCTCCAAATGGCAAAGTAGACTATTGTTTAGTGGCCAAAAGGGACACAGAAGGTCAAAGTGGGAAATATATATATCAAATTAGGTGGATCCTATATACTTTTTTTCCTGGATTGGAACTAGAGTTTGAACATGCTTCTTTCTTTTTTCCCCTTTTTAATCTATTTTCATACTTATACTATTATTTTATTGACTCATTTTAACCATGGTGTTAATTATTTTAATCAGGGGTGTCCTACCGTGGCAACTTTAAGACTTGCAGACTTCAGCTCTCAGAATTCCCACCCAGCATGGCTAGTTGGAGAATTCTGGGAGTTGAAGTCCACAAGTCTTTAAGTTGTCAGGGTTGGACACTCCCATTCTACACAATATTGCCAGTTTTATTCGTCTGAATGCTTCGGCAGAATGAATTTTTTTTACATATAGCTTTCCCCCTTCTTTACTACAGCTTGTTGTTTTATCAATTTATCTTTATATTATTTGCCCTATTCCAGTCACAAGAATCATCCTATCAAGTCCCTATCAAGTCCCTCTTATAAGTATTTAATAACATTTGCACTCCTGTATCAAGAGGTCAAACTCATTTATTTCCCATGTACTCATAGATTAAAATTCCCATAGTATAGAAACAATGGCCATGAAGTTTAAGAGTCCCAGACTTCTTTTTTTAAGTTTATATGAATTGGAAGGACCTTGGAGGTCTTCTAGTCCAACTCTCTTCTCAAGTTGGAAACCCTGTCCTGTTTCAGACGAGCATTCACAATTTCTGGAGGTAAACTGTTCCACTGACAATTGAACAATTGTTCTCCCTGACAGGAAATTTATCCTTAGTTCTAGGTTGTTTCTCTCCTTGCTTAGTTTCCATCCATGGCTTCTTCTACTGCCCTCAGATACTTTGGAGAATAGCCCAACCCTCTCTTCTCTGTGACAATTGCTCAATTATTGGGACACTGCTATCATGTCCTCCCTAGTCTTTCTCTTTGTTCGATTAGATATATCCACTTCCTGCAACAGTTCTTTGCACATTTTAGCCTCCAGTCCCCTAATCATCTTGGTTGCTCTTCTCTGCACTCTTTCTAGAGTCTCTGTATTTATTTTTTTACTAATTTTTTTGATTTGTTAATCGCTTACAAGATAATAGGTATAAGTATAAACATGAGTAAGAATACAGGAAATAGGTACAAATAAATGTGGACAATAGGATAGGGATGGTAGGCTCGATGGTGCACTTATGCACGCCCCTTACAGACTTCTTAGGAATGGGGTGAGGTCAAGAGGGGGTTAGTTTGAGGTTAGTGGGGGTTTGAGGATGTAACAACAGAGTCAGGTAGTGCATTCCAGGCACTGACCACTCTGTTGTTGAAGTCGTATTTTCTGCAATCGAGTTTGAAGCGGTTAACATTGAGTTTGTATCTGTTGTGTGCTCTTGTATTGCTGCGGTTGAAGCTGAAGTAGTCATTGACTGGTAGGACATTGTAGCAGATAATTTTGTGTGCTACGCTTAAGTCTAACCATAGGGGTGTAGTTCAAAGTTGTCCAAGCCCAAAATCTCAAGCCTGGTGATAGTACTCTGTTGCGAGCAGAGGAGTGTAGTACTCTTCTCGTGAAATACATCTGGACTCGCTCGATTGTGTTAATGTCAGATATGCAGTGCGGATTCCAGACTGATGAGCTGTATTCGAGTATTGGTCTGGCAAAAGTTTTGCATGCTCTAGTTAGCAATTCAATATTTCTGGAGGAGAAGCTTCGTAAGATTAGATTTACAACTCTTAATGCCTTTTTGTCAATTCTGTTACAGTGAACTCTAGCGCTTAGGTCATTTGATCTGAGAACTCCCAAGGTCCTTAACAGAATGAGGATCATCAACGAGGTCATATCCACCTGGTTTGTATTTGGTATACTGATTTTTTTTTAACCAACGTGTAGGACAGAACATTTGTTGGTCGAGATTTGGAGTTGCGAATTGTTTGACCATTCAGACACACAATCAAGGTGACTTTGAAGGACAGTAGCATTGTCGGTGGTGTTTGAATAGTTTGTACTGTGGTTTTGAGGTGAGTCTGAATTCTGGAGTGATGATGATGCCTCAAAGAAGCTTCTTCCTGGGTCCCACCAGATGACCTTCTCTGGTAGACAAGATCCAGAGCAGACCTCTCCTGCCAGATCTGATGGGACAGATGGAAACAATGAGGAACGGGTGGTCTTTCATATAACAGACACGCTGTTTTGTATGATTTCCCCCCTATATTCAGCCTTGTTTTTCATTTTCCTCAGACTTACTAATTCTTGCCCTTAATAAATGAATGGCAATATTAAGTGCATTGTGTACATGCAAGGCATGGTTTTGAGAGAGGCATGACAAATTCCAAACACATTTTTTTCAAGCAAGTTCTGCATAAAGAACAAGAAAGATTTGTGAAAGAAAAATCCACATGATTCCCATAAAGCTAATGGGAGTCACTATTGTGTGTGTGTGTGTTGTGTGTGTGCGCGCATCGGCACAATGAATTAAAAAATAATAATATCACAGCCTCTCTAGCCAAATCTGGAGGCAGAAGGAGATCATGGACTCAAAACCTGTCAGAAACTCAGTGTCCAGAACTACAGCATATATCAAGGATCATCTAAAGATGTCCTGCTAGAGCAGCCTTCTCCAATCTACAGGCGGTCCTTGAGTTATAACAGTTCATTTAGTGACCGTTCAAAGTTACAATGGCACTGAAAAAAGTGACTTATGACCAGGGGTGGGCTGCTTGGGGGTTTGGGAGAGCCTCTAGCTAAGATTCTGTGCAGTTTGGAGAACCCCCCAAATGCCACTCTTGGCTGGCCCCACCCACCCTGCCCTTCACCTCCCAGGAGTCCCCTTGTGGCCATTTTGGATGCAGGTAAGTGCAGGGCGCACATAGAGGCTTGGGGAGTCCAAAAAACAGGCCTCCCGGAAGTTCGGGAAGACCAGAAATAGGCCCGTTTCCAGCTTCCAGAGAGCATCCGGAGTCCAGGGAGGCTGTTTTCGCTCTCCCAGAGGCTCAAGGAAAGCCTCCGGAGCCCGGGGAAGGCAAAAATGCCCCCCACCCAGGTGTGGTGCAGGAGGCCAACTAGGCCACTCCCACATGGCTACGCCCACCCAGCAACCGGGCAAAGAACCCTTTGCTAAATTTTTTGAAGCCCACTTTTGCTTTTGACCATTTTTCACCCTTACGACTGTTGTAGCATCCTCATGGATGGTCATGTGATCAAAATTCAGACGCTCGAGAACTCACTCATATTTATGACAGTTGCAGTATCCCGGGGTCATGTGATCCCCTTTGGCGACCTTCCAACAAGCCAATTCAATGGGGGGAGGTGCCAGATTCACTTAACAATTGCATCACCAACTTAACAACGACAGTGATTCACTTAACAACTGTGGCAAGAAAGATCCTTAAATGGGGCAAAGTTCACTTAACCAGTGTTTCACTTAACGACATAAATTTTGGGCTCCATTGTGGTGGTAAGCCAAGGACTATTTGCATTGTCCTCTGTAGTAGCTTGGCTCAACTTCGTTTCCATCGTCTGTGGGTGATGGAACACCTTACATCGTTTCCATTGACTGTGGGTAATGGAACGTGGTTCTTAACGCCTCTGTGTTATTTTAACAAGTAGTTTACTATCAAGTTCAAGGACCTGGACCAGACAATGAAAGCCTGTAATCCTCCTATCCAAGAAGATTTCTGGTGAGGATGTGTTTGAGCACAAGTGTGGGTGAAGAGGCTCCCATGGATTCCACCCTGGGGAATGCTGTTTGACTTGTAATGTTTCCTGTCCTCATAAATTTACAATAACAAGCTCCCCGATGTGCTGTTATTTCGGACATATATCCTGCCATGATTTATTTTGCCTCGCCAGTTTCTCAATGAACTTTCTCCCAGTGTAAATAATAACAGAATTAAAGTTATTTTTAGGGTTGGCCTGCAACCTTGGAATTCCTTCCCTTGCTTCATTCCCCCATCCCGTTCACATTTCAGCTCTTCCACCTCGCTTCGTACCTCCCAATAGCAGCCACGTTGTATTCAGCATTTGCCTTGGCCGGATCCCAAGTCCAGGGTACGCAAATTATTACAATAAAAGTCAAATTGTTTTCAATGAGCTGGGAATGGAGAATCCTGGAAAAGCTCCAGCTTGGAATAACTACATGAGTTGAGTTGCACAACTTTGGATCTAGCTCCTGCACTTCTCCCTCAAGAGGTTCCCCTTGACTTCGGCCAGGGTCTAATGCAAGGATCAGAGTCGGATCTGGGAAGGCTAGAATCGTCGGTGACGCAATTGGCACTGGATCAAAACATCAGAGGATCTCAGAAGATTTCTTGTGGTCCGTTGGAGACGGGATGCTGAGGGCCGGCATCTGGAGGACTGCCTGGGTTACTTTGAAGCTATCCTCATCTCTCCAAAGGCCAGATTCGTAATGTTCTCTCCACCAATGAGGATAAGGGATCATGTCTTTAAAGAGATTCTTGTTGATTCTTCCACTTGGCTGGCACACAAAACAGGCCCAACCCAAGCTCTGAAATGTTAATGTTTTGGAGAATGAAAATTGGGAGAACAGGGAACACATCCGGAGAAAGAGGAAATAGCAATAGCGCTTAGACTTATATACCACTTATTTCTAGCCCTCTCTAAGCAATTTTACAGAAACAGTATATTGTCCCCAAAACTCTAGGTCCTCATTTTACCAACCTTGGAACGATGGAAGGCTGAGTCAATCTTGTACCTGGTAAGGGTTGAATTTCTGGCAATGAGCTGAATTCGTCTGCAATGCTGCATTCTAACCACTGTGCCACCACAGCTCCTGAAATTGCCAGAATCTGCCAATTTCAGAAAACCAGAAGTGTGTATGCCTCCCATTGTTGTCTTTGCAACAACCTTTGTGATTGGAAGTGTTACACAGATCATGCTGGGGATAAAATTGTATCCTTCCTTCCTTCCTTGAATTGTGGGTGATAGAACTAAATTGGCCACACCCACCCAGTCACATGACAGCCTGGACACACCCACCCAATCACATGACCACATAGCCACACCCACCAAGCCATGACCACAGAACCGGTAGTAAATTTTTTTGAATCCCACCACTGCTTGCTTGCTTCCCCTTCCTTCCTTCCTTCCTTCCTTCCTTCCTTCCTTCCTTCCTTCCTTCCTTCCTTCCTT
>NW_020769424.1:763845-780670 GCF_900518735.1 Pseudonaja textilis | reverse complement strand
CTTCCTTCCTTCCTTCCTTCCTTCCTTCCTTCCTTCCTTCCTTCCTTGAAACCATCATGTTGTTTGTGTGTGTGTGTGTGTGTGTGTGTGTGTGTGTGTACATACATATACATGTGTATAAACACACACAGATGTCTCTTTTGGCAATGACCAAGGAAACCATTCCTCATTTTGTAAACTGTCAAAATTAACTAAGCTCCAACTCCAAATAGAGAACAAATTCAATTTCTGGACATTAATCTGCTAAACTAGAAATCTGTCTCCAAATTAAAAAGGATTGGATTTTCACTGATCAAACCAAAGTGTGGTCCTTCCTAACCCTTCAGAATCCATGACTCACAGACATGCTGTTTAAGTTACTCGAATTCATTTTAAAGGTGGCAGGTTGGAAGACTGATCATTCTGTTTGCATCATTAATTTAACTGGTCAGGTTATTTCAGGGTAAAGAATAAGAACATAGATTTTTCTGCCTTTCCTCAATGTTTGGGGAATTGTCTTTGAAAATCAAAGCTATTATTAACTGATTGATAGGGAACAGTTCTCAGGCAAAACTCATTTTTTCTTGGTCCTACTAGAGGCACTAGGATTTAGAACTGGAACCATTCACATGCCATACTTACATTTTGACACCATATTACAATTGTTTCCCTTTCCTAATATTTTTTTATTAGTCACGTGGGCCATATATGGAAAGTTTCAACCCTCCAGACGTTGTGGAACTCAGTCTTCCAACCAACATGTCTACTGGCATGGAGGTGCAGTTCAACAAGGGACGGACTCCAAGTTCTCAACCTCTGACCTCAACCTCTTCTTCATGTTATTTTTCTTTGCTGAAGAACAAGTGGAAGAATGATTAACCTTCTGAAAATGTCCCTCATAGTTAGAAGGATCCCAAGCCAAACCATGCTGAAAGATTCAACTTGACCTTGTAGACGGAGATGTTGATGAAAAGAGATGGACTTGAAAATAGAACACTCTTGATGAGAGAAGAATGACCAGAATATCAGAGTCGGGAGGGGCCTTGGAGATCTTCTAGTCCAACCTCTTTGCTCAAGCAGGAGGCCCTATACCAATTCAGATAAATCTCTTCTTCAAAGCCTCCAGTGTTGGAGCACTCACAATGTCTGGAGGCAAGCAGTTCCACTGATTAATTGTTCTCACTGTCAGGAAATTCCTCCTTAGTTCTAAGTTGCTTCTCTCCTTGATTAGTTTCCACCCATTGCTTCTTGTCCTGCCTTCAGGTGCTTTGGAGAATAGCTTGACCCCCTCTTCTTTGGGGCTGCTATCACGTCACCCCTAGTCCTTCTTTTCATGTCACGCCTAGTTAGGGGTGGGATTCAATTTTTTTAACAACCAGTTCTGTGGGCGTGTCTTAGTTGGTGGCATGGCTTGGTGGTCATGTTATTGGCTGGGTGTGGCCAACTCAACATCACTCACATCGAGGCATTAATCCCCTCACCTAGTCTCTCGTGACTGTGGGGATGCTGCAACAGTCGTAAGTGTGAAAAATGGCCATAAGTCACTTTTTTCAGTGCCACTGTAACTTTGAATGGTCACTCCACACAAGCAAAGTACCAGCAAAGGAGGGGGAAAAAAACTCCAGAGAAGATCCTGAGACAGGAAGTCTAGTCCTGCCAAGAATGTAATAAGGGTTAATGGAGAGGCAGTTTCTGTAAGCAACACCAGAATGTTTCCTTCCTGCCTTCCTTACAGGATTAGGCCAGTAATTTCTTCTAACAACCAGTTCTCCGAACTGCTTAGAATGTTAACAACTGGTTCTAGCGAATAGGTGCAAACTGGTAGAATCCTACCCCTGCCCCTAGTCCTTCTTTTCAGAATACCCGATGACACCTAGCATTTTTCTACATTTCTCCACGAGAACTAACTTCACTGCAGAGATGGCTGGGAATTACTTATCTCAGGCCAAGCCTGAATAGCAACCTTTTCTTTCCTGTGGGGGAATCCAGTAGGATTAAGGGAGCCTTAAAGACCCACTTGGTCATGAAGTGAGTTTTCTCATTTGGAGAAAATTTGTCCGATGACAGAGTACAGGGCTGCAAAGCGTTCTATTATTCAGCAGGAGTTCTATTTCCCATCTTCTTGGATATTTTAATTTCCTCTTCTCTGCTCCAAACCAATCCAGAACTAATATCTTCAGTTTAAAAGGGGTGGGTGGGTGGGTGTAGTAATGATCTCTCTTGTATAAGTGATTTTCATTACTCGCTAAATCATGACTAATGGGAAGTAGGGTGATGGAAAGAACAAGGGGCAGCGACAGTGGAAATATCTACATACATGCATTGAGGCCTTATTTCCCGGTACTCCATTACTTCTAATTTAAGAAATCCAGCACATGTCACGGAGCTGGTAAGAAACAGCAAGCACATTAAGGCATACCAATAAGCTGGGATACTTCAGCATGTCAGTTTCCTGGGGAGTGATTTTCATCAAATTGTGGCCAGGGTCGTGTCATCCCTTCAGTTCCACCATGATCTATGTTGGATCCACCTAGAAGGCTGATGTAAACATGCTCTCCAGTAATGAGCTGTCAAATAAGGATTTTTAGGGTTTTTAGCACCAGCGCAATGCAGCAAGCTGGGCTTAATAATCTCTTATGAAAGTTAGTGAGCATAGACCTATCCTGTATAGGTAGTCCTGGACTTACAACCACGTTTGGTACCAGAATTTCGATTGCTAAGCAAGTTGGTCATTAAGTAAGTGGCACCCAATTTTATGACCTTCTGGCAGGTCAAGAGAGTGGGGGCAGACTTCTCATGCAGTGGCAAGATAGAGGTAGTCCCTGACTTACGACCACAATTGAGCCCAGAGTTTCTGTTACTAAGTAGAACATTTGGTAAGTGAGTTTGCCCCATTTTGCAACTTTTCTTCCCACAGTTAAGTGAATCAGTGTAGTTGTTAAATTAGTCAAACTGTTGTTATATGAATCCAGCTTCTCCATTGACTTTGCTTGTCAGAAGGTCACAAAAGGGGATCCCATGACCCCCACCCACCCACCCCCGGGACTCTGCAACAGTTATAAACATGTCAGTTGCCAGACACTGATTTGGATCACATGACTATGGGGGGGGGAGGGTGACCAAAAAAGCAAGAGTCAAAACTTAGCCTCTCCTTAGACACCTGAAATGTTAGGGGGTGGGGAGGAGAGAGATGACCAGCACTTGAGTGATTGAGTGCAGGGCTTCATGATCCAGGAAAGTGTGCAACTGGTGTACAACACAAAATTGTGAAGTCTCTCCTAGCCATAACTGCCCCCTACTCTTTAAGTAAGAGTCGTGAGTCTTGCCCTTGCATTCTTCAAAGATACGCCCCACCACCGTTTCCAATTTATCTAATCCCCTCCTATAGTTTTTTAGTGGTCTCCCATCCTAGTACTAAACAGCTCAGGGCCTTCTTAATTTTTTTAGATATCGCATATTGGTTTATAGTAACAAACTGTCCATCATGACGGCCTATTGGAATTCCTTTCTTTTTTTTTTTTTTGTCCATATGCCTTTGACCCTTACCAAAAACTGAAATTTGGGCATTGAGCCTGCAGACCCTTCTGGAAATCCAGTGTCATAGGAATGGAAAATCTAGGCGTGCTGAGTTGCTTCATTTTGCAAATTTATCCATTTGACTGAATAAAAAGATGGGAACTGCGTGAACAAAGAAATGCAATTAATCTTCCTTCTATTAAATGGGGAGGGGGGGCAAATGCAAATCGAACGCCTCAGCAGCCTGTATATGAATCTCTTCAGATATTTACTTCCTGGGGATTGTCTCAGTTCGGGTCTGGTTTGACTAATGGATTTACTTAGCCCCCTGTTTTTTTTTCTGCCTGACAGTATAAAGAATTTCTGATACCTTTTATGGATGCAGGCTGAGCAAAACATGCTTGTAATAAATGTACAAGGGAATAGATATAGGAAAGAACCAGACCAAACCAAACCCCAGCTAAATATCTGTCCCAAAGGTGCTTTGTCAAGAGGCAGTTTGTCTTTGAAGACGTTTTCGCTCGTGCACCTGTGTTTGACAGTGAACGGACAGGGCAGAAAAACATCCGGCAGAAGACTCCACACCCATTTGCACTACACAGATAAACCTTCAAGTGGCCTCAAGGATTCTTTCCTGTATCACGCACAGAGGTGGATTTGTGGCTGTGCAGATGCAGATAGATAAAATTCCACAAAACATCCATAACAAAGTACATTTATTGGTACATCAGGTATCTTCATAACTCACAGTTGTGATGAAGTTCTTCTATAATGACCAATCCTTTGTATATCAGCCTTGCAGGTGAAAGATGGTTATCTCCTAACCCATCTCGTAACGATAGAAAGAAAGCTGCTATCAGTTCATGAGTCCAGGCAAGAATGGAGGGAAACCTCCCCCGACCCCTTGAGGGTCAATTTAGTGACCAATCAGGATTACAGATGTGGCCACGTGACATGAACTACATTTCCCAGGATACCTTTAACTAGATTTACCATGATGCATTCCCTTAAGGGGACAGCTCATAATTCTATCCAATTCCTATAGACTGGCTGGGACAGCACAGCCTCTCTAAAAGGAATGCAAATAACCAGTGGTCTGCAAGGAATATAAATATAAATACCAATCTCCTCCCACCTATGACTGCATGAATGTAACTTGGTTGCTTGTATCCTTATGATTTTTTAATTGACTTTTTACTAATATGATTTGATTTGATTGCTTATTATTATGGTTCCTAGTATGGTTTGACTGCTTATTTTTACCCTTTGACTACTATTAAGTGTTATACATATGCACCAAAACGAATTCCTTGTGTGTCCAATCACACTTGGCCATTAAAGAATTCTCTTCTCTTCTCTTCTCTTCTCTTCTCTTCTCTTCTCTTCTCTTCTCTTCTCTTCTCTTCCATTCCATTCCATTCCATTCCATTCCATTCCATTCCCTCTTCTCTTCTCTTCTTTTCTCTTCCATTCTAAATCCTGTTCCTCTCAGCTCATCCCAGTTGCCAAGGGGATTCTACAACAGTTGTAAGTGCAAAAAATGGTCATAAGTTACTTTTTTTCAGTGCTATTGCAGCTTTGAATGGTCACTAAACAAACCATTGTAAGTTAAGGACTATCTGTAACTTTATCCTCATCTTTATCCTTACCATCCTACCAGATATCTCTGGTTGTTTCTTGTCAGCTGACAGAAAACTGCTACGCTACTTTTTTCCCATTTCTTTACTAGAGAAAAATGTTCTACTCCTAGACTAAAAGAGAACAGAAATGACTTGGTTTAATTTCCAGGACTCTTGAGATGTTTCTCATCCTGCTCAATCAATCAATTTAATCAATCAGAATAGAGCTGGAAGGGATCTTGGAGGTCTTCTAGTCCAGCCCCTTGCTCAAGCAGGAGATCGTATACACGTGATGGTGAACGGGATGTGGCATGCACAGCCATCTCTCCAGGCATGTGAGCTGTCGCCAGTTTTTCTTCTGGGTTCCGGTGCGCTGGCCAACTGGTCTTCATGCGCGTGGGAGCTCCAGAAACAGGAAGAACAGTCACCCGGTGTGCATGCTCGTGCCGGGAAGATAATTTCAGGGTTCCGGAGCACACATGTGCACCGGCCACCTGGTCTTCTGGTTTCTTTCGTGCGTGCGCATGTGAAGACCAGCTGGCTGGTGCACATGCAGTGCCAAAAAAGTTCACCAACCCTGTCCTATATCACTTCAGACAAGTGGCTGTCTAGTCTCTTCTTAAAAACCTCCAGTGATGATGCACCCACAACCTCTCTGAAGGAAAGCTGTTCCTGTCAGGGTTTCAAGTAATGCACCCATAGCAAGCAAAACTCCGAGGCAGGTAGATTCCTCAAAGAATAGTTTTATTGGAGATATCACAGTTCTGGTGAAAACCGACTCTGAAGGTTCCCACTAGTTTCACCTAATTAAAAGTACAAGTTTTTCCCCTTTGCTAAACCAGAGATGGTATCCAGAAGGTTCTGACCAGTTCTGGAGAATCAGTAGTGGAAATTTTGAGTAGTCTGCAGAACTGGCAAATCCCACCTCTGACTGGCCCCGTCCCCATCTATTCTCTGCCTCCTGAGTCCCAGCTGATTATCTGAGTCTTCTTTGGTTGCCCTGCACAGGAGAACGGAGCTGGAAAGCAGGTTAGTGGGATGGGGAGCAGTGGTAGGATTCAACATTTTTTACTACCAGTTCTATAGGTGTGGCTTGGTGGGTGTGGCAGGGGAAGGAGACTATAAAATCTTCAGTCAGAGGTAGTATTTGCCAGTTCTCCGAACTACTCAAAATTTCCACTACTGATTCTCCAGAACTGGTCAGAACCTGCTGAATACCACCTCTGGTTTGGGAAAGGGGAAAAACTTTACTTTTAATTAGGTGAAACTCGTGAGAGGCGATGGGCGATAGGAGGGATGAGAGGATTGATAGTAATAGTAATGCAGAGTTAGTAAATAGATGGACAGTGTTGAGGGAATTATTTGTTTAGCAGAGTGATGGCGTTTGGGAAAAAACTGTTCTTGTGTCTAGTTGTTCTGGTGTGTAGTGCTCTATAGCATTGTTTTGAGAGAAGGAGTTGAAACAGTTGATGTCCAGGATGTGAGGGGTCTGTAAATATTTTCACAGCGCTCTTTTTGACTCATGCAGTATACAGGTCCTCAATGGAAGGAAGGTTGGTAGTAATTGTTTTTTCTGCAGTCCTTATTATCCTCTGAAGTCTGTGTCTGTCCTGCTGGGTTGCAGAACCAAACCAGACAGTTATAGAGGTGCAGATGATCCTGCAATCATTTATTTATGATGGATAAGCTCATCACCATTTCTTCATACATCAAAGAGAAGACATGGAGAATGTTTAAAATCACTGTCAAAGAAAACAAACTGATGAAGTCACCCATGGAGACAAGAGCATTTCTTTTTTTAAATATGTTTTTATTAAATTTCTATTGTTTCAACATAAAACATCATAGTTTCAACAACATTCTTCACATCTATGCAAGTTCTTATCTTTAATATCTTAACACATTACATTTATATTTATCTAATATTAATTAATAACTTTAACTATAATCATTCCTATATTCTTATATAATTTACAAATTTACATTTTATTTTCTTAAAGCTTCTTACTGGTCTTATTTTTTAGTTCTGTTGGCTAACCAATCATATCATTTATTCCGGATTAGGAAGATTTCAGAGTCATCTCTTTCTTTCAATTTCAGCGTTTCTTATTTGATTTCTTTTTTCATACCAGAAAATATATTCTGTTCTTCATCCCGAGAATGTGACAGCCTTTCTCAATTTCTGTTTGGGGCCACAGCATTCAGAGAGCATTGTAACAATGCCAACATGACATGGATGTGACACCATTGTGCAAACGACACCATTATGGACATTGGTCCTGAGGTTTTTTGCAAGTATATAAGTTGTAGCATTTGTGGAATGACAGTGTCACAATCCTTTTGTCATCTGTCACAGTCAGGCCCTGAACCCAAGAATGACAGATGGAGATTCTTCCAAATTCCGTTCTTTATTTTTTCAATGCATGGGGAATCCTCAACATACGACAACGGAGTCCAAGTATTCTGTGCTAAACGAGATATTTGTTAACCCATTACCCAGAGTTGGAAGGGACCTTGTAGGTCATCTAGTCCAACCCCCCACCCAAGTGGGAGACCCTACACCATTTCTGACAAATGGCAGTCTAATCTCTTCTTGAAAGTCTCAAGTGATGGCGCTCCCACAACTTCCGAGGGCAAGCTGTTCCATTGGTTGATTGTTCTCACTGTCAGAAAGTTTCTCCTCATTTCCAGGTTAAATCTCTCCTTGTTCAGTTTCCATCCATTATTCCTTGTCTGACCTACAGGAGCTTTAGAAAATAGCTTGACCCCCTCTTCTCTGTGGCAGCCCCTCAAATATTGGAAGAGTGCTATCATGTCTCCCCTGATCCTTCTCTTTACTAGAGTAGCCAAGCCCAGTTCCTGCAACTGTTCATTGTATGTTTTAGCCTCCAGTCCCCTAATCATCCTGGTTGCTCTTCTCTGTACTTTTTCTAGAGCCTCAACATCTTTTTTATAATGTAGTACAACCTTTTTTTGCCACAGTTGTTAAGTGAATCAGAGAAGTTCTTAAGGTAGTAACACGGTTGTTAAATGAATCTCGCTTGATCCTGTTTGACTTGGCTTGTCAGAAGGTCGCAAACGGGGATCACCTGACCCCGGGACACTGCAACCATCATAAATATGAGTCAGTTGCTAAGCCTCTGAATTTTGATCAAGTGATCGCCACATGCTGCAATGATCTTACATGCGAAAGCGGTCAAAGGTCACTTTTTTCAGTGCTGTGGAACGATCATTAAATGAACTGATCTATGTCTGTATAGGCAAAATCTTGCCAGAAAGAGGACTATGATATTCTCTGAAAACTATTAGGGAGGTCTGCCTTCATCCTCTTGAAGGGGATATTGATTGGGGTATTGTCAATCAAGTAAAAAATATCCCAATTAAGGAACTGCCAAACCAGCCAACAGTAAACAGCCCAACCATAAAACCTCTGAGACTACTCCAGGCCAAGCCACTAGAATATAAACTGATAGCAAAACCCACTCCCTACTAGCGATAGCAATAGCACTGTAAAGCACACAGTGCTTTACAGCAGGGGTTTCCAACCTTGGCAACTTTAAGGATTATGGACTTCAACTCCCAGAATTCCTCAGCCAGCTTTGGGAGTTGAAGCCCACAAGCCTTAAAAATGGCTTTGCTGGTGGTGGAATTCTGGGAGTTGAAGCCCACAAGCGTTAAAGTTGCCAAGGTTGGACACGCCTGCTTTACAGCCCTCTCTATGTGGTTTGCAGAATCAGTATATTTACCCCCACCCCACCCCCACCCCAACAATCTGGGTCCTCATTTTACTGACTTCGGAAGGATGGAAGGCTGAGTCAACCTTGAGCCAGTGAGAATCAAACTGCTGGTAGCCAGCAGTCATCAGGGGAACTTACCAAATTTGCAGATGTTACTAAGCTGGCAGGAATAGCTAGCACCCAAGAAGATAGGCTCAAGATCCAGATGGATCTTGACAGACTAGAACACTGGGCCATATCTAACAAAATGAAATTCAATGTAGAGAAAAGTAAAGTCCTACACTTAGGCAAGAAAAACCAAAAGTACACATATAGACTGGGTGAAACCAGGCTCAATAGCAGTAACTGTGAGAGGGATCTTGGAGTCTTAGTGGACAACCAGCTAAATATGAGCCAGCAGTGTGCAGCAGCCGTCAAAAAAGCCAATGCAATCCTAAATTGCATTAGCAGAGGGATACAATTGAGATTAAGTGAGGTACTAATGCCACTCTATAAAGCCTTAGTAAGACCACATCTAGAGTACTGCATCCAGTTTTGGTGGCCACACTATAAGAAAGATGTTGAGGCTCTAGAAAAAGTGCAGAGAAGGGTATCTAAGACGATTAGAGGACTGGAGGCTAAAACATACGATGAATGGTTGTAGGAACTGGGCTTGGCTAGTCTAGTAAAGAGAAGGACCAGGGGAGACAGGATAGTGGTCTTCCAATATTTGAGGGGCTGCCACAGGGAGGAGGGGGTCACGCTATTTTCTAAAGCGCCTGTAGGCCAGACAAGGAATGATGGATAGAAACTGAACAAGGAGAGATTCAACCTGGAAATAAGGAGAAACCTTCTGACAGTGAGAACAATCAACCAATGGAACAGCTTGTCCTCAGAAGTTGTGGAAGACTTTCAAGAAGAGATTGGACTACTATTGGTCAGAAATGGTGTAGGGTCTCCTGCTTGGGTGGGGGGTTGGACTAGATGACCTACAAGGTCCCTTCCAAATCTGATTATCTGTTATCTGTTATCAGAATTATCCTGCAGTTCTGCATTCTAACCACTGTGCCACCAAGGCCACCTACTAGCACTGATAATGTGTTTTTTTGTCCGGGTAACCTGGTCTACCCAATTATGGGACAGAGCATACTGATTCTGGATTGAAATCTGGGCTCAATAGCCCGGATTCAAATCCCAGAAGGGTATGGCTAGCTGATGAGAGCTAAATAGCTTGAAATAGACCTGTACTCTGTACTAGCCTCCCTTTATTTCTTTATCAGTAAAACATAAATTTGGCATTGATGGTGTTCCCTAGTTGGGTAATGAAACTTCTGCAGGAAAACAAGCTTAGGGAGCACTAAGGACTTTTCCCTCATTTCAACCGAGTTACAAATATTCTCCTTTATTAAAACCCCGTCTCTTTCTTACAAGTGTCACAGGCAGGGCTTTGATGTCATCTTGAATTTTTTTCTTTTAGCTCAACCCCAGAGGCATTATCTGGGCCGCCGTAATTTCAGAATCTACCTCGTGTCTTCTCATAAGTCAAAAAGAAGTTTAGTGTCCCAGATCCTTTTGAAACTCATTTCTCAGCTTTCCTCAATCTGATTCTCTGTCTGCGTTTTTTTTAAAATAAATTTTTTATTAAATATAAACATTAAAAACAGTGAACGTGGTGCCTCTTCTTTGACATACATTTCTGTCCAATCTGTTTATAATTAGAAAGGCAAAAGAAGTTAATACATTTATATACATATATACATTTTTGCGTATCATTTTTCCAATTTTCTTTTATTCCTTTTTTGTCACTTTTCTACTTATTTTAAATCTATGAACACCCTTTCAGGTCCCTCCATTTGTAAAATTTATTCCATATTTTACAATATTCTAGTTCGTCTCGCTTTTTCAATTCAAGTGTTAGCCTGCCCATTTCAGCGCAATGTAATATTTTCCCAATCAAGGCATCTTCACCTGGAATCTCTCTTTTTTTTCCAATTTTAGGTGAATGTTATCCTTGCTGCAGTAATTATATGTATAATTAAATAAGTGTCAACTTTATTTACACTTCCCTCCATTATTCCTAAAAAAACATCTCTGATATGTACTGAATATCAAGCCCTGTTATTTCTTTTAACCATGACCAAATTTTACACCAGGTAACGAGGTACCATAGTCATATTAAACATATTAATATTCATAATTAATGTTCAGATCATATTAAGAGCAACTGCGTTCTCTTTGCCGATGATGTAAAGCTATTCAACACCACAGACAATACTGCTACCCTTCAAAAAGACCTCGACTATGTATCAGAATGGGCAAACAAATGGCAACTTCAAATCTCAACAAATAAATGCTCTGTCTTACATATTGGCAAAAAACAAACAAACAGAAAATAAAATACAAGCTGAATAGTCAAGACCTTTTTGATGATCCAAACTCTGTCAGGGATCTTGGAGTACTCATCTTTAATGCTCTAAGTGCTAGAGCCCACTGTAACTACATAGCCAAAAAGGCATTAAGAGTAGTTAACCTAATCCTACGTAGCTTTTTCTCTGGTAATATCACACTACTAACTAGGGCATACAAAACATTTGCTAGACCAATACTTGAATACAGCTCATCAGTCTGGAACCCACGTTACGTATCTGATATTAGCACAGTTGAGAAAGTCCACAAATATTTCACAAGAAGAGTTCTCCACTCCTCTACTCGTTGCAGAATACTTTATGCCACCAGACTTGAAATTCTAGACCTAGAAAACCTAGAACTACGCTGCCTTCGGTCCGATCTAAGTATAGTATATAAAATCATACATTGCAATGTCTTACCTGTCAATGAATACTTCAGCTTCAACCATAACAATACAAGAGCACACAATAGATACAGACTTAAGGTTAACCGCACCAAACTTGATTGTAGGAAATACGACTTCAGCAACAGAGTGGTCCATGTCTGGAATACTCTACCTGACTCTGTGGTTTCTTCCCCAAACCCCCAAAACTTTAACCTTAGACTGTCTACTATTGACCTCACCCCTTTCCTAAGAGGTCTGTAGGGGGCATGCATAAGCGCACCAACGTGCCTACCGTCCCTGTCCTATTGTTTCTTTTATTTTTCTTATATGTACCCATTTCATGTATTCATAACTATGTATATACTTATACCTATTATCTTGTAAGCGATTGACAAATCAAATCAAATCAAACAATCAATCAATAAAAATACTTACCATCATACATGGTGGACCTGCAAAAAAATGCAAGACTTTTGACAGTTCTCTGTATGTGTTGAAACCAGCTGGCTAAAGAATTCTACAAGTCACATTTTGCTTCTGCCCAGCATCAGCTGGAGGAAAACAGCAAAACCTAGTTCATTAATACATAAACAGAGTAACTGGGGATGGGCCAGTGCTTTCTATTAATATTCTACTTGTCTAAAAATACTTTTAATATGCATTTAATTGGAATCATTCAATTTTTCACGTGCATCTCAGGATGTTTTTGTACCAAGAGCAGTGCAGAAAATTTGGAAGATGCTGAAGCATAGCTGTGCCCGGATTTACTAATCAAGGAAGTGAGAATCAAGTTAAGACTGTGTAAAAACACAAATAATAAAGCCAAGCACAATATTCCGATCCTTATTGGTTGTGAATTCTGAATATCATCACTGGGCAAAGTGGGAGGGATGAAAAAGTCATCAGAGGAAGTTTAGAGAATGCAAGAAAATGGAAGTAAAAGAGACATAAGGAACGTATTGTAGAAAGTTAGCACCCATCCCTCTCCTAGAAGAATGAAATATTCTAGGAAATATTAAAAAGGCAGAATATTTCTCCTAAAAGAGAAATCTTTGTTTTTTTGAATATATGTTTTAGGTGAAGAAAGATTATTACAATGTTAGAATTAAATACAAAGTGGGTTGACAATTAGAAATATGTTGACATAATTATAAATAAGCTAACACAAGAAACTCAGTGAAAATTATTTTGTTACACTATCATCACTGTTATTAGTATATATGTGGATATTTCTGTTTTTTCTTTCTTTTGCTTTTTTCGTAAATGATATGCCCCGACAATACACCATATCCACCATATGAATAAAAATAAAAGAAATAGAAATCTTAAGGCAAGAGTCCTCAACCACCGGTCCCCGGATTGGTATCGGTCTGTAGATCATTTTTTACCGGGCCGCAAAGCTTGGGTGCCGCCATCTTGTTTCGACGGCGCTTCCGGGTTTTCGGTTGCTTCTGGGCTTTCGGTTGGAAAGTGTTTCCAGATTTTCAGTTGGAAAGTGGTGTTTGGGTGCTTGAGACTTAGTTTCATCGAAAGGGGGGGCAGCTTCGAATGAAGAGCCGTCCCGATGGCGGTGGAGTCTCGTGTTACTCAGGTACCGGTCCGTGGAAGAATAAATAATCGCGAAACTGGTCTCTGGTTCAAAAAAGGTTGGGGGCCACTGTTTTAAGGGATACAGAAACTCAGACCCAACAGATATTTTGGTGCCAGCTTATCTACAGGACAAAAGACCTTCAGCTCCAGGGTAATGGGATTAGCCCTCACTTAAAATCCAAAACTAGGACAAAGCCATTAAACCATAAAATGAATTGCCCAAAGCCCCTTCATTACACCACCCAGCAAGATTCAACCAAGCCTGGGACTCAAGACAACTTACAAAATTAGTTATCCTGCATGGCCCCATGATAACCAATCAGGATACATTTCTTGCCACAGGAACAGGAAGCAAGTTCAAAGCCCAACAGAGCATATAAATCTCTCTCCCTCTCTCACCCATGTGCCCAATTTTGCCAGAACATCAAACCACGTGGTCCTGCTATCCACCATTAAACCAAGTAATCTCCATGTTTCCAGTGTCTTTCTGCCCATTAGGAACTGAACCCAGATGGACATTTCTCCCAACAGTGTTTTATCCAACACACAAAATTGGATTGGTTAAAAAGCTAGAACAGATGACGGGTCACTTGCTGTCGGGGCATTTGCTCTGCAAATACAAGGTTATGGCATGAGCTCAGAAAGAAGGGGAGGAGATGTCCATTTGCAAAGCCTGCCTAACAGAGGTAAAGGGAGTGTGGACAAGTGGGACCCCCTTCAATGGAGAGAACAAGAGCTGACTGTCAGGCACATTGTACAAGATATATTGCTAAGATAAGGAATGGGGGCTAAGGCAGAGCTAATTGAAGACTTGGTAAAAGTCTTATAGGATGCCTCTTAGTTAACTTTTGGGGATAGGGTTGAGAAGGAGAAGGAGAAAGGGGGTGAGAAGGGAAGGGAAGGGAACAGAAAGGAGAGAGAAGGAAAAGAAAGGGAAGGAAAGAGAAGGGAAGGAAAGGGAATGAAAGGAAAGGAAAGAGAAGGAAAGGAAAGGGGAGGGAAGGAAAGGAAAGGAAAGGGAAGGGAAGGAAAGGGAAGGGAAGGGAAGGAAAGGAAAGGAAAGGAAAGGAAAGGAAAGGAAAGGAAAGGAAAGGAAAGGAAAGGGAAGGGAAGGGAAGGGAAGGGGAGGGGAGGGGAGGGAAGGCTGGAATTGTTACTCCAGCTTCACATCCTCCAACTTTGGCAGCTGATCAAGAATTCTAGCTACATTTCTCAAATTCCCGTACTTGAGATTTCAGAAATGGCACTCCAGATTCCATGCCATCTCTGTACGGAAATGTACACACTTCCTCAGATACTCCAGTGTCCCATGTCTCTTACTTGGCAGTTGGGAGTGCTATAAAAGCTAAGCTGGTATTTAATTTGTCAAGCAAACTATTGAGAGTTGAGCCAGGGCAAGTGTTATACAGCAAGAGAAACCCATAATGGGGAAATCATAGTGTTAACAGGCAACTCCAAACATATGTTGAACAAATAAGTATCTCTATAAAAAAAATTTTCCAAACAGATGCCCAATTGATTTGGTGAAACAATCTGTTTAGGAAAAGAAAAACGAACGACTGTTTTGTAAGATACAACCTGGAGCAGTCGGTATTTTTGAATGGTGTAGAATTCTGGGAGTTGAAGTCCACAAGTCATAAAAGGGCCATTGTTCCTCACCCCTGACATAGATGAACAGCAAGATAAATATGTTGATTGCCAGGGTTACTGTTGCACATCATTCCATCTGCAAAAATGGCCAATTGCAAGCACAGAGATTTTCTGCCTAGGTTTGTGCAACCCAATTGATTTTAGGACTGAATTAATCTGTTTTCTGTATTTGCACAATCCACTGAATTATGCATCCGTTGAAGATGCTGGATACATACAACTACTCAGCCAAACGAATGAATCCAAGGTTAAGCTAGCATGGTTGGGCAAATACAACCATTAAGATATTTGCCACCTTGATTGTAATGTGGAGGCATGATCGTTACTCACAATCAGCCAGAACAAAATCTCTGGATCCTGTTGAAACAACTGGGCTGTAGTATTAGGATACCGCTGAATACTCAAAGAGAAAGTTTAAATTTGGTTTGGTTTTTAATAAATAATGAGTTAGTCTGACCGATGGTTAGTCTGACCGATTAGTCTGTTAGTCTGACCGATGGTTGTATTTTCAATGTGAGCCTCCCTCTGGAGTGTATCTGTATCACTCTGTTTTGGGGCTTAGAACAAACTTTACTTGGAATCATGGAAAAAGCAAATTGAGGGAATCCACCCCAACTGGGATGTGGTTTCTCAACCTCCTGCAACTTTAAAAGGTCTGTACCTGAACTCCTAGATTTCCCCAGTCAACATGCTGTATCTTAGGAACTCAGAGATGAGAGAAGACACCCCCCTTCCTGGAAAAATGAAATGTTTTCAGAAATATTAAAAAGGCAGAATGTTATATTTCCCTGGATGATAAAAGAAGAAGCATGTTTTAAAGACAGAAAGCAGCTCCCTACCCCCAGAAAATATTTTGTGCCCATTAAGAAAGATTGGGCCAGCCATCTTGCAAGACAAAAGACCTCCAGCTCCAGGGTGATGGGATTAAGACATGACCCTCAAGGACATAATAGGATTAACTCATCTAGAAGCACAGCTCGCTACATGGCACAGTCTAAGGACATTGCATCACCCAGCAAACTTCAACCAAGCTAGCTCAGACAAACATGACCCCATGGGGGTCTGACAACAGCCAAAAGAAAACATGTTCTTACACAGGAACAGGAAAAGAAGGTATAAATACCCCCTACTCTCAAACTCATGTGGTCAGCTACCCAGAACACATGTGCTTGATGATTCTGCTTCATCGTTAAACCATCTTTCCAATCAGCCTCCATGTTTCCAGTGTCTTTCTCCCAGCTTGAAACTGAACCAGATGCATATTTCTTTCCAACAGAGAGTTGAATTAATAATAATACTTTATTTGCGGTCACAGACCGAAACACAAGTACAACAAGAGAAGAACAGCAACAGAGAGTTGAAGCCTATGCACACAGTACTGGCTGAAGGATCCGGAAGTTGAAATCCAGACCTCTTAAGGTTGCTAAGGCTGAAAAACACAGCACTAGGATTCTGGGAGAGAGGGATATTAATTACAATGTTTATTAATTAATTAATACTGTACTACTAATAATAGTAATAGTAATAATAATAATAATACAGTATTATCCACTATTGACCTCACCCATTCCTAAGAGGTCTGTAAGGGCGTGCTAAGTGCACCATTGTGCCTACCTTCCCTGTCCTATTGTCCCCACTTATTCGTACCTATTTCCTGTATTCTTACTCATGTTTATACTTATACCTATTATCTTGTAAGCGATTGACAAATGAAATAAATAAAATAAAATAAACAATGTTCTGCCCCCGTCCAAAGACACAAGCCTGAAGATGATGAATGAGACTTCATTGAAACATGGCCTAGATACTTCCAATCTTACGCAGGAGAAAACCCGAATAACCAAAGATCCACATACAAATACCCATGAGAACCTCAGAAAAAATAATATTTATATATATATATATATATATATATATACAAAAGATCCAATGGCTCCCTAGGACACACCATCTACCAGAAG
>NW_020769424.1:740254-758845 GCF_900518735.1 Pseudonaja textilis | reverse complement strand
TAGCTCAGGAATTCTGGGAGTTGAAGTGCACAAGTCTTAAACTTGCCGAGTTTGAAGACCCTTGCTATAGGGTCTCCTGCTTGAGTCAGAGGGTTGGACTAAAAGACCTCCCAAGGTCCCTTCCAGCTTTATTCTGACTGAAAAAATGCCTGCTTTTCGAAACTTTTCCCTTTGCAAAAATGCAGACTTCCTTCCCTGAAATAGACCGGACTGGTCTATTAGCGGTTCCTCCTCACGGCAGGATTCAGCCTATATATAGTCTCTACTTTGCCTTCTGTTTTTGGCCTCCTTGAAGAGGCTCTTCATTTACGACCTTGAAATGCTCCTCTCATTCCTGCCCTGGGACGGGCCCATAATGGATCCGCCAGACCTTTTTCGCAATGAACTCTGTTTCCTTTCTCTCCAGAGCAAGCGAGGAAGAGGCTGGGCCACAGCTGGTTGCGAGCCACGCACCCCAAACAGCCTTGCACATTGTGTTGTCTTCTCAGCTTGGCCCTTTGAGGAGGGCGAACAAGACGGCCATTTGCTCTGAGTTTCAAGCCTGGCAACTCCCCTACACACAGCCTCTTTCTGAAGCCAGGAAGGCCGCTGGAGCAGGGCCATGTCTGCCAGGAGAGGCCGGATCAGATCTCGGAAGGGAATCCGATTATAAACTAAGTCAATAAAGTTACAAGAATAAATGCCTGTTGGGTAATTGTCCTCTGGGGACCATTTCAAGGCATGAAAGCTACAATTAAAGTTTGAATAGCAAATCGCTTGGTTCTGGAGTGTGTGTGTGTGTGTGTGTCCATCCTTGGGGGTGGGGGCAAGGGGTAAATTCTGCAACCCTTTTTCAGTGGGAGAAAGCCTAACCCCGCAAAGGAGGAAGATTTCCTCATTTAAAAGCCATTGCCTCGGTTGGATGGGGTTTTTTCCTCTCGTTTTAAACCCAGGCTTAGACCAGAATCATTCGATCTGGGGTTTGGAAAGTGGGGGGAGGGGAGGGGGGAGGAGACAGTTTGAATGAAAGGTAGCCGAAATTAGTCTTGGAAAGCATTCAAATCGGGGCTGTGTAATAAGAGACCCCTCTTCTCTGGGGCAAATTTGTTAGGATTAGGCCTAACCAAGCTGTGGAAGAGAATGCGAGGGTGGCTGCCAGCCAAGGCAAAATGAGGCTTTTGGCTTCTTTGACTGCGGAGAAGCTGAGGCCGGTGGCTCCAGTTCAAACTCTGATGGGGGCGGGGGGAGAAGGAAAAAAAAATCCAGGAACAAAGATACTAATTCTTCCTAAAGCCCTCCAAATCTCAGTTTATACATTTCTGTTTATGTTCATTCATAATGGATACACACAGCTGTTCTTATCATTCATATTCAAATTCCAGGGCATTTTTATTATTTATTACCTTGCTTTCAAAGGCACTCGAGGGAGGAAAGGGGAAGGAGGAAGAAAGAAGAGAAAGGAACAAAATTTCAGATTCTTCCTAAAGTCCTTAGAAAGCGATTAATTTCCGGAAGAGTTTGAGTGCCAAGGTTTGCTAACATCTACCAGAATTAGAAGGAACGGTGTTAATATCAGTGTTTTTTAACCTCAGCAAATTTAAGATGTGTGGACTTCAACTCCCAGACCCAGAATTCTGGGAGTAGGAGTCCACACGTCTGAAGTCTACATGGTAGGAATGTCCATCTCAACAAAAACAGTGGGCATGCTTGAAGCTTGGGTCGCGGGTTCTGAATGCTCTCACAAAATGGCTGCCACAGAAAGTGGCCTGTAGGCTCAGAAATGGGTCATGAGAGTAGATTTGGTATTTCCAAGAAGACCCAGCAACTAACTTATGCCTTATAAGAGGGGTTCAGAGAACAACATTTCCAAATTATTAACATCATTAAAAGATTCTTATGGGATCAATGAAGAAGCATTCCTTGGATGGATAGATGGATGGATGGATGGATGGATACCTAGGTAGGTAGGTAGGTAGGTAGATATAGGTAGGTAGGTAAATAGATAGATAGATAGATAGATAGATAGATAGATAGGGAGAGAGATAGCTAGAGAGATAGATGATAGATGATAGATAGATGGATGGATGGATAGATGGATAGATAGATAGATAGATAGATAGATAGATAGATAGATAGATAGATGATAGATAGATACTTTTAGATATAGAGATAGATATACAGATAGATATAAATAGATGATAGATAGACAGACGGACAGACAGACAAACAGACAGCTGTTAGAAAGCTAAACAGGGTTGATCCAGTGAATTGATAACAGATAACAGATAATGAGTGTCATCTAGTCCAACATCCCCCACCCAAGTGGGAGACCCTACACCATTTCTGACAAATGGCAGTCCAATCTCTTTTTGAAAGACTCAAGTGATGAAGCTCCCACAACTTCTGAAGGCAAAAGCTGTTCCATGGGTTGATTTGTTCTCACTGTCAGAAAAGTTTCTTCTTATTTCCAGGTTAAATCTCTCCTTGTTCAGTTTCCATCCATTATTCCTTGTCTGGCCTACAGGAGCCTTATAAATGGCTTGAGGACTCCAAGGAATTCCCAGAATTCTAGCAAAGAACAACCTGGAAGACTTTGATGGGAGACCATTTCTCTGCTGTTGGGTTTTGAACTGAGCTCAATTTGAGGGAGACTGCTCTGCATCAGATGGCGGCATCTAGCCAGCCTTGACTGATCTTGAAAAGTTAAAACCAACTCAAACTTGATTTGGATTTTGATGGCAAAACAGCAGGTGATTGTAGAAGTTTAGGTTAGATTAAGACACCCGCCCCCCCCCAAAAAAAAGAATCTTGGAAGAAGCCAATGGTTTCCACATCATTGCTGGAAACTTGGCATGAAGTCCATGGAGTTACCAGACGTCAAATTCAACTCCAGAGGAACCTGTGCTTTTTAATTCTTTATTTTGGGTTGTAGAAAGACAAATTTATATTTATTTTTTTAAAGGTTTCATGCGTCCCAAAGCGCATTTCCAAAAGGCAACTGGACTTTCTTGGAGTGCTAATGACCAGATGACCGCAAAGAATATAAGTCCTTCCATTCCCCACCAGTCAGTTAGAACTGAAGAAGGTTCTTGGATGAGAAATGAAATGTTTTCAAAGAGAAAAAACACCAAGAAAGCTCAGTTGCCTTTTGAAAAAGCATCTTTGGGACGACCAGTTTGATAGTAGACACATTTTCTAGGAAAGTTAGACCAATTACACCAGTTAGATATTAAAGACCAGTTAGACAGTAAACCTATCTCCTGGGAAATTTTGTTGGGAAGGTTTAAGGAGATGTTGGACTTACATTTTTAGGTGCTGATGGAGTTGGATTTCAGCACTAAAAGCGGGCTGGATCTGATGAATTATGTCTAGGATTATAAGCCTAGCTTTGCCATCTTTACTTCCCTCACTATCTATGAAATTAAAACAGCCCAACCTTCCCTTTGAGACACTCCGCCCTTTGCAAATATTTGTGACACGTTCTAATCCGGTTTTTCTTTTCCAGGGATCCGTTTAAGAGACCTGAAAAGAAAAAGAAAAACCACAATACGCTCTCCAGGCCATTTTCCTATAACATGTTTGGAATGGTTAGACCAAGCTGACACCAATCTGCCGTCACCTCCTTCCTCCTCCCTTCCCATCTCTGCAAATGTTGAACAGAACATATTCCCCTGGGGCATGTATAAATGTGTCAGATATTTGATAGCTGGCATCACCCTTCGGCATTCGCTGATTTGGTAATAGCCATGTACATTGGACGCTACCAGATGCACTGATGGGAACGCCAAGAGAGGTAGTAATTTAAGAGCTGAGAAAACTGGAGTTCAACTCCCAGTTCAGCCACAAAAGCTACTTATTATTTTTCTGCTGAGACTACTTCACAAGGGAATTTTTTTGGGGGTGGGTGGGTATGGGGAGGGGGAGAATAAGGTAGACAAAGGACACAGAAACTGAGCTCCTGGAATTCTCTGTAATCCCTTAAAGCAGTGTTTCTCAGCTTTGGCAGCTGTGAACTTCAACTCCCAGAATTCCCCAGCCAGCAAGCTGGGTCTCCAAACTTGGCAACTTTAAGACTTGTGGACTTCAGCTCCCAGAATTCCTCAGCCAGCATGCCTTTTGTCTTTCTGTGATTGTACCCATTCTCCCAGAAGAAGAAGGTGCTGCATATAGGTAGTCCTCCATTTACAACAGTTCATTTAATGACCATTCGATGTCATGACAGCCCTGGAAAAAGTAAGTTGTGGCCATTTTTCACACCTACAACTGTTGCAGCACCCCCGTAGTCACATGATCAAAATTCAGAAGCTTGGCCCCAGGCTCATATTTGATGTGTGTTTGAGAGAGATAGTAGATATAGATCAAGGGTCTCCAAGCTTGGCAAGTTTAAGACTTGTGGACTTCAACTCCCAGAATTCCTGAGCTAACATGACTGGAGGGGGAATTCTGGGAGTTGAAGTCCACAAGTCTTAAAGCTGTACATTTGAAGAGCTGTTATATAGATAGATGATAGACAGACAGACAGTTGATAGTTGGTAAAGAATTTTAGGCATTTCAGTCAGCACATCTGAAACCAGCCAAGTAGAGAAACACAGTCCATACAAATAGAAAAAAGAAGTTTGAACTGTACTTTTAAGCTGTTGTCCTATTACCACCTTCCATAAGGATGCTCTGCAGGGTTTTTTCCATTTTTTTTTCTTTTTCTTTTAGAGCTTCTGGCTGAATCCAGCCGATTTTCAAACTTTAACTTTCCTCCCCACTAAATTTGACCTCATTTTGTTTCAGAGAATGTTCCTGCTGATGGGCAAGCAAACAGATGGATGAACTAGCAGCCGGTAAACAAGGCCCAAAACACTTTGATTTCATTTCTTTTCATCATTCTGTTGGAAGGAATAAGAAAGGGCTGGAGCCCATGCCTTTGTGGGAAAGGGTCATAAAATAAATAGACTTGGCAATTGGTCCATTATAATGATTCGTCTTGGATTGGCATTTTGGAAAAAAAAATCATGAAATGTTCTTCTCGTGATCATCCATTCATTTGAACCACACAAAATGAACTGGGATGAAATCTGGTGTTGACTTTCAACGATGAAAATAAGAGGTTGACAAAATGTTGCTTCTTTTTCCAGTTCAATTAAAAATCTTCCAGCCAGTTTACAACTTGGTGCAGTTCTTTACTGTTTACCATTTATAAGCACCTGTTTAGTATGTTTTCTAATTGGCCTCTAATTGGATTAACTCCAAAATCAATGCAGTGCGTGTGAATCCAGGAAATGGGTTTGTGTAGTACTCCAGGTTGAGCACCAGCAATATAATGCAGCAGGTGTCAAAAAATCAAGATGGAGGCTGCAATCACAGGCACTGCATGTTAGAAAGGGGGAGGGACTTGATTGTGTCACCCTGGCTGCCATCTTGATTTTATTTGACCCAATCATGGGTCCTTCATTAAGTACTGTATGTTCTGTGAACCTGGTGTTGGAAGTTAAAACCCACCCCTCTCCTACGAAAATGAAATATTTTAGGATATACTGAAAAGGCAGAATATTTCCCCTAAAAGAGAAGTAGAAACTTAGAGAGGCAGAAACTTCTCCCCTCCCCTTTGTTAATGGGCTGTTAAGGCCTGGGCCAGTCTATTTTACATAACAAAGTTCTACCTCCTTCAGGCAGAGCTATAATAGGATTCCCACAGCCCTCTCATTACATCATTATCCAGCAAGAGTCAACCAAGCCTGGGACTTAGGACAGCCTACAGAGTTGCCCCTGCATGGCCCTATGGGAGTCTGACAACCAATCAGAACACAAGCTCAAATTCAAAACCCAAGAGAGGGTATAAATCCTTAGGGACTCTCAGCATCTCTTCCCTTTTAGCTCACGAGTTCCAAGGCATGTGATCCTGTCCACCATTAAACCATCTTTCCAAACAGCCTCCATGTTTCCAATGTCTTTTCCCCACTTGGAACTGAACCCAGGCGGATATTTTCTTCCAACACTGGATTGTGACTACAGAACTTATCCATGAGGGGCAGATCATGGGCTTTAGGATGCAGGTTTTTGCTCACGACATTACAAAAAAGATGTTAAGACTTTGGAAGTGCGGAGAAGAGCAACTAGGATGATTAAAGGCCTGGAGACAAAAGCATATGAAGAACGGTTGCAGGAACTCCGTACGGGTAGTCTAGAACAGGGCTCTGCAACCTTGGCAACTTTACGACTTGTGGACTTCAACTCCCAGAATCCCTCAACCAGCACATGCGCTAGAGAGAAGAAGGACTAGGGGTGGCATGACTGCATGAATGCAGTATGATATCAGACGGAGCTGGTTGAATGGCTAGGCTCAGATCATTTGAGAGTTGTAATGAAATGTCAAGAGTGCCAGCTTCCAAGTGCACAGGATGAATAGCCTCTGGATGGGATGACGGAGAGATGTCGGCTTGAGGTCTTGAAACGAGGGTTGGTTTTTATTTTTATTTTTAAAAACTACCATTACGAAAAGTGGTACCGGCATAAGGACTAACTCTAATACTTTGGCACTGTGCGCAAACCAGAGTAACAAAGAAGATATTTGATCAGTAGGGCAGAAAAGCAAGAGTTTGGGTTTGGCTAGTCTAGAGAAAAGAAGGACTAGGGGTGACATGACTGCAGTATTCCAGTATTTGTGGGGGTCCACTTATTTTCCAAAGCACCAGAGGGCAGGACAAGAAACAATGGATGGGAATTAATCAAGGAGAGAAGCAACCTGGAATTCAGGAGAAACTTCTGAACAGTGAGGACAATTAACCAGGGGGACAGAACTTGCCTTCAGAAGTTGTGAATGCTTTATTGCTGGAGGTTTTTAAGAAGAGGCTGGACAGTCACTTGTCTGAAATGGTAAAGATGTCCTGCTTGATCAGGGGGCTGGACTAGAAGATCTCCAAGCTCCCTTCCAGCTCTATTCTGATTGAGTAGCATCAGCAACTTTATTTCTCGATGCATCCAGTGAGAAGCGTTATGCCAAATTCTCTGCTCAGTTTGGAGCAAAAAGTGAGCGTTCACAATTTGCCCTTCTTATTTAATTAATTGTTCTGTACGGACAAAGAGCTTTCCACCTTTTGGTTTACAGAGTTTCTCCTGGAAGGGTTTTTTGAATCTCAGAATTGCAATATTGGTTCGGGGGGTGGGGGGTGGGCGGCTTTCGTTCCCTTTTCCTGCGACACAACTTCCCCCTGCTTCGCTGTCAAATCCTAATCCGAAAAAGGCCCCTTAAGAGAGATGTTATTCCCTAGGATCTTCCCCTGCAGAACCATTTGAAGTGTGAGAAAACTGGGGATGTAAAAACAGACTGTCAGGGAAGACAGAACATTCGTCTCCTTTTTACACAATAATTGGAAAGCAATTGCTTAACTTCTCTCCCCACCCACCCCCATCTCTTTTAAACGGAATGAGTAGGGTAGAAAAGCAAGTACATGATTGCCGTTGGATTATAACATACTAATCATTGGATCATGAGGCAGGCAGATAAAACACTGGCGCCTTCCATGAGGTGCTCCGCACTTTTAAAATGTCTTTCTGCACAAATTGCTGCCTACGTTTACCTCCCTCAAATCCTCCTACGGTGTCACATCAACCTTCACTTCACCTGTCTGCATCGCAACAGAAATGACCTGATTCCTGCATAAAATGTGACATCTCTTGCACTTCTACAAGGAAAACTTCCATGGATGGTTTTTTTTTTCCCGTTCCTGCTTCTGATTATGAACGGTATTGGAAGAAATAGCCATCTGGTTCAGTTCCAAGTGTGGAGAAAGACACTGGAAACATGGAGGCTGGTTGGAAAGGCGGTTTATTGAGGGACAGGACCACATAGGTTTTAGGTCCTGGGTAGCTGACCACAGGGAGTGGAGAGTGAGAGGTTTTTATACCCTGTCTGGGCTTTGAACTTGAGCTTCCTGTTCCTGTGCAAGAATATATATTCTATTGGCTGTAGTCAGACTCCCATGTGGAGTCATGTTTGTCTGAATCAAGTTTGGTTGAACCTTAGGCTCCTGCAATGTCCTTAGGCGAATTTGCAATGCAGTGAGCTTTGCTGCTAGATAATCCTATTATGTCCTGGAGAGTCATGTCTTAATCCCACTATCCTGGAGCTGAAGGTCTAATTGTCTTGTAGATGGGCTGGCCCAGCCCTGCTGGGGCTATTAAGAAAGGTGGGGGCTGCTTTCTAAGAACATGTTTCTCCTTTAAGGAAATATAATATTCTGCCTTTTTAATATTTCATTCTTCTAGGAAGGGTGGGTGCTAACTTTCTACAATGACAAGGATAGGAAAGACTGCTGCTCCCACAAGAATAGACTGGAGTCACAGCGTTGGAAGGGACTTTGGAGGTCTTCTAGTCCATGCCTTTGCTCAAGCAGGAGACTCTATACCTGTACCATTTCAGACAAATAGTTGTCCAATCTCTTCTTAAAAAAAAAAAAAATCCCTCCAGGGTTGGAGCACCTACAACTTCTAACCAAGGAGAGAAGCAACCTAGAACTAAGGAGAAATTTCCTGACAGTGAGAACAATCCATCAGTGGAATGACTTGCCTCTAGGAGTTGTGGGAGTGCTCCAACACTGGAGGTTTGTAAAAAGAGATTGGACAAGCATTTCTTTGAAATGGTACAGGGTCCCCTGCTTGAACAGGGGGTTGGACTAGAAGACCTCCAAGGTCCCTTCCAACTCTGTTATTCTGTTTGGTCTTATTCAAATTCAACCCTCTCCAATCAGATGGCTTCTAGAGATTCCATCATTCCAGAAATCATGGGACTTCCTCAGGGATGGGATTCAAATTTTTAACAACCGGCTATGTGGGCATGGCTTAGGTGGTGGGCGTGGCTTGGTGGTCAAGTTATTGGCTGGGTGTGGCCAATTCAATATCACTCACTTTGAGGCACGCATCTCCTCGCCTGGCTTCTCATGACTGTTGGGATGCTGCAACAGTTGTAAGCGTGAAAAATGGTCATAAGTCACTTTTTTCAGTGCCATTGTAACTTTGAATGGTCACTTCACACAAGCAAAGTACCAGCAAAGGAGGGGAAAAAAACTCCAGAGAAGTTCCTGAGACAGGAAGTCTAGTCTTGCTAAGAATGTAATAAGGGTTAACGGAGAGGCAGTTTCTGTAAGCAACACCAGAATGTTTCCTTCCTGCCTTCCTTACAGGATTAGGCCAGTAATTTCTTCTAACAACTGGCTCTCCGAACTGCTTAGAATGTAAACAACCAGTTCTAGCAAATAGGTGCGAACTGGTAGAATCCCACTCCTGGACTTCCTCTTCCATAATTCCCAACCAGTTTGGCTTTTTAGAATTAAATACATCTGGTTGGAAGAAGAAACCTAAGGGCCTAGATGGAATCAGCAAAAGCTGAGTTCCTGTTTCCCATGCTCTTAGGAGAGACATTATTAAAAAGTTTTCAGTAAATACTTTTTGCTTAAAGATATATTGCTGCAACTTTTATAATTATTGCCCTTTCTGAGTGGCAAACTGCGATGGCTCTTCCTTCTCTTCACAGGAACCCTTAAATATTTGAACACCATTGTCATAACATCTGAAATCTTCTTTTTCCCCTTGGCTAAACAGTTTTGAGTTTCTTCAGCCTTCTACCTTATGTGTCACACACCCAGCGGTCTTTTATCATCCTTCTGCCTTCTGTGAACGTAGCTCCATTTGTCAACACATTTTTTAATAGGTGGTCTCTGGGTTTGAAGCCCTGGGCTTCATTTTTTATTTAAGAAAACACTCTTGTGTAATTTTAGTTTGTCACCCAAAAGGTTGTTATGGAGGAAGAAATAAACTGGCAATATTGCGCAGAATAGAAAATGGCTTAGTGGAATGTTTCTCAGCTGTGGCAACTTTATAATCTGTGGACTTCAACTCCCAGAATGCCCCAGTACAGCTGTGCTGGGGCATTCTGGGAGCTGAAGTCCACAGATCTTAAAAGTCCCCAAGGTTGAGAAACACTGGCTTAGTAGATAAAATTATCTGGGGGATGGAATATTAGTGATGGTAATATTAGGAACAAGGGACTATTAGGAACAAGGGACGCTGTGACTCAGTGGCTAAGATGTTGAGCTTATCGATTAGAAAGGTTGACATGTTGGCGGTTCAAATCCCTAGTGCCGTGTAACAGAGTGAGTTCCCCTTACTTGTCTCAGCTTCTGCCAACCTAGCAGTTTGAAAGCATGTAAAAATGCAAGTAGAAACATAGGGGACCACTTTGGTGGGAAGTAACAGCTTTCTGTGCACCTTCGGCATTTAGTCATACCGCCCACATGACCACGAAGACGTCTTCGAACAGCGCTGGCTCTTCGGCTTAGTAACAGAGATGAGCACCACCCCCTAGAGCTGGAAACAACTAGTACATATGTGTGAGAGGAACATTTACTTTTAATATTAGGAATGCCTTTGCTACTGATCTGCACAATGAGAACGATTGTAATAAATAATTGGAAGCATATTGTGAGTGTGAGCATAACGTTCCCTGCAATCCCAAATTATGCTTTCCGGTTTTGAAGCTGTTAAAAATTCTGATGGGTGCTCAAGAGAAAAAGAAAGATAAGAAATTCCAGGAAGCCAGTAAACTGTCCAAATCTAAATGTGGAAGAGAGTCTAAGCAAGACAGCTGTTAAGTGAGTTCTGCCCCATTTTACATCTTTTCTTGTTATCATTATTAAGTGACTCAGTGCAGTTGTTAAGTAACGCAGTTGTACGGTGAATCTGCCTTTCCTATTGATGTTGCTTGTCAGATGGTCGCAAAAGTTGTTCAATGTGCCAAGCATCCAAATGTTGATCTCGTGACCATGTGGATACTGCAATAGTCCTACAGTCATAGTTACTTTTTTTCAGTACTGTTGCAACTTCGGTCACTAAATGAATGGTTGTAAGCCGAGGACTATTTGTATTCTTCCTTTCCTTTTATTCCAGAAAAACTAGGGAGGGTCACTAATGAAATGCTTCTGTTAAGGTATTGAGATTTAATAGCTGACCAGCTGTTGTAAGGCTGATGCAATGAGGATGATTCAGCATGGTTATTGCTCCTTTAAGACTGAGGATGGGTCCACAGGGTTTTACCACTTTAAGAAGCTGTCTATATAAATGAGGCCATGAGCGGGCATAACTTTCCCTCCTTGTGTTCTGTCTCCATTGTGGTTCTCCATGCAGAATAAAGAAGGTTGATTGATTGCCAGGTGTTGAGGTAATTCCCCGTTAGGAGAATGAGCGCATACAGGGAGACGTATTTGAGAGAAGTGTTTGAAAAATACACACACAGCACACAGATACACTGTACAGTAAATGTAGGTTTTTACTTCCGATAAAGGTTTAAGCAAAGTTCAAAATAAACAGTCCAAAGTCATTCACAAGTTAGATCAGTCAGTTTTCAGTCCAGGGATAATCCAATAACAAAGTCCAGTGTCAAAAACAGTTCAGTATCAGACTTACATCAAAACCAAGAATATCAGTCAATTAGGAAAAATGGAGGAACGGCAAAACTCTCCAACAGAAGGAAACAGAGATAACTCACTCAGACACACTCTCTTCTGAGACTAAGACTAAAACAACCCAGGTTACTGGCTCCATCTTATGGCCATTTGAGAAACCACACCCAATTACAGTTTTGCATTTTCTTAAAGATACAGTTTTAAAATGTCTATCCTGGTTTATATATTTCCAACCCAAATAGCTGTCAGGTGACTTACATTCCTAACACTAGGTATTTGCCTATCACATATATGTATGTATATAGCTGTCTTGTATATAAACCGCTGTTAAAAGACAAATCCTCCGTATGCTATGTTGTGCTCCTGGGTTGTCTCACCATAGTAGTCATGCTGCAAACACTCTGACAGCTTCCCACCCTTCTTTTTGTTGAAAGTTAAAACCCATCCTTCTCCTAGAAAAATGAAATATTTTAGGATATATTAAAAAGACACAATATTTCCCCTAAAAGAGAAGTAGAAACCCAGAGAGGCAGAAACCCAGTCCCCTCCCCACCTTTGTTAATGACCATTAAGGCCTGGGCCAGTTTATTCTACATAACAAAGATCTACCTCCTTCAGGCAGAACCATTTAATTGCCCTTCATTGCACCACCCACCAAGTTTCAACCAAACTTAGCAAACAGACAACCTAAAAATCTAGCTATGACCTCTGACAGCAACCAATCCGAATACTCTTCCTATGCCCCAGGAAGTTCAAAGCTAGAGAGAGTATAAAACCCAGGGACTCCCAGCATCTCTTCCCTTTTCTGACAAGGAACCCATCCTGTTCCTCAATAAACCATATTTCCAAGCAGTCACCATGTTTCCAATGTCTTTCTTCCCCACTTGGAACTGAACCCAGAAAGATATTTCTTCCAACACTCTCCTTGAGTCAACTGAGATATATTTACATGCCAGTTGCTTGGTCTGCAGTTCTTCCTGTCTTCCCAAGGCCATTCCCACACACCATGACATCTCCTTCCCAGGATACAAACTCTCCGTGACTTTGTCCGGTGCTTCCAACCATTATGGGGCTGTCATGACACAAAGCAAGGCAACGGTTTGCTTTTCAAGACCAGCCCTGTCTTTTGATGCCTTACGGCTGCTTTGCGCAAACCTCCATCACCCTGCAAGATCTCTTTCCATTTTTTTTCTAATTTATATACTGCCATTTTAAGCTGTTTGCGTCCAGGATTGATGGCTAGCATTCAGACTAAATTAGCTAGAACTAAGTCCCATTGAAATTAATGCGACTTCAGTTAGCTATTAATGGTTGTTTGTCTCACAGATTTCAGTGGTGGATCTCATTAGTCCCACATACTATCCCCTGTAATTAAGATAATGGGTTAAATTAATGTCAGGGAGTTTCTTTGTGTTTGGGCTGCCCTCCCTCCAGGCAAAAACAAACAAACAACGAAGTAAACATGGCACAGTAGGTGGTTTTTAAATTTTATCTGGAAAGAAACCCGTGCTATTTAACTCCAAGTAAGGAATGTGGAATATATATTAAGGGGATTGGAAAAAGATGAAGGAATTTCAAATTGGAGGAAGAAGCATCCATAGCCTTTGCTATGCTAATGACTCTACCCTAATACCTAAAATGCAAACGATCAGCAAGCCTAAAACTCAAACAGTAGTGAAAAATTGAGAATAAAATTAAATATAAGAAGGTCTGACAAATGACAACAGGTAGAACTTAGAATTGGGATGGATCATGGAATCATAAGTGTGGAGAGTATCTTGGAGGTCTTCTAATCTGACCCACTGCCTATTGTGGTTTGCCGGCAGCCTGTGCAGATGGCAGCGGAATCAGACAGTGGGGAAGAAAGGGAATCAGCCAGGAGTCTGGAGAGGACTCGGACGAGGGTCCTGTGTCCGATACAGAGATGGGGCCAGGACCATCTGGGAGTGGGGTGCTGCCTCCAGAGTCTGGCAGCAGCGAGGCCGAGGAACAAGGGGACCCTGTTCCCAATGTGCGTGTGCACAGAGCTGCCAGAAGGCAAGAGCAGCTGAAACAAAAGGGGTGACTTAGGAGTAAGGCTTGGAGGTGATTGCTCCTCCCATAAGGTACAAAAGGACAGGCAAAGATGATGAAACCTTTGCAGGAAGCAAAGTCGTTCGTTCGGTTCAGATTCATTCTTGAAACTCTTTGTACTTTGGTTGGCTTTTTTTTCTAGTTCATTTGACACTTGTGTTATTGGCAGAACTTCACAAGAAAGAAAGGTGGGTGCTTATTTTTGAGGGACTGTTTGAGATTCATTATTGGCTGGGAATGAAAATAATTCCCAGCATTGCAATAAAATAAGATTTGTTTTTAAAATAAGCATGTGCATAATTATGGTCTCAGAAGCCTTGGTCAGAACATTGCCCAAGCAGTGGTAGGATTCAAATTTTTTTTACTACCAGTTCTGTGGGCATGGCTTGGTAGGTGTGGCAGGGGAAGGATACTGTAAAATGTCTAGTCAGAGATGGTATTTGCCGGTTCTCTGAACTACTGAAAATTTCCACTACCGGTTTTCCAAAACTGGTCAGAACCTGCTGAATCTTCACTCTGTGCCCAAGGCAGGAGTCCTTGAACTGGTGGATATATTCTTCCTTTTAGGATTAACCATGAACAGTAAAAGAATAAGCAGTCAAAACTGACAGTTGGTATAGGAGCCATGAAGGTCTTGGAAAAGATATTCAAATACTGTAATAGGAACAAAGATCAGAATTGTATGAGCCACGATATTCCTTGTATAGTACCAGAGGTGGTATTCAGCAGGTTCTGAGCAGTTCTGGAGAACCGGTAGCGGAAATCTTGAGTAGTTCGGAGAACCGGAAAATCCCACCTCTAACTGGCCCTGCCCTCATCTATTCTCTGCCTCCCGAATCCCAGCTGATTGGCTGAGTCTTCTTTGGTTGCCCTGCACAGGAGAATGGAACTGGAAAGCAGGTTAGTAGGGTGGGATAGGAATGGAGATTTTGCAGTATCCTTCCCCTGGAGTGGGGTAAGAATGGAAATTTTACAGTATCCTTCCCTTGCCATGGCCACCACACCCACCAAGCCACGTCACGCCCACAGAACTGGTAGTAAAAGTTTGTGAATCTCACCACTGTACAGTACAGAAACAAAATTGGACTTTGAAGAAGGAGGATACGTGTTGGAAACAATTCCTGAGAATATCACAGACAACCAAGAAAGCAAGCCAATCATGGAATAAATCAGAGGTCTCACTTGTATACTACTTTATAATGCCTTGGTAAGACTGTCGTTGCAACGTTGCATCCAGTTTTGATGGCTACAATATAAAAAGACGTTGAGACTCTGGCTAGAGTGCAGAGAAGGGCAACAGAGATGAGTAGGGGCCTGGAAGCTAAAACATGTGAAGAACAATTGGGTATGTCTAATTTCATAAAAAGAAGGACTAGGGGTGACATCGTAGCAGCGTTCCAATATCTCAGGCGCTGTCACAAAGAAGAGGGAGTCAAGCTATTCTCCAAAGCACTTGAAGGTAGAACAAGAAACAATAGATCAGGAGTCTCAAACTCGCGGCCCGCAGGCTAATTGTGGCCCGCAGGACGATATCCTGTGGCCCCCACCGTGATATGAAAGTATAATATTAGTGCGGCCCGCAGGGGGAATGGACCTCTGAAGGAAGTCCCGTCCACTGTTCCTCGTCGTGGCTTCTTCTCCACCCTGAACTTTAACAAGTCCAAGTACAGGTCCAGACTTACTGATGATCATCTACAAGCCATACTGAGGGTCTCAGGTGCCTCCTCTCTCAAGCCAAATGTGGCTCAGATATGTGAGAGGAAGCGTTGTCAAGTCTCTGGCAGCAAGGAGTAAGCTGGAGAAGCCATGTTCTGAGGAACTGTTCACGATCTTCATTCAATGTTCCATTTATGTGTTCAGGACACTTCATGTATTGGAGAAATCATTAACTGTTGATGACATTTGAGGATATTTTTTTAACGACGTTTGTTGTGGAATCCCTTATGCGGCCCAGCCTCACCCAGCCTCTGCCTCCAGCGGCCCCCAGGTAAATTGAGTTTGAGACGCCTGCAATAGATGGAAACTAATCAAGGAGAGAAGCAACCTTGAATTAAAGAGAAATGTCCTGACAGTGAAAACAATTAACCAGTGGAACAACTTGTCTCCAGAAGTGCTACTCCATTACTGGAGGGTTTAAGAAGAAATTGGACAATCAGTCTGGAATGGTATGCTTGAGCAGGCAGTTGGACTAGAAGATATCTTCCTTCCAACTCTTATTCTGTTAACTTGAGGCATAAATGGCCAGGCTCAAATTATCCTACTTCTGACATCTTATGCAAAGAATCAGCTCTCTGGTGAAGATTCTGATCCTGGAAAAGGCAGGAGGAAAGAGAAGAAGAGGACAACCAATTGCATTCTCACGCTATACTATAGATACCAGACTCTCTAATATAGAGATCATGCCATTGCTTACATCCTATCAGCTAGGACGTATATGCAATGCACCGACATACCTTCAAGTAATGGACATTCTTTAAAAAAAAGAAAAATGCAGGGTTTTGAATTGTACCAGTTTGCTCCCACAGCCTGAATTGCTGACTCAAAGGGAGTCACGTCCTCTTCCAATTTGGAATCTCTAATTTAAACCCAATCATGGTTGATTCACATACTGTCCTTTCTGCCCATTACAGTTAAAAACTTGCAATTCTGAATGCCTTTTCTTATCAAGAGGCCAGTGGTGGGATTCAATTTTTTTTTTTTTACTATCGGTTCTGTGGGTGTGGTTTGGTGGGCGTGGCAGTGGAAGGATCCTGCAAAATCTCCATTCCCTCCCCACCCCACTAACCTGCTTTCCAGCTCCGTTCTCCTGTGCAGGGCAACAAAAGGAGACCCAGCCAATCAGCTGGGACTCGGGAAGCAGAGAATAGATTGGGATGGGGCCAATCAGAGGTGGTACTTGCCAGTATATTTTATTTTTATTTATTTGATTTGTCAATCGCTTACCAGATAATAGATATAAGTATAAACATGAGTAAGAATACAGGAAACAGGTACGAATAAATGGGGACAATAGGTCAGGGACGGGAGGCACGATGGTGCACTTAGGCACGCCCCTTACAGACCTCTTAGGAATGGGGTGAGGTCAATAGTGGATAGATTGAGGTTAAAGGAGTGAGGGTTAGAGGATGTAACAACAGAGTCAGGTAGTGCATTCCAGGCATTGGCCACTCTGTTGCTGAAGTTGTACTCAAAATTTCTGCTATCAGTTCTCCAGAACTGGTCAGAACCTGCTGAATATCACCTCTGCAAGAGGCAGTGCAGAAATATATTAAAAGCATAAAACTATGTCTGAACGCCAGGAGAAATTATCCTTTTTTTATATTGGGAATGAGATAGATGTAAATGGAAAAATGGACAAAAGATATAGAAATATTGTCTTAAAGCAAGATGAAATATATAAAATAGAATTAAGAAGAGGAAAAACGGGGAGGAGTTATATAGAAGATACAGAATGGTAAACAAGATAGGTAATGGTATATAAGAAGAGCATGAATTTAATTGAAGTCCATACAAAAAGAGGTAATCTGGAGCCAAGTTACTTTCTAAAAGGAAGTTTTATGTTTTTTGTGCTTTATGTGTGTGTGTTTAATTGAGAATTAATAAAATCTCGGAGGAAGGCCAGATGAGAACAATTGTAAACAAGCCAGAGGAAAATATAAATGTGATGATTGAATAGCAGATAAATTAGAAAAGGAATGTGACTGAATAAGAGTAAAGAGAAATAATGTGAAATTTGTTAAAGGGAATTTTATGTATCTACATGGAAATGGGATAAATTAGAAGAACGTGATATAAAATAATGTGTTACCTGCCTTGTAAAGATTTATAATGGAAAGAGGTTTTATGTTTTTAATGTCTAATGATGTTTTGTTTTGTTTGTTTGTTTTTGAAATCAATAAAATTTGCTTAAAAAAAACAAACTATGTCTGAACGCACAGTGTCTTTTGGCATTTTTTCGCATTTGCAGGCACCTCTTGAGGGGATGGTCCTTCTGGCTTTATCCATTTACATTAAGGCCGTTCTCATCAATTGATCCTTCTCTGGCTGAAGTGGATCACTAATGGTGTTTTAATGTTTCTTGATCTGCAGAGATGACAACGGATAGATGACAACGCTGCCTGCGCCTCGCAGAGGTGAGATGGTTCTCTAGGGTTCTCCGAGTAGCTACACACCAAAAAAAAAAACCCATCTACAACTTGGACGGCATTCAATTGACCCTCCCCCCCACTCTTCTCCACTTAAAATCAGATAACCTTTTAAATGACAGAAGGCGAGAAAACTGAGAAATAATGAAATAGATTTGCCAGTAAACGTGAAAGCAAGATATCACATTTTCATAGCTCTCCGCTGGGAAATACCCCATTCAATATTTCTCTTAAATGTACACTTTTCCTCCAGGATCAAGCTCTGAAAATTTGCAGTCAAATTGAATTGAGGAAGTCCAGAAATTGAAAATATATTCTCCATGGGTTCTTAGAGAGGAATTTTTGATCTTTTTTTGTTGCCAAGGGATCAAAAAAGAGAGGAATGGAGGCTTGGATAAAGTCTAGTTAGCTCTGCACATCACTCAGGCCTGATCTGGCTATTTTTCTTTTCACATAACTTCTAATAAAAGGAAAATCAGAGGGCAAATATGTCGGTTTATAACTCTTATCCCGCAAAGAGGGCAGTGAAATGGAGGAAAGGACTTATAGGTAGTCCTCGACTTATGACCACAGTTGAGAGCAGAATTTCCATTGCAAAGCATGACAGTTGTTAAGTGAGTCACAATTTTAAGTTCCTTTGTTGCCACAGTTGTTAAACGGACCCCTGCAGTTGTTAAGAGGATCATGCCATTGTGAAGCAAACCCAGCATATCTTGTCTTGTCTGACGCCAACTGGAAAGGTCACAAGCGCCAATCCCACGACCCTGGGATGCTGCAATCGTCATACATACATCCCAGTTGCCATGCGCTCAAATCATGTGACCATGGGGATGTTGCAATGGTTGTAAATGCAAGGACTGGTCATAAGTCACCTTTTGAATGCTAAACACCACCTCCTCTTTCTTCTTCTTCTTCTTCTTCTTCTTCTTCTTCTTCTTCTTCTTCTT
>NW_020769424.1:728472-740244 GCF_900518735.1 Pseudonaja textilis | reverse complement strand
TTCTTCTTCTTCTTCTTCTTCTTCTTCTTCTTCTTCTTCTTCTTCTTCTTCTTCTTCTTCTTCTTCTCCTCCTCCTCCTCCTCCTCCTCCTCCTCCTCCTCCTCTTCACTTCTTCTTCCTCCCTCTCCTCCTCTTGTACTTTTTCCTCCTCCTTTTCTTCTTCTCCTGCTGCTGCTGCTCCTCCTCCTTTTCTATTTTTTTCCTCCTTTTCTTCTTTTTCTTCCCCTTCCTCTTCCTCTTCCCCCTCCTCCCCCACTCCTCCTCCTCCTGCTTTTCTACCACACCGAGTGTTGAGGGAGATACAAAATTCTGATTCTTGCTCTTCTGGCAGCCTCAACCATTGTTGTTTGGTGCAGTTGTAGTGTGTCTTTGATGTTGTCTCGCCATTTTTCTTCTGATTTTGCCTTGTGCCTTTTGATCTCCTCCTCTTTTTGTGTAGGCCTTCCACGGTATGGAATCCCAAGACATCCTCTCCGGGTGAGCAAACCACTTTATTTGCATTTTTTTCCTATGCAGATTAAGATTAGTTCTGTGCCAGTTCTTTCCCTTATGACCTCATTTGTGATTTTATCTCTTCTGGTCACTCCAGTAGCTTTACTCAAACATCTCATTTCCATGCTTACTGCTGAGTGAGGATCTTATGACACCTATGAGATATTTGAAGGGTGACATCTCTCTGTCTCTTAAGGGTTTGCTACTCCAAGACTTAAGTTCCCTGGATAGAGAAGACCCATATTCTTTTTCTTGCAAGGTAATAACATTCATGAGCCTCTGTGGCGCAGTGGTTAGAGTACAGTAATGCAAGCGACTTCTGCAGCCAGCTGCCTACAACTTGGCAGTTCAAATCCCACCAGGCTCAAGGTTGACTCAGCCTTCCATCCTTCCGAGGTGGGTAAAATGAGGAGCCAAATTGTTGGGGGCAATATGCTGACTCTGTAAACCACTTAGAGAGGGCTGTAAAGCACTATAAAGCGGTATATAAGTCTAAGTGCTATTGCTATTCAACTGAATCGACCCAGAGTATGATTATCAGATGTCCAGCAAAAAAAGGACGTCTTCTTTTTATCTAGATGTCCTCCACTTGCTAAGCAAATAATTCCCTCAACACTGTCAAACTATTTACTAAGTCTACATTACTTTTACTATTAATCTTCCCATCCTTCCTTTCACCCATCTCCTCCCACTTATGACTATATGGCTGTAACTTTGTTGCTTGTACCCGTATGATTTTATTGACTGTTTCCTAGTATGATTTGATTGCTTATTTGTACCCTATATCCTATTTATTATATACCCTGTGACTATATAACCTTTTGACTATTATTAAGTGTTGTATCTTATGATTCTTGATGAATATATCTTTTCTTTTATGTACACTGAAAGCATTTGCAACAAGACAAATTCCTTGTGTGTCTAATCACACTTGGCCAATAACAGAATTCTGTTCTGTTCTGTTTTATTCTGTGCTATACTATGGTATTCTACTCTACTCAACTCTATGCTACGCTACACTATTCTATTCTATTTGGCAGGCATAGCTTTAACATCAACTATTCTCTGCCTTTTTGACTGACCGTATTTTTTTTTTAAAAAAGACTTTTCAAAATAGTAACCACTGAAGCTTTCATGCAGTGTGACCTTGTAAATTCTCTGTTTCTTTGTTTCTCTCCTCGGTTAACAGACTGGACAACCTAGATTTATGTTATTTAATTTATTCCTTCCTGATTCCAGCCTCTCCGTGATTATATACCTATGCTTCTATCATGAAATTTGGAGAGCGCATAGTTGTCAACTCTGTATTATCACTAGCATATGGTCCGGAAAGCATCAAAAGTTGTTGGAAAAATATTGCGATGGAAAAAAAAAAAAAACCGTCTTCTTGATGCTGGAAAAAGTCATTTCATACAGGCTTTGCATCTCTTATTTTATTTTATTGCAGTTTTTGACTGTATTTTTTGTTGCAGATGCCAAAAAAGTTAAACCCGTAATGTGTCCTCCTTTTTTCTCCCGTTTGCTCTACTTTCAAATTACCTGTACCCTCCTTTGCCAGTTCAGATATAGGGTAACCCTAACCCCAGTGGGAGGGATGGGCAGGTGACGTGATGGACTGCGATGAAGTGGTACTTTCCCAGGAAGGAGTCCATGTAGAGAGAAAGGCGAGAGGCAACACAGCTCAGATTTAGGAGAAGGAGAGGCAGAAACTGAAGGTGGAGTCAAGTTAGGAATCAGTCCAGAATCATTATATTGCTACAAGCGCTCCAAGTCCAGCCCCTCTTGAATTCCATTGACTCTTTATCTAGCACCAATTTGCGCTGACCCTTAGTTGACTAGATTCTTGTGTATACTGTAGGCTTGGGCAAGATATCTTCTTAACTGGAACTTAACATGTGGTCCTGATTCTTGGCCTTTGACGTCAGAGCTGGAAAGGAGACAGAGAAAGAGGGTTAGGATAACCACTCCCTAGAATCTCTCAGGATTTATCCGAGACAATGGGAATAGTAAAGGTTTAGTCTGGCAAGATTCTTCATGTTGGTATGTCAGCCATAAGTAACCAGACCCACTCGTGCACAGTCTCAAGCAGAAGCTTTATTGTTAGTCAACTGGGTTACTAGGATCTTGCCAGACAGATTGCATTTCCTTGGGAATGGTCAGAGATTCTGGGATTCTTCAGGGATTCTGGGGAGGTCAAGCCTGTGCTGCACTTTCTGCCGACGCAAGGACTCCAAGCTCAAACCCTTTTTAACACCTCCCTCTAGTCTAGCTGGAAATTCTACCATATCTGTATGCAGCTGAAATTTGGCTGGATTGTTTTATGGCAGGAATGTCAAACCTGATTTTATTGAGGGCCGCATCAGGACTGTGTTTGAACTGGGGGGGACAGGTGGGTGTGGCTAAGGTGGACATGGCCAGCTCGACATCACTCATGTTGGGGGCACCTGTGGTGGCCTGGGCAGGCCTGGGGGGGATCCATTGTCTCCAGCAGAGGAAGAAAGGACCAGGAAGACCGCCAAACCCTTGTCTTCCAGAGAAATCTTGCTGTCTGCTGGTGGCCAAGTGCTAAGACAGGACTTTCCTTCCTTCCTTCTCCTTCTCTCTTCCTTCTCCTTTCCCCTTTTCCCTCTGTTTTCTTCCTTGCTCTCTTTCTCATCTTTCCTTCACGTGATCAGCTTTTGCGACCTTCTGACAAGCAAAATCAATGGGGAAACCAGGTTCACTTAACAACCATGTTACTAACTTAACAACCACAGCAATTCACTCACAAATCGTAGCAAGGAAGGTCCTGAAATGGAGCAAAACTCATTTATCAACTGTCTTGCTTAGCAATGGAAGCGTTGGCCTCGATTGTGGTTGTACGCCGAGGACTACCTGTTTGTTATACAGTTGCCAGTCGAGTCAAGATGACTCGAAAGCCAAAAGTAAATAAATAAAGTAAAAATAGTGCTTCATCCAGAGCTGAAAACAAATGCGAAGAGCAGAAGTGACGCATGACTGATGGCTAAAATATGCTTCAGGTACTGTGATCCATGGCTGCTTGCACTCTAATGAATTTATTTACTGCAATGCCTTTTTTAATATTTATGTTTGCTTCCCTTCAAGCAGGAATGTAAAATGCGCATCTCTGAAATTTGCACGTTACAATTCTTAGATGAGGTCTTGTGGGTTACTCAGGGCAGGATATTTGAGCCTGTTTATGCTGTGATATTTTCTTACATGATCTCAGTTGCACTTTCCTCAGAAGCTGCTCAAGGGAGAGGGCGTGATTTCTTAGGAATTCTCATCCTTTGCAAAAGAAACAATCCATTTCTTTCTGGTGAACTTTTGGGAATGTTGTGAAAAGATCAGACGTTCAGAGCAAGGGCAAAATGATACGAGGAAGAATGTTTTCACCCTGTATCAACTTGATTTCCTTATAACATTGATCGAAGATGATTTGGTTCCCATCAACGGACGACTGTTCCAGACAAATAATTTCTCTGCTCAAAGCAGATGCTGGTTCAATGAACAAGAGATGAACAAATAACATGAGTTTCTATGCTTTGTGGCATATTTCAGATGCCCTGAAAAATACGTCATGATCCCATAAACATTTGAGTATAATGTTTTGAAGAGCCTCATTCTCAGAAATGTTTTCCTCTTACTGACAAGCAAAATGGTGGCTCTTAGGAATGCCTCTTTTATTTGCTTGCTGGCTGGCTTGCTTATTTGATTGATTGTTTGATTTTTATCCTACATTTATAGCTTTATAAGTAACTCAAGGCAGCAAACCTATTTAATACTCTTTCCTCTTTTCTCAACAACAACCCTGTGAGGTGGGTTGGACTAAGAGAGAGAGTAAATGGCCCAAAGTCACCCAATTGGCTTTCATGCCTAAAATGGAACCACAACTCACAGTGTCCGGGTTTCTAGACTAACAACTTAATCTCTACCCCAAAGTAGCATTTTCCTTCCCTTCCTTTCCCGTCTTTCAGTCTCTCTCACTTTCTTTTTTTTCTTTTCCTTTCCTTTCCCTCCCTTCTTTCAATCTCTCTTGCTTTCTTTTCTTTTCCTTTCCTTTTCTTTCCCTTCCCTTCCTATTTCAGTCTCTCATTTTCTTTTCCTTTCTTTTCCTTTCTTTTCCTTTTCTTCCCTCCCTTTCCCTTCTTTCAGTCTCTCCTTTTCTTTTTTCTTTTCCTTCCCTTCTCTTCCCTTCCCTTCTTTCAGTCTCTCTCACTTTTTTCTTTTCCTTTCCTTCCCTTCTTTCAATCTCTCTCGCTTTCTTTTCTTTTCCTTTCCTTTTCTTCCTTTTCTTTCCCTTCCCTTCCCATTTCAGTCTCTCACTTTCTTTTCCTTTCTTTTCTTTTCCTTTCCTTCCCTTCCTTCCCTTCTTTCAGTCTCTTTTCTTTTTTCTTTTCCTTCCCTTCCCTTCCCTTCTTTTAGTCTCTCTTTCTTTCTTTTCTTTTCTTTTCCTTCCCTTCCTTTCCTTTCATCCTTTCCTTTCCTTTCCCCTGCCTTTCCCTCCTTTTCCTTTCCTCCCCCTCCCCCCTCCCTTCCCCTTTCTTTGTCTTCCCTTTCCTTCCATGTGATGAGACCATTCTGTCAGAACTGGCAGTCAGCAATTCCTGATGCCCTTCAGATACGCTGCACTTCAAGTCCTACAGAATCTAGACAGCATCTGCAATGAGACTGAACACAAACTCAGTCAATCAATCAATCAATTTATAATCCATGCCCAGTGAAGTTAAACAATAATAACTGCAACTCAGAAGTATTGGAAGAGTTTTGGTCCAGTTCCAACCCGGGAATAAAAGGGAGGCTGATTGGAAAGAAAAATTCTGTTTATTGGTGAACAGAACCACACACACACACACACAGCATCCAGTTCTGGGACAGCTGACAAAATGTTGAGAGCAGGGTGGGTTGTTAAACCTTTCTGATTTCTATGTGATCATGTAGGGGACCATGGCTGGCTTCATAGGCAAGAGGGAAAATGCAAATCCTAGGTGTTTGTCTGAATTAATCTTGTCTTGCGTAATTGCTTTTCTGGAGTTTCGGTCTGACCCAGTCTTTCTGAATGGATTACCAAATCTGCCTTTCTAAAAGCTGCCCTCCTCAGTTTCTGCTTGGGGCAGGGAGACTGGTGCTGGTTTTTGCCTCCCTTTTCTCATTTAGGGGAAATATTATATCCTGCTTTTTTAATATCCCCCAAAATACTTCATTCTCTAGGAGAGTGGGTGGGTGCTGATATTCCACAGAAGAGCAAGCTCAATATGACCAAGATGATATAAACAGGCATACAAAAACCTCAGAATTCAAACTTAAAAACCACCGATATGGGAGAACGGAAGAAAATACAGTGAAACAGTCTAAAACACAAGAGGTCAATATAGTAAAAGATGAGTACAGTCCAAGAAAAGAAATGAAATTTCTTATGAACCCTTTCTTGGAAAATAAATACACACGCCACATCTTTGTAGGAAAGGATTCTTTGCTGAGCACCTTCCCCTCCCCATCCAAAATCTCAAAAGTAAACTTGTTGGCCTGCCTCCCCCAAAGACCCTTCCATGCGGAGTCCCTTGGCAACGGCAGCATCCTAATTCCCTTTGTTGACTGCAGAGTTCCCAAACAAGTGGGAGAGTTTTCTGTTTAATTCTCTCATCCATTGCCCTGAGCACATGTGAGGTAATTAGAAGCAGAGCTGACCATAAATATACTAAAAATATTAGAGGAGTAATAAATTAGCCCTCTCCATTCATCACTGCCAGGAGATACCTTCTCCCATCCTGACTTAACTTCTCAGGCACTTCCAAAGAAGGACAAAAGGTCACGATGAATAAATACTGCAGCCACGTCAGCCTGCATGAATTTTCTTTTTAAAAAAGTTACTTTCCTTTTTCCAGCTTTACAACGTAGCGCGTGCATGCCTATGATTATGTGCTTCTCAAGATCTGTTGGTGATAGGCTTTCAAAAGAGAGAGATTGAGGCTGGTGCTATCTCCAATCTCAAGAGTGTCAGACTCAAGGCCCAGGTGCTAGATCTGGCCCACGGGATGCTTAGATGTGGATGGCAAGGCCACCCTGAAAACAGCAAAGGACTGGCCTGTGGTGCCTCTGCCGGTGAAAATGGAGCTCCGGAGAGGAGAGGCCATCGCAGCTGAAAACGGAGCTCGGGAGCCTGTTTCTGCTGGCAGAGTGCTCAGGCCACCTCAGGCGCCCCTGACATGAATGAACAGCGAGCTGGCCACACACCCCCAGGTCAAGGTCAAACACAATTCTGATGCAGCCCTCAATGAAATCGAGTTTGACACCCCTGTCTGATCTCCATTTTTTAAAATAAAAATTTAATGCTCTTGCTAGATCTTATATTTGAGGCTGATTTTAACCATGTTATTGTAATGTAGGTACCAATGTGTCAGTACAAAATGCTTGTATCTACCTCTGTTCGACTTTTGGCTCTATTGTTTAAATTATCAAAAGGGATTAATTGTTTTTTTAAAAATGTATTAAATTTCAGCAAAAGATAAGATACGGGTAGTCCTTGACTTATAACCATTCGTTTAGTGACCATTCGAAGTTAACAACAGCGCTGAAAATATCGACTTATGACCATTTGTTCACACTTACAACTCTTGCAGCATCTCCTGGGTTATGTGATCAAAATTAAGTTGCTTAGCAACGAGCTCCTATTTATGATGGTTGCAGTGTCCCAGAGTCATATGATTACCTTTTGTGACCTTCAGACAAAGAATGGGAAAGCCAGATTTATTTTACAACCATGTTCAACAAATGCAGTGATTCACTTAACAACTGTAGCAAGAAAGATCTTGAAGCAAAATACACTTAGCACCTGTCTTCCTTAGCAACAGAAATTTTGGGCTCAATGGTGGTCGTACATTGTTTTATTATATACTATAAAAAAAGTGGGATAGATTGCATCACCACCAGATAGATTTGCAACTGACTGACAAACCGTACTCAATGAGTAGTCCTTAATGGGTCTAAGTCTACATGGAAGGAAGGAAGCAGTGGAGTGCCACAAGGTTCCTTCTTAGACCCAGTACTCTTCAATATCTTCCTGAATGACTTAGATGGGGGAATAGAAGGGGTATTTACCAAATTTGCAGATGATACTAAGCTGGCAGGAATGGCTAACACTCAAAAAAATAGGCTCAAGATCCAGATGGATCTTGACAGACTAGAACTGGGCCATATCTAACAAAATGAAATTCAATGTAGAGAAAAGTAAAGTCCTGCACTTAGGCAAGAAAAACCAAAAGTACACATATAGACTGGGTGAAACCAGGCTCAATAGCAGTAACTTTGAGAGGGATCTTGGAGTCTTAGTGGACAACCAGCTAAATATGATCCAGCAGTGTGCAGCAGCCGTCAAAAAAGCCAATGCAATCCTAAATTGCATTAGCAGAGGGATACAATTGAGATTAAGTGAGGTACTAATGCCACTCTATAAAGCCTTAGTAAGACCACATCTAGAGTACTGTATCCAGTTTTGGTGGCCACACTATAAGAAAGATGTTGAGGCTCTAGAAAAAGTGCAGAGAAGGGTATCTAAGACGATTAGAGGACTGGAGGCTAAAACATACAAAGAACTGTTACAGGAACTGGGCATGGCTAGTCTAGTGAAGAGAAGGACCAGGGGAGACTTGATAGTCATCTTCCAATATTTGAGGAGCTGCCACAGAGAGGAGGAAGGGGCCAAGCTATTTTCTAAAGCACCTGTAGGCCAGAAAAAGAATAATGGACGGAAATGGGAAAAGGAGAGATTTAACCTGGAAATAAGAAGAAACTTTCTGACAGTGAGAACAATCAACCCATGGAACAGCTTTTGCCTTCAGAAGTTGTGGGAGCTTCATCACTTGAGACTTTCAAGAAGAGACTGGACTGCCATTTGTCAGAAATGGTATAGGGTCTCCTGCTTAGGCAGGGGTTGCACTAGATGACCTCCAAGGCCCCTTCCAACTCTGATTATCTGTAAATCTATTTGCCAGAGTTTGGATTCTGAAGCTTCGTTGGCTTGCTTGATTTGCTTTATAGCCCTGAAAGAGCAGCATGAAAGGGTGAAAAAGATGAGCTCATAAAGCAAAACTACATAGATCTGGTTAATGTATAAACCCACATTCCCCAGGTCTTGTTAACTTTTCAATTTCAGACATGGCAGCAGTTGTAGAAGACTACTCAAAAAAGCTTGATTCCACCCACCCACCCTTTTCCATTTTCCCAGAAACCAAATGAAGAAGAGTTTTATGTGCTGAAATGATTTGGAAAGAGTGAGGCTCTGGATGATGGGAATGTCCCTTGTTCTGTTCTGAGTGAGTCAGGTTGGTAAAACAAGACAACCACACTTTCGGCTCTTGTCTGTGTTTACATTCCAGAGTGAACGGAATTCTCCTCTTGACTCCCGCTGTGCATTCCTACAGCAGTTCCATATGGTTGGAATATTCTTTAATCACCAGCAAATGTCAGGATGTCACCAAGGGAAAGTTTGCAGCCGGAGAGGAAGCGATCACTTCTGGGGCAAGGAAATCGGAGGACGGTGACCCAAGGAAAAGAAAGAATTTAGGATTTGAATCCAGCCCATCACTTTATGGACACCTTGGCTTTTCTCATGATCTATTGTTGTGTTTCTCAACCTTGGTGGCTTGAAGATGGGTGGAGTCCAACTCCCAGAATTCCCCACCGCAGGGAATTCTGGGAGTTGAAGTCCACACTTCTTCAAGCTGCCAAGTTTGAAAAACACTGATGTATTGAAGACCCCTAGAACTTTGAGTCGTTGGCTCTTTGTTTGTGTGTGTGTTGTGTGAATCCTCCCCCCACTCCCTCTTTCCCTCCCTCTCTCCCTTCCTTCCATTCTCCTCCTTCTTTCCTGTTCCTTCCTTCCCTCCCTCCCTCTTCCTTCCTTTCCCTTCCTTCCCCTTCTTCCCTTTCTTCCTTCCATTCCGTTCCCTCCCACCCTTCCTCTTACTTCCCCTCCCTTTCTTATTTTCTTTTTCTCCTTCCCCCCTTTCTCTTTCTTTTACTTTCTTTCTTTCTTTCTTTCTTTCTTTCTTTCTTTCTTTCTTTCTTTCTTTCTTTCTTTCTTTCTTTCTCTTTGTTTTTCTTTCTTTCTCTCTCTCTCTTTCTTTTTCTTTCCCACCCATGTACACCAATCTGAATTCTTGGTAAGTTTTACAGTAGCTAGGAATTTAACTGGCAAAGCACTCCTGTGGTAATCAAAGCTCACCTGCCTGCTTTTTCTGCACAGTTTTATCTGATAAAACTTGTGATTCCAGCATTATATGCTTCTGACCTTTGATGCAACGTGTGGGATCTCTGCTTCCCCTGTGCGCACACATGAATTTGGGGTGGGGGGTGGGGGGTTATTATATTACCTTCTTCCTGGTGATAGCATTTTTACAAGTCTTGTTGTTGATATTCAGTTGCTAAGTTCTGACCCCATGGACCATAACATGGCAGCCCCACCCTGGACAGTGTCCTCCACTGTCTCCCAGAGTTTGCCCAAATTTCTGCTCATTGCATCAATGACTCTATCTAATCATCCTCGGCTGTCCCCTTCTCATCAGTCCTCTCTTCTCATTCGGTGGCCAAAAGATTTAATCTTCAGCTTCAGGATCTGGCCTTCCAAAGAAGAGTCAGGGTTGATTTCCTTTAGGATTGACCAATTTGATCCCCTTACAGTCCAAGGGGCACCCAAGAATCCACAAAACCAAAATCTGTCATTTGTTCTTGTGTTCGTGCAAATGTTTTTCAAACTTGTCCCAAAGGTGCTTTATTTTCAAGAGGCAACTGGACTTTCCGTTTTTTCTTTGAAGACGTTTTGCTTCTCATCCAAGCTTCTTCTTCAGGAAAGTTGATATGTCCTTTCCCCACCGTCCAGTCAGAGCTGGAGAAGCTTCTTGGATAAGAAGTGAAACGTCTTCAAAGAAAAACAAAGAAGTCCATTTGCCTCTTGAAAAAGCACCTTTGGGACAACCATGACTTGGGTGACTGAGAACCTCCATAGATGTTTTTCAAACTTGGCAGCTTTAAAATATGTGGACTTCAATTCCAAAAATTCCAGAAATTGAAGTCCATACCTCTCTAAGTTGGCCAGTTTGAAAAACATGCAGAAGTGCAACTTGCAAACAGATGCAGATGATTTGAGTGAATGTGTCTATCTCTTGCCCATACAGGTAGTCCTCAACTTATGACTGGTTACTTCAGGACTCTTCAAACTTGACAACTTTAAGACTTGTGGACTTCAACTCCCAGAATTCCTCCTTCAATCATGTTAGCTCAGGAATTCTGGGAGTTGAAGTCCACAAGTCTTAAACTTGCCAAGTTTGAAAACCCTTGGGTTACTTGATGACCATCCAAAATCCACATACTCAAAAGCTATTTACAAAAATCTGATGTTGCCTTCCCTGCTGTGTTTGCTTAATGACCATTGCAAAAAAGGTTATAAAATTGGATCAGTAACAGAGTGTCCCACTTTATGACTGTCATGGCCTACAAGTGCAAGCTCAATTATGGTCATAACTCGAAGATTATCTGTGTCTTAAATTGGACTATCCCCACCCATATTGGCTGGGGATTATGGCTCTTGTGATTTCATTCGTTCATTCATTCATTCATTCATTCCTATAAACCTTTTTAAACTTCTCAATAGCCAAAGTTATCTGATGGTAACACTAAAAATACATCAAATATGAACAGAAATAGATGCAATACAATAATAACAAAACTCAGATCAAGCAGGCAGCTGCAAGGAAATTATTCAGAATCTAAAGCAATATACAGCATTATAAATGCAGGTAACATCCAGTTAAAAGCCTGTGAAAAGGCCTTGGGAAATAGGTCTTTACCTGGGAGTGAAATAAGGTGAATGGGGGCGCCTGGTTAGCATCTCTGGGGAGGAATTCCATAAATGGGGTGTCACCTCAGATAAAGGTCTCCCCTTATAAAGACACATTTCAGCTCCTTCGGTGAGGAGATCACATCAGATTGGACCAATTCTGGAAGACAGGCCTAAGCACTAGCACCATAGCTTAGACTTTTATTATGTTATTTAAGTCTCTACTTTTTCTCCGAGAGGTGGTTGGGGAATTCTGGGAGTTGGATTCCTCCAGAAGTTGTAAATGCTTCAACACTGGAAGTTTTTAAGAAGAGATTGGATAACTATTTGTGTAAAATAGTATAGGGTTTCCTACCTAAGCAGGGGGTGGACTAGAAGACCTCCAAGGTCCCTTCCAATTCTATTCTATTCTATTCTATTCTATTCTATTCTATTCTATTCTATTC
>NW_020769424.1:704206-728462 GCF_900518735.1 Pseudonaja textilis | reverse complement strand
TCTATTCTATTCTATTCTATTCTATTCTATTCTATTCTATTCTATTCCATTCCATTCCCTATTCCATTCCATTCCCTATTCCATTCCATTCCATTCCCTATTCTACTCTACTCTACTCTACTCTACTCTACTCTACTCTATTCTATTTCATTCTATTCTATTCTATTTCATTCCATTCCATTCCATTCCATTCTACTGTATTTGTATTCTATTTCTACTCCTCTTCTCTTCTCTTCCGATCTTATCCGACGCTGATCCCTCATTGGAAGGGATCTTGTAGGTCATTTAGTCCAACCCCCCCGCCGCCCAAGCAGGCCCTACACCATTTCTGACAGATGGGAGTCCAATCTCTTCTTGAAAGCCCCCAGGGATGAAGCTCCCACAATTTCCGAAGGCAACTTCTGTTCCATTGGTGGATTGTTCTCCCTGTCAGAAAATCTCTCATTATTTCCAGGTTGAATCTCTCCTTGTTCACTTTCTATCCATTATTCCTTGTCTGGCCTTCAGGTGTTTTGGAGAATAGCTTGACTCCTACTTCTTTGTTGCAGCCCCTGAGCACCCTGTTATCATGTCTCCCCTGGTCCTTCTCTTCACTAGACTAGCCAGGCCCAGTTCCTGTAACTGTTCATCGTATGTTTTAGACTTCAGTCCCCTAATCATCCTGGTTGCTTTTCTTTGCAGTCTTTTGAGAGTCTCAACATCTTTTTTATGTTGTGGCGGCCAAAACTGGCTGCAATTCCTCTTTTACATATATTGAAACCTTAAGCAAAATAGACTGGGAATGTACAGTCATATTATGCTTGTTTGATTGAAAAAGAAAAGGTAAATTAAAGATAAGCCTTCCCCAAAGCCATGATTAATCTTAACAAGAAACATTTTTGCAGTCTTTTTAACATATAGTCTATGATTTACAACCATTTATTTAGTAACGTTCAAAGGTACAACAGCACTAAAAGAAAGTGATTAATGATCGTTTTGGAAACTTATGTATCTTTTTTTTTTATGTATACTGAGAGCATTTGCAGCAAAGACAAATTCCTTGTGTGTCCAATCACACCTGACCAATAAAGAATTCTATTTTATTCTGTTCTGACTTTTGCAGCATCCTTGTGGTCATGTGATCAAAATTTGGACGCTTGGCAACTGACATGTACTTATGACGGTTACAGTGTCCCAGGGTCTTGTGATCCACCTTTCATGATGTTCCGACAAGCAAAGTCAATGGGGACGCCAGATTCACTTAACAAACCTTGTTACTAACTTAACAACTGCAGTAACTTACTTAAAAAAACGAACAGAATAACAGAGTTGGAAGGGCCTTTGGAGGTCTTCTAGTCCAACCCCCTGTTCAAGCAGGAAACCCTATGGCATTGTGGCAAGAAAGGTCATAAAACGGGGGCAAAACTCATTTAAGAGTGTCTGAATTAAGGCACTTAAGCTCTGTCTTGCTTAGCCACAGAAATTCCAAAGCCGAGGCTTGCCCATTAACTCATCCTGCGCTTGTTTGATTGAAAAAGAAAAGTTAAATTGAAGGCAAGTCTTCCCCACAGGCATAGTTAATCTTAACAACGAGCATTTCTGCAGTCCTTTCAACATAAAGAGATCAAACTCCCTGTGAAGTCAACTCAGTTTCACGTTATTTCACAGACAATCCAGGTAGCTTTATATATATATATATATATATATCTTTAATTTACCTTTTCTTTTTCAATCAAACAAGCACAATATGACTGTACATTCCCAGTCTATTTTGCTTAAGGTTTCAATATATATATATATATATATAGAGAGAGAGAGAGAGAGAGAGAGAGAGAGATGTAGATGTAGATGTAGATGTAGATACATACATACATACATACATACATATATCCCAGTGGTTTGCCTTGCCTTTTTTTTTTAAAGAGGCCGTTTGGACTTCCCAGTCTAGCCTCCAGCCCTGAGATTTTATTTTATTTATTTATTTTATTGATTTTGCCAAGCGATTATAAGATAACAAGGGCTGGTGGACCCAACCCTATCTACTTATGCCTTTATATTATGAGCGAAATAGTTACGGCGGCCCGACTCTGGGGCGAGGCGTGTCTCGGTCCCCTGCGCCAGCTGAGGCTGAGCTGACGAAGCCGCGCGGGCTGCGATTTCATCAGGCGGAAGGCCGCGCCCGCTCCTCGGCCCGCCTTCCCCGCGCCGATCCTCCATGCTCTTTAGCGGCGTGGTCGGCCACTTCATCCTCGTCCGAAGCAGCAGCAGCAGCAGCAGCAGCAGCCGACTTTTGGCCGCCCTCCTGCCCGGCGCCTCGCTCCACGCAGCCCGCTCCTTCTCCTCCTCCTCCGCCAGGCTCCGGCTCCGCTTTCGACGCCCGACCCCGCCGTATCCCGGGCCCGGCGCCAGCATGGAGGGACTCCCCGCCGCTGAAGCGCTCCTGGCCCCGCTCAGGCAGGCCGTGAGGCAGCAGGGAGAGCTTGTTCGAAAGTTGAAGGATGAGGAGGCTCCTCAGCTGGACGTGGACAAAGCTGTGGCCGAACTCAAAGCTCGGAAGAGTCTCCTAGAGGCCAGGGAGCTGGCTCTGCAGCCCAAGGATGACATTGTGGACAGGGTTAAAATGGAGGATACCTTGAAACGGAGGTTTTTCTACGACCGAGCCTTCTCTATTTATGGAGGAGTGAGTGGCCTGTATGACTTGGGCCCTGTGGGTTGTGCTTTGAAGAACAACATAATACAAGCCTGGAGGCAGCACTTCATCCAGGAAGAGCAGATGTTTGAGATAGATTGCACCATGCTCACGCCCGAAGTTGTCCTGAAGACCTCCGGGCACGTGGACAGATTTGCAGACTTCATGGTGAAAGATGTAAAAAGCGGAGAATGCTTCCGAGCGGATCACCTCCTGAAGGCCCATTTACAGATGCTGATGTCGGATAAGAAATGCACCGTGGAGAAAAAGATGGAAATGGAGAATGTGATCGCGCAGCTGGACAATTACAAGCAGGAGCAACTTGCAGATCTGTTTGTCAATTACAAGGTGAAGTCCCCCCTAACAGGAAATGACCTCACCGCTCCGGTATCTTTCAATCTCATGTTCAAGACCTCCATTGGTCCAGGAGGAAATATGCCTGGATACTTGAGGCCAGAAACCGCACAGGGAATCTTTCTAAACTTCAAACGCCTTTTGGAATTCAACCAAGGCAAACTGCCTTTTGCTGCTGCTCAGATCGGCAATTCTTTCCGGAATGAAATCTCTCCTCGCTCAGGTCTCATCAGGGTCAGGGAATTCACGATGGCAGAAATTGAACATTTTGTGGACCCCAGTGAAAAATGTCATCCTAAGTTTCAGAAGGTAGCCGACCTCCACATCCTCTTGTATTCTGCCAAAGCCCAGACCAGTGGGCAGCCAGCCCGTGTCATGCGTTTGGGGGATGCCGTTGAGCAAGGTGTGATTAACAATTCCGTCCTGGGCTACTTCATTGGCAGGATCTATCTCTACCTCATCAAAGTTGGCATCTCTCCAGAGAAGCTTCGTTTCCGGCAGCACATGGAGAACGAGATGGCTCATTACGCCTGTGACTGCTGGGATGCGGAGTCCAAAACCTCCTACGGGTGGATTGAAATTGTTGGCTGTGCTGATCGCTCCTGCTATGACCTCTCCTGCCACGCCAGAGCCACCAAAGTCCCTCTCGTGGCTGAGAAGCTTTTGAAGGCGCCGAAAATCGCCAACATGGTTCAGTTTGAAGCCAACAAGGGAGCCATAGGGAAGGCATACAAGAAGGATGCCAAGCTGGTGGTGGAGTATCTTGCCACCTGTGATGAGTGTTACATCAGTGAGATGGAGACACAGCTGAGCGAAAAGGGGGAATTTACAATTAAGACAGAAGGGAAAACCTTTCAGGTAACAAAGGACATGGTCAACGTGAAGAGATTCCAGAAAACCTTGCATGTGGAAGAGATTGTCCCCAACGTGATTGAACCTTCCTTTGGCCTTGGAAGAATCATGTACACAATATTTGAGCATACATTCCGCATCAGAGGGGAAGATGGACAGCGAACGTACTTCAGCTTTCCTGCTGTGGTGGCTCCATTCAAATGCTCCGTTCTTCCTTTGAGTCAGAACCAGGAATTTATCCCGTTTGTGAAGGAACTCTCTGAAGCTCTGACCAGAAACGGGGTCTCCCACAAAGTGGACAATTCTTCTGGATCCATCGGCCGGCGGTACGTGAGGACGGATGAAATCGGGGTGGCGTTCGGGATTACAGTTGACTTCGACACCGTCAACAAAATCCCCCACACAGGCACCTTAAGAGATCGCGACTCCATGCGGCAGATACGAGCCAAAACCTCAGAGCTTCCAGTCTTGGTGGGTGACCTGGCCAATGGCAACATAACTTGGGCTGATGTGGAGGCCAAGTACCCTCCTTTCAAGGGTCAAGAGTCAGGCAAAAAGGACACAATGGAAGTCTGAAGCTAATGGCGGAAAGGAAACCTCGTCACGAAGTCCACTTTCAATTGTCCACATTAATGGAGGTTTAATGCTATGTATTATTTGACATGGCTTTGTTTGCACACCCAGGCCTCCCCTGGTTACCCAGTCCCTTAATTCCCATCACCAATAACCCCAATTAAAATGGCTTAAAACAGACCAGGTTGTCTTAACGGTTGCTGTCTTAACGTCAAGTCTTTTCTCTGTAGGAGATGACCAGATTGATTTAATGCATGGGATCTCCCAGCTTGGCAACTTAGGGGCTTTGGCTCCCAGAATTCCTCAGTCAGCCATGCTGGCTGGGAAATTCTGGGAGTTGAAGTTCATAAGTCTTAAAGCCGTCAGGTTTGGAGCCCCTAGTTTAGTGGTTAAGACACCAAGGTAGAATTAAGAGTTCAAGTCCCATCTTAACTATGAAAGCCAGGGTGGTTGTTGCTGTTGTGGGGAAACTAAAAGGAAGGTATGCTGGATATATTTCCTACCTTGAGTTATTTGTAAAAAATAAATGTGGGGTAAAAAATAATAAAATTGGTTCCTTAACGTTAAAAAAAAAGGACTGGGGCTGTGTCCAGTATCCATATATCCCTCCCCCAAGTATCTGTACCCCAGAACAAAGCATCCTGTTAAACTATTGTATGAATATGAAAGTTATTCAGCATCCAGCAACAAAGGATCAGCCTCAAAGGCCATTTAACAAGAAAGCTTTTGAGGGCTTTCCTGAAAATTTGAAGCGAAAAACTAGGGACAGAGCCGCCATGGCGCAGTGCTTAGATTGCAGAATTGAAGTTGATTCTGCCCATTGTCAGGAGCTTGATCCCGACCAGGCTCAAGATTGACTCAGCCTTCCATCCTTCCGAGGTCAGTACAATGAGGACCCATATTGCTGGGGGCAAATAGGCTGGCTCTGTAAATCACTTAGAGAGGGCTGTAAAATCTCTATGGAGCAGCATGTAAGTCTAAGTGCTATTGCTATTGGCAAAAAGTCTGCAATGTTGTGATCCAAACAGCAATCCTTTTTCACCTGTGTGCCATGGAAAGGCTGGGGCCTAGTTCTAAGCATCTGCAAGGGAGACTTGAGAATTAGTCAGCTGGAGAATAAGACTCAGCCCCTTTTGAGAGGTGATGCAAAAGGTGTGTGGCTTGCATCACTATCCTTTCTCTTCGTCTTGTGTTTTTTTTTATTTTTAGTACGTTATATTAAGTACATTTATTAAATATTTTTTATAGAGTAAAAGACAAAGCAAAAGGAAAGAGTCAGTTTGGTCTAGTGATTAAGGCACCAGGCTAGAAAACAAATGACTGTGGGTTTCCTTAGGCATGAAAACCAGTTGGGTGACCTTGGGCCAATCACCAGGAGACTGTGAGTTCTAGTCCTGCCTTAGTTATGAAAACCATCTAGGTGACTTAGGGCCAGTCACCAGGAGATAATGAGTTTTAGTCCCATCTCAGGTGTAAAAGTCACTCTCAGCTGACCCACCTCAAGAGTTGTGAGGAAAATAGGAGGAGGAAGGTGTGATGGATATGTTTGACATCTTTTGTTATTTGTAAAAATAGTAAAAGAGGAGTAGAAATAAAAAAAATAAGAAAATGCAAGAAACCGAAAAGAGAAAAAGAGAAACAGAAAAGAAAAAAAAGCCCCCAAAGTTATAAAATACATGAGTGACTTCCGATCTTCTTTTCAACAGATAATTACAATCTTACTGCTCTTTCTGTCTCTTAAATGTTATACCGCTCCCTTCAGCCTCTCACTTAATCCATGCCTTTCTTAATCTTCAAATCTATAAATCATCATTTCATTTCTCCTCTCAGCAAAATGTCCATATAAGGTTTCCTGTCTTTCAGAACCCCCCCCCCCCCCCCAAGCAAAACAGGTCAGTTTTGCCATTTCCGTGAATTTCCATCATGTATCCTTTCATTATAGGAATTTTGTTCCATTGTGTTTTACGGTTGTGCATGCAACAATCTTACTGCACTTACCATGCACAAAATCAGTCTACCACGTGTCTCTTCATTCTCCATAAGTCCCAATAAAAAGAATTATGGTTTCTTGGCAATATTAATCTTTAAAATCCTTTGCATCATTGTGCAAATTTATATGCAGAATTTCTTAGCCTTCTTACAAGTCTACTACGCACGATAAAATATCCCCCTCATTCTTTTTACACTTCCAAAATTGGTTTGAAATAGCTTTATACATTTTTGATAATGTTCTCTGGTGTCATATACCGACAATACATCATTTTATTAAAAAAAAACCTCTTTTAAATTCTGACACAGTGTAAATTTAAATACCAGTCACTCACAATCTCTCCCAAGTGCCCATTCCTGTTATATCTAAAGTTGATATCAGATTTTTAATCTGTTCTTTTCTTCTTTTTCAAATCTATTCATTTTTTTCAATAATATGTTCAGCACAGCCTCTCCCATGTATGGATTGTATTGCCTAACTTGGTAATAGAATGTCTTCAGGAAAAGAAGCAAGCTCTTAGAGCCATGATGGTGAACCTATGGCACGCGTGCCAGAAGTGACATACAGAGCCCTGTCTGGTCACACGAACCATCGCCCAAGTTCAGCTCTGCCATGCATGCACACGTGCACCTCCCACTGGCCAGCTGGTCTTTGGGTCTCTGCCATGCATGCGCGGGGAGGGGTGTATGCGGTGAACACATGCGCATATGCTAGGCGTGATGCGTGCATGGGAGTTGCGCACGTATTGAATTTTGGAGATGCATACCTGCACGCTTTGGGCAGTCGGTGCTGAAAAGGTTAGCCATCACTGTCCTAGAGGAATAGAAAAAACAAAGAATTCAACTCTGAGCCATAAATATACAGTATTTCAGATTATGGGTTGGGTTGGGACAACATGCCACAGCCAACTCATTGCGGGACAACTCGCTGAGGGACAAGAGTTAGACTAATATCAAAGAAATGGTGGAATAGAATCATTAAGAAAGGATGATAAAGGAGGAATAGAATGAATTGGGAATGACAAAAATTAAAATATGTTTTTCATTTATTTTAAATAATTAAATTGAATTGTGAAATTCAATTTCAGTGAGTTGTTCTATTCCGTCAATACCACGGCCAAACAGAGCTCTAATGGATCACAGAGGAGAAAATTCAGAATTGTTGAACTGGCTTTCTTTCAACACTTGATATTTCTTTATTTTTTTGTTTGTTATTTATACAGCCACCCATCTTTTAACCAACTCTGGGTGGCTCCCAATCAAAAGTTAAAACAACCCATAAAACCATATTAAAACTGTAAATCTAAACACATTAAAGCATTAAAAACAACGAAGACTTGGCACCAAGTCAGCCGCCTAATGTGCAATTATCTAATTTTATCCCCGCATTTGGGGGAGGGTAAGTCAGATTTTGAAAGCTTTACAGAAGGTTAGGAAGGTTGAAGCCTGCTGAAATTCAGGTGGCAGAGTGCATCATAGGGCAGGAAGCGTGTCATGGAAAAGTGTCATGCTTCCTAGGACCCATCAGATGGCACTCTTGAGGGCAGGAGTGGGGAACGATGGGCCTTTTATGACTTGTGGATTTCAACTCCCAGAATTCCCGAGCCAGCCATGCTGGCTCGGGAATTCTGGGAGTTGTCCTCAAGTCAATAATGAGGCCATTGTTCCCCACCTCTGCTTTAGGGGAAGGGACTAGGAGTGTGCCCGCCTTATCTGACCTGGTAGGATGGGTAGTTATCCTTACGAATGATAGTCATGCATGTAACCTGGCCTTGTGCCATAGACAGAGGGCTTTCAAGGTAATGTCCTTTGTGTTGAATAAAGGCAATTTCTACTCTTGGTGACCAAATAGATTTCTACATTAGAAATCCAATATCTATCTGTCTGTCTGTCTGTCTGTCTGTCTATCTATCTGTATCTATCAGTGCCTGCCTGCCTTCCTGCTTCCTATCATCTATCTATCTATCTATCTATCTATCTATCTATCTATCTATCTATCTATCTATCTATCTCTATCTATCTATCTATCTATCTATCTATCTATCTATCTATCTATCGTGACGTGGTCCTTCCAATATATAAGGAGCTGCCACAAAGAAGAGGGAGTCAACCTATTCTCCAAAGCACCTGATGACAGGACAAGAAGCAATGGATGGAGATTAATCAAGGAGAGAACCAACTTAAAGAGAAATTTCCTGACAGTGAGAACAATCAGTGGAACAGATTGCCTCCAGAAATTATGGGTGGTCCAACACAGGAGGATTTTAAAGAGAGAATGGACAACCATTTGTCTGAAATGGTGTATGGTGCAGGGGTTGAACGAGAGATCCCTTCAAGGCTGGGATTCAAAAATCCCAGCAACTGGTTCACTGACCAACTGCTGGGTGGACGTGACCATGGTGGGCATGGCCTACTGGAACTTCAGGGGGGGCTGTTTTTCACCTCAAGGGTCCAGAGGCTTCCCTCAGGCCTCTGGGAGGATGAAAATGGCCTCCACTGTACTCTGGAGGCCTTCCGGAAGCCAGAAACAGGCCATTTCGAGACTTCCGGTACTTCCAGGAGGGCTGTTTTTTGCCTTCCCAAAGGTCTGGAGGCTTCCCTCGGGCCTCTGGGAGGGTGAAAATGGCCTCCCCCACACTCTGGAGGCCCCCCAGAAGCCAGAAACAGGCCCGTTTCCAGACTTCTGGTACTTCCAGAAGCTCATTTCCCCCCTCATAAAGCCTCCGCGTGGACCCTGCACTTACCTGCATTGAAAATGGGCCACATGGAGACTCCTGGGAGGGGTGGGGTGGGGAGGGGCAGGCGGGGCCAGCTGGTCAGTTCAAATACCAGTTCGGTGAACCAGATGCAAATTTAACATCTGGTTCACCTGAACCAGCCCAAACCAGTAGAATTCCACCGCTGGTTCCCTTACAACTCTGTTATTCTGTTATTAACCAGAATCAATTTGCAAAATAGCAAGCAAATGTGGAGGAATACATGCCCTGATGCAAGATAATCCATGGATTAATACTAGTTACTTCACAGTTAGTATTTACATCCATATCTGTCAAAAGTGCAAATTTCCATGGAGTTGTTTCATACTAGGCACTGTAGAACATAACCCTGAAATTTGAATGTAGCAGCAAAACACCCCAAATATTTTTCTAGCTGACAGGTTTGGAGCATTAAAATTAAGAGATAAGCAAGGGACGTAAAAATGTAATTCGATGAAGAGAGGGTGGAGCTGGCATCGCGATGATACGGAATGCGATCTTGGAGGTCTGAGATTGCTGCTGATATCTTTGCTCCTAGACGGTCCTATCGGATCTAAACCACCCCGAAGAGACGGTGAAAGTGAAGAGCGCATACTGTCGATCCCAGGTATACCACAAAGTCCCTGGTAGATCCAGGAGAAGCTTTTCTTGCCAGCGGCAGAAAGGCAGCCATTAAAGCTGCTGAAGTTGGGACAGCTCCGAAATGGAAGAGAACAGAGAGAGAGAGTGTGCCGGTTTGGTGAGAACTTTTTTTTATTCTAAGATCTGAAAGGACACCCCAAGGAAAAGAAAGAATCTGTAAAAGTTTTGACAGAAGTGATTAAGCGGCGATTTTAAACAGGAATGTCAAAGTAATGTGTTGTTTTTTTTCTCATTGCTGGATCTTCTATGTATGATTTGTATTTTGAAACTGGACTGGTTTTTTCGTTTATAACTATTTTTTTTTCTCCTTTTTGAATCATTCGAGATTTCTATGGAAAATTATATATGCAAGAGAATATTGATGAGGAAAGAGTTAAACAGTACTTACAGAATGCTAATTTACCTCAGATACTTAAAGAGACTGAAATAATGGTAGAAAACAATATAACAATGATGGAGTTAACTGAAGCACTCAAGAAGCAAAATAATGGAAAGGCACCAGGCCCAGATGGACTTCCGGCAGAATTTTATAAAACATTACAGGAATCATTGAATCTTCCATTGCTAGAAGTTATGAATGAAGTTATGTTAAAGAAGAAGATACCTAAATCATAGTCAGAAGCCTATATTACACTTATTCCAAAAGAGGAGGCCAACCCATTACAAATTAAAAACTATAGACCTATTTCTCTACTAAATGCAGATTATAAAATCTTTGCTTCAATATTGGCAGAAAGACTTAAAAAATATTTAAATAATTTTATCCATCCTGATCAAAATGGATTTCTGCCAAAGAGACAAATTAAAGACAATATGAGAGTAATCTTGGACACCTTGGAATACTACGAGGCACATCCTGAAAAACAAATGCCCCTGATATTCCTAGATGCAGAGAAGGCATTTGATAATGTGAATTGGTGATTCATGTTATTACTGTTGGAACAGATGGGTTTTGCTAGAAAATTTATTCAAGCAATAGAAACTATATACTATATACTATAAGCAAATGGCAAAGGTAATGATAGAGGGAGAACTGATAGACTCTATCAATATAAGAAAAGGAACAAGACAAGGGTGCCCACTATCACCTTTGTTGTTTGTGTTAACTTTGGAAGTGCTAAACAGAAATATTAGAGATGAAAAGAATATAAAAGGAATGAAAATCAAAAAGGAAGAATTTAAGTTGCAAGCATTTGCAGATGATCTGATTTTCATCTTAGAAGACCGACTAGAAACAGCATCAAAATTGATAGAAAAGATAGAGACATCTGGAAAGGTGGCTGGTTTGAAAATAAATAAAGATAAGACAAAGATCTTGACAAAGAATATGCTACTAAGACAAAAGAAAGAACTAGCAGACCTATTGAAAATTCAGGTAAGATCAAGTACTTGGGGATATATTTGACAGCAAGATGCAGTACATTAAAAGAGAATAATTATATCAAACTTAAACAGCAGATAGCGCTAGATTTGGCGAAATGGGAAAATTTACAACTGTCACTAATAGGGAGAATTTCAACAATCAAGATGAATATACTACCCAGAATTTTATATTTGTTTCAAACAATTTCAATTAGGCTTGGAAAAGACTACTTTGAAGATCTAAATAAAATTGTGTTGAAATATATATGGCAAGGTAAGAAAGCGAGAATAAAGTTAAAACTTTTGCAAGATGCTAGAATTAGAGGGGGATTTGGTTTGCCTAATTGGGAGTTGTACTACCAAGCTACAAATCTGATGTGAGTTAAGGAATGGTTAACACTAAGAAATACTAGATTGTTGACATTAGAAGGACATGATTTGTTGTTGGGGTGGCATGCTTTATTATGGTATAAAGGAACTAAAACACAGGGGTATTTTAGAAGACATTATACATGGGAGTCTCTGTGGTTAAACTGGGAGAAGATTAAAAGACAATGTTATTTGAAAATTCCAGTCTGGTTATCGACTATTGAAGCATTTTCTTATCCTATAATATACAAAAAGGAACAAACAGTTAGATATGGTGAAATATTGAATGAAAAGGGTGAACTGAAATCTATGCAAAATCTAGAGGAACAAGGTATAAAGATGAATTGGTTTTCATATACATTCAAAGTATGATAAAGATTTTAAAACAGAAGGTTTCTATGATAAACTGATTGACTTAGATAAGATTTTGACAGATACTGATGAAAAGGTGATTAAAAAATTGTACTGATATTTATTAGAAATTAAATTAGAAGAAGAACAAGTTAAAGAAACTATGATTGCTTGGGGGAAGAATTTTGGATATGGGATCGATTTAGAGAAATGGCAAAAATTGTGATCTCAAAATTATAAAATGACAATGTCAACAGCATATAAAGAAAATTTGTATAAGATGTTTTACAGGTGGCATTTCCCCCCGACAAGAATAGCAAGAATGTTCAAGAATAAATCTGAAAAATGTTGGAAATGTCATCAGACACCTGGCTCATATTACCATATGTGGTGGACTTGTGCGGATGCTAAAAAATACTGGACTAAAATCCACATGTGGTTGGAAAAAATGACAAAAAAAAACCATATAGATTTCAAACCAGAGATATTTTTATTGGGAATTTTACCTGAAATATATAGTAAAGACTTGAAATACCTGATTGTAAATGTATTAACAACGGCTAGGATTGTATTTGCTAAAAACTGGAAAAATGAGAAAATACCATCACAGGAGGAAATCATTAAGAAAATATTGGAATGTGCTGAAATGAGTAGATTGACATTTGAAATTAGAGAACCAGAGGATAAACAATTTTATAAAATTTGGGATCTTTTCTATCAATGGTTAGACAATAAAATACAGTAATGAAATACGTAGACTTTTAGAAAATTATAAATATATAAAGATGTACATTTTTCTTAGTATATCTACAAAATGATTTTAGGATAGATTTGGGATGATAATATGAACTGTTATAAAATAAACTTAAGTAAACTATGATTATCTTGTAAAACATGAATGAATAAAAGTATAGTCAAATGATTGATTAATAATGATACTAAGGTATTTAATTTTCGATTGACAATATGAGATCATATGCAATGTAATTGTAATTGAAGACTACGAAATGGAAGCACAAAACAATTTGTAAACCAACCAGCACACTGTATGTACACCTATGGAAGATAGCTTGATGTTTTTATGTTTTGTTTGTTTATGTTTGTTTTTAAAAACCAATAATTTTTTTAAAAAAATGTAATTCGATGAAGATGTTGTTTATGTTTTCCCAGACTTAGATGTATTAGGCTATTAGGAATGAGAAAGCCTTGCTGATCTTCTACAAATAGTTAAGAGATGGATCATGATTTAATTTTTGTTCTTCATAATGGCTTTGTGTTCTTCTTCAGATCAGGACCGTGCTTGGTTTCCAAATGGCCTTTGGGATTTACACTTCAAGAAAAAAAAGTGAAACCCAATTTCAATTATCATAACTTATTTACTGGGGTCATAGACCCATATAAAATTATTTTTCAGGGTCAAGATAAAAATATAGGACAGTTATTATGGTAAGTCAAGGACTTAGGATTCAAACATTACTGGATAGATTCTGATCTAACTGCATAAGACTGACTTTCCAAATTGGCTCTGTTCAAATGCTTTGAACTTCAATACCATAATCCCCTACCTCATTTACAGTTATAAAACTTGAAGTTCAAATATCTAGTGGGGGTCAAGCTGGAGGAAAGAGAATTAAGTTGAAGTTATCCAATCAGCTGCTAACACTGTCGTTCCCCCTCACTCCTCCTCCTCCTCCTCCAATTACATTTTACAACCCAGTGGTCAAACCTCCTTCGCCATGCTGATAGCTTTCAAATACATCAAATATAAGTTAAACAGTTTCTCTGTTTTTGTTAATCTTATTTGTTTTAACCCTCCGATAAACATCAAATAATAGTCACTTATGGCAGAACGATTGCTTGGAATGATTTGCCTTTCTTGCTACAGATAAAAGAGGTTAATTTGACTTTAGTCGAGTCTTAAGAATTCCATTGCTTTGCAGAACACTTTGCTATCGATACGGTCACTGGGCACAAATTAGCACAATTTCCTTCTTTTCTTTAATCAGAGGAAGAGAGAGAGGAAGGGGAAAAAGGAAGAAAATTGGCTAAGCCATTTGGAGCTAAAGCTACAATTGGGGACAACTTCAGTGTTAAAAGCATGAGAAGTTATGGTTTGTTATCTCCAACTCATTGAGAAAATCCACAAGAGACAAAAGGTTTGCAGATCAAATAAATTGGACAACCCTGTTTAGAACGTGACAGCCACACTGATGGGATAACCAACATCTTGTTTAAGAAAACAGCTTCCCAACCTGTTTTACTGCAGTACCAGAATTTCAGAAATAGACAATTCCAAAACTGGATCGTCATTAGCTCTCTCTTGAAAACAGTATTCTCAATTTATTTTCATGCACGCATTCAACCATTCCTTCAAAGTTTTTCTTGTGGGGAGTAGGAAAATTCGGCTTTCCTTCCCAATGGTTTTCGGTCAATTAAAGGAGAGTATACCTTGAAATTCCTCTTCAAAGAAAATATTTTTGGTGACATTTCTCATAACTGTTCTGCAAGGCATTTGGATATGAGGTGGCCAAGAGGTCTGTATTAGAGAAGATATGATTCTTCAGTGCTTGAAAGGGTGCAATACAGAAGAACGTCAAGATCTATTATCTACAGTACTATGACAAAGTGAACTGGCCTCTCAAAGTAATTGGTAGCCTCAGACTACAATGAACAAGGGCATGCGCTCTATTTCGCAGCTACTATGATTGTTGGTTGAGCAGGGTCAAAAATAGCCAGAGAAATGATTGAAGCCTAGGAAACAGGCACCTTGTCAGTCAACATTTACTACCTGATTTACTACCAGCTTATCGGGTACTTAGGATAAGCACCTTAGAAAAAAGCAATCAATAAGCTTGCATCAGTGTTCATAAGCACACCAACATGCCTACCGTCCTGGTCCTATTGTTGCTTTTTATTTTTTCTTATATGTATCCATTTCATGTATTCATAACTACGTTTATACTTATCCCTGTTATCTTATAATCGCTTGACAAATAAAAATAAATATACAAAATAAACTTAATAGCCAGCCATCAATATCCTAATTAACAGCTAAAAACTACACCCAACCAGGCTCCATATAAATACAATGCATAAAACAGCTCAATGTACAAATTCTTGGGGAGAGAGAAGTTTTCTAGTGATGGGCTCCATGATGAGCTCCAAAGCTTGAAAAAAATAAAAACTTTTGGTCCTGACTCAAATTGGATCTCCGACTTACGTTAAGTAGAAACTAAAGAGCCACTCCTGCACTGAGCAAGAAGGAGCCTAAATTATCCCTTTCAAAACCACATTTTTAGGATTCTGAGTTTCTCTTATCTATATCCTGCATCAGCAAATTCCCAGGTGAATTTGACTTAAGATGAAGAGGTATTTGTTTGTTCCTAAAACAAACTTCTGCCAAGCCATTGCAGCGGACAATCCTTGTCCTACAGTGTTTGAAAGACTGAGAGATTAATTACGTTTCTCCATACTGTGTATAATCTCACAATCTCTGCAATAGCGATAGCACGTAGACTTACATACCGCTTCACAGTGCTTTTTACACTCTCTAAGCAGTTTACAGTATTTCCCACATCCTCAGAACGATGGAAGACTGAGTCAATGGCCCTTCCTTTCTAATGTCTAATGTCAGAAATGGTATAAGGTCCCCTGCTTGGGCAGGGAGGTTGGATTAGATAACCTACAAGATCCCTTCCAACTCTGTTAATCTGTAATCTGTCATTTTAAAGCAGGAGAGTATCAGCCTTGGCACTGCCAATCTTCTGGTTTAATTCTTGGAAACAATCTGAGGATTTGAATAATCAGGTAGATGTGTTTTCTTGTGAGTCCCAGGTTTTGGTTGTCACAATACATACAAGCACAAACACACACACACACACTCGACAAGAAACTGGAAAAAGTGCAAAATCAAACACACACACACACACACACACACACACTACAAGAAACTGGAAAAAAGTGCAAAATCAACATGAGGCTTGGAGGCTAAATTATACGAGGAGTGATTACAGGAACTTGCTGTGTTTAGCCTGAAGAAGACAAGGCTGAGGGAAGTTGTGATAGCAATCTTTCAATACTTGAAGGGCTGTCACTAGGAAGAGGATGGGGATTTATTCTCCAGAGTGCCCGAGGGTAGGGCTAGAAGCAAACTCAAAATAAGGAGGAATTTCCTCTCTGTGACAGCTGTTAAGCAGTGGAACAGCCTGTCTCCTAAAGTCATGGGTGTTCCATGGTGATTTTCAAGAAAAGATGGAGTAGTCATTTGTCAGGGGTGATGTGATGATTCTTTCACTGGGGAAAGGGTTGAAGTAGATGTTCTCCAACATTTTCCCCAAATATATCATTGTATGATACAGGACTGATAGCCAATCATAACTGGCATTTCCTGGCCAATACACAAGAACTAAGATGACTTAATCAATCCATGCTCATTTGTATCTTAGGGAATGTCATCCCAGTTTAATACTCCCTTTTAAATCCTTTTTCCTTAGTAAAAATAAACAGGAGACCTTTCACTTCTGCCATTTCTGCTCCTTCAGCTGGGAAACTAGCAAGCTCCATCTTCTAGAGCAAGATTCTCCAACCTCAGCAAATTTAAGACTTGTGGACTTCAACTCCCAGAATGCCCCTGCCGGCCATTCTAGGAGTTGAATTCCACAACAGAGGTTGTGGAGACCCCCTTTTCAGGAACATGGTTCCCAGCCTCACCCACTTGAAGATCTGTGGACTTCAACTCCCAGAATTCCACAGCCAGTCATGATGACTGGGAAATCCTGGGAGTTGAAGTCCATGCCTCATAAAGTTGCCAATGTTGAGAAACCATGTTCTAGAAAGTAATTTCCCTCCATCTATTCCTGATACAGTAATTAAATCAGGTTACAATGAGCTGGACAGTCCAAACAGCTCCATCTACACAAAGAGTTTTCTGCTTCTGCAGCAACATTGCCTAGTTAGTTGTGTATTGGTAAGGAAACACCTGAGAGCTACAGGAGAAAGCTGGGATAAAGCATAATTAAACCTTGAATGAGCAATGTTGTACAGTTTATTGCAATAGAACCAGTTTGGTCCAGTGTTTAAGGTACAAGGCTAGAAGGAGGGAAACTGTGAGTTCAATTCTTGCCTTAGCCATGAAAGCTGGCTGGATGACTTTGGCCCAATCACCAGGAGACAAGGAGTTCTAGTCCCTCCTTAGGTATGAAAGCTGGCTGGATGATTTTGGGCCAATCACCAGGAGACTGTAAATTCTAGTCCCACCTTAGGCATGAAAGCTAGCTAGATGGCTTTGGATCAATTACTCTCTCTCAATGCAATCCATCTCACAGGCTTGTGAGAAAATAGGAAGAGGAAGGTTTACTGAATATGTTCACTGCCTTAAGTGATTTGTAAAAATAATAAAGGTGGGATATAAATAAATGAAATAAATAAAATAATAATCCAAAGTTCTAGCAATTAAAGCAACTCCATAGCCAAGTGTCAGTCTATAATATGCTCCTTATTTAGCCTACTGTTTGTGTGCTATCTCAAGCCAAGATTCCAAATGCCTTGTAACAAAAATAACAAGTAAAAATAGAAGTTGCGGAATTATAAATAAGAATAGGATCACACTCATCAACACCAATGTTTCCATTTAGGTTGTTAGACAACACACAACTACAAATTGGCCTGAGATATTTATTCCTCAATGGCCGTTAATTATCTTTTTTATTATAAAACCTCATTTTCTTTAACACTGTGGGGTTTTTTTTGCAAGGAAATATTGCAATCTGAGTCACAACAGCCTGAACGTAAAATTAGAAAAGCAGCTCTGATTCTGCTACCTCTCATTTCTTTTTCTTCTGCTTAAGCCTCTGAGAAAACATGAGGAAGATGAGGGAGATCTGCCAAATCTTTGTGAACCAGAGTTACTACTATTAGTAACTAGAATTACTGCTGGTCATTTTGCTTTGTCAGCTGGAGTTTCTGAAAGTTTTGGACCAGGACTTGTAAAAATTGTCTATATCTGGACTAAACAATTCTATCTATCCTAAAACCGAATTTCACACTGAACCTCAGAAATAGAACTGCTTAAATACTTACTGATCAATCCTAAGAGTTAATAGGAGAGATTAGAACCTGTCTTCACGGTTTATGCAAAACATTTACTTTTTTATCCCAAAGGTGCTTTTTTAAATTTGTTTTTCCTTGAAGATGTTTTGTTTCTCATCCAAGAAGCTTCTTCACTTCTGTTCTTCAGTCAGAATCAAAGAGGCTTCTTGGATGAAAAGTGAAACGTTTTCAAGAAAAAAACAAAGGAAGTCCAGTTGCCCTTTGAAAAAGCACCTTTAGGACAACCATGACCTGGATGACTGAGAATCTCCACAGATATTTACTTTTTTATTTATTTATCAAACTTATACGCTTCCCATCTTGCCAAATCGACCCTGGGCAGCTTTGGACCATAAACTAACCAAAAGGACTGCCATAAAGCCACTGTTGAAGTCATTGAGTATGATTGTGTTATGTTTCTACAATTCCTGGCTGTGCTCATGAATCCATTTCATATCGTTCTCCCTGTAATATTTTCTCAGTCTCCTAAAACAGTTACTAAGGGTATGAGCCCCAGGGTACATGATCTTAAAAGCATTCACGGAACAAAAAAGACCACCGAGAGCAGATTACACTTAACAAAAGTTCGTTCATCAGCTCAATCCTAGGTCCTTTCTCTACCAATAAAAAATAATGGAGTAGAGTGAAGAGAGCAACTTGCAAATCATTGTCTCGGTATAAAGTTCAGTGATTTTTTGTGTGTGGCTGAGCAAGGAGAAATCCTTCAGCCTACCTCACCATCAGGGGTGGGCTTCAAAAATTTTAGCAACGGGTTCTCTGCCCGGTTGCTGGGTGGGCGTAGCCATGGTAGGTGTGGCCTAGTCGGCCTCCTGCACCATGGCGAGGGGGGGCATTTTTGCCCACCCCGGGCTCCAGAGGCTTTCCTTGAGCCTCCGGGAGGGTGAAAACGACCTCCCCAGGCTCCGGAGGCTCTCTGGAAACCAAAAATGGGCGCATTTCCGGCCTTACCAAACTTCAGGGAGGCCCGTTTTTCATCCTCCCCGCACACACCCTGCACTTACCTGAATCCCAAACGGGCCATGTGGGGACTCCTGGGAGGGGCGGGGCAGGTGGGGCCTGCCAGGAATGGGATTTGTTCACCATCCTAAGCATCCTTGAAGAGGATTAAAAAAAAAAAAAACATGGCCGCCTTCACACAGCACCCTTAATCCAATCAGGTAAAGACCTAATAGCACAATTTGCTAAATGTGATTAATTAATGTCTTTGGGGAGTCCAGTTTGCGTGGTTACTTTGCAGTTCAATGTTCAGCTAGTCCTCAACTTACAACAGTTCATTTAGTGGCCATTCAAAGTTACAACAACCCTGAAAATAGTGACTTGTCAACCATTTTCCACACTTACAACCATTGCAGTATATCCCCTTGGTTGCTTGGCAACTGACTCATGTTTATGACGGTTGTAGTGTCCCGGGATCATGTGATCAGCTTTTGCAAACTTCTGACCAGTAAAGTCAAGGGGGAAGCCCTTAACAACCATTGTACTAACTGAAAAATTGCTGTGATTCACTTAACAACTTCGGCAAGGAAGGACATAAAATGGGACAAAATTCACCTCACGAAATTTTGGGTTCAGCTGAGATTGTAAATCGAGGACTTCCTATAATTAAGAGCTTTGGGGAAATCCAGTTTGCTTGGCTACTTTGCAGTTCAGGGCATATACTGAACCAATTAAATACCTTAATTTAAAACTCAAGTGAAGCTTCAGGACAAGGGTCTTCAAACTTGACAAGTTTAAGACTTGTGGACTTCAACTCCCAGAATTCCTGAGCTAAGATGACTGGAGGAGGAATTCTGGGAGTTGAAGTCCATAAGTCTTAAAGTTTGGAGACCCCTGGTTTAGGAGAATACAGGCTAAAACATCATGTTTTGGGAATTCTGCCTTGGTTTCCTTCACAATAGGGCCTGTATTATAAAGCAGCCAGATCATTACAGCCTAAATGACTAAATAAATAAGCAAATTCTGAGCCAGATCCTGTCACGATGCTTCCTCCATTTGCTTCTCTCGTCACGTCTTCTCATGATTTGTCAGTCCACCTGCTTCTTGCTTCTGAAAGCTTGATCTATCTAACCACGTTACATTCTTCAGCGAGTTTTCCCCTGAGGGCAGGACTGTATCTAAGGCAGGAAACAACATGGATGCGGCCTGTTGGGTTGTGCTTTAATTTATCTGTGCTTTCCTGGTGTGAAAAGGACAGCCACCTTCCTCCACGCATTTGGTTCCTTGAAACTCCCTGGGGGAAGAGGGTCTTGTCTCTTTTTCTATCAAACAATGGAACATAACGTCAAAAAAGCTGTGAAAATTCAACATAAAGCCAGCCTGCTAGTTGGGCCGTTGCAAGTGAGATTTTTGGAGAAAATCACAAGTAGGAGCAAAGAACGACAGCAGATTTGGGTAATCCTCGACTTACGATCACAATTGAGCCCATAGTTTCTGTTGCTAAGCGAGATAGTTGTTCAGTGAGTTTTGCCTCAATTTACGACCTTTCTTGCCACAGTTGTCAAGTGAATCACTGCAGTTGTTGAGTTAATTGCAGGGCTGTTAAGTAAATCTGCCTTCCCCATTCTCTTTGGTCCCCAAATGGTGATCACATTACTCCGGGAGCTGGGACACTGCAACCGTCATAAATACGAGTCTGAATTTTGATCACGTGTCCATGGGGATCAGAGTTGAGATTCAGCAGGTTCTGATCAGTTCTGGAGAACCGGTAGTGGAAATTTTGAGTAGTTCAGAGAACCAGCTAACCCCACCTCTTGTCTGGAGATTTTACAGTATCCTTCCCCTGCCACGCCCATCAAGCCACGTCCACGGAACTGGTAGTAAAAAAATTTGAATGCCACCACTGATGGGAATGCTGCAATGGCTGTTACATGTAGGAAAAAGTCAGTGCCGTTGTAATTTTGAAATGTCACTAGATGAACTGGGTTTTTTTTGGTAAAGTTTATTTTTAAAAACGTGCATCAATATCATTTTGTGAATAGTGTGGTATCTGAGTGTCAGACTAGATGAACTGTTGTAAGTCAAAGGAAATCTGTATATTTGTGGCCACCTTTATTTATTTTGTGCTTGAGGTAGAAAAAAATGCAACTTTGATTTTTAGTTTTGCTGATTAGATAAGTTTGATGTTACAGAAATGGCTGGTATACTGTATTTGTTAAAATAAAAAAAATGAAGTTGTATGTTATTACCTGATTCTACTGTATTAAAGAGTTGGAATACTTTTCCTTTCCCCCTTTACCCTACATTTCTTCCTTTTTCCTCCCTTTCCCATTATTTTCATTTTTCTTTTCATTTTTCTTTATTATTTTGTATTTTGATAAACTAATACAATTTGCAAAACTTAGAGTGAATTAATATAAACATTAAAATAACCCATCAATGTAACAATTGCTTCTTTTATAGCATACCTGATTTTGTTCTAGATGACATGATTTCTCCCCAAAATTCATTCTTTTCGCCTGCTGACTGATTTTATGATGACAGATAATCACAACTTGCTGTGGTTATGCTTTAAAGTTAACGGGATGCTGTTGCCTATTACCAGGCAGCCCTCAACTTACAACAGTTCATTTAGTGACAATTCAAAGTGACATCAATGAAAATAGTGAAATGTCCGCTTTTCACCATTGCAGTATCCCCATGGTCATGTGATCTAAAATTCAGACAGTTGGCAACTGACTCATATTTATGACGATTGCAGTATCTATTCTGACCAAGGCTTCCAAGACCGTAATTAAGCACATGCTTAGTCCAAACAACTCTTGTTTTATTTCAAGGCTGGGAATTATGTTCATTCCCAACCTGTAATGAGTTCCAAACAGTCCGTCGAGATAAGCATCCACCTTTATCTCCTTTGAATTGTTGCCAACAACTAAAGTGCCAAATGAACTGTAAAAAATCAACCAAAGTACAAAGTCCACACAGAGCTTCATGGTTTAATCCGAACAGAGTGAACGACTTTGCTTCCTGCAAAGGTTTCTCTATCTTTGCACTTCCTTTATACCTTAGGGGAGGGGCAATCACCTCCAAGCCTTACTACTGAGTCTCCCCTTTTGCCTTAGCTGGTCTTGCCTTTTAGCAGCTCTGCTCACACGTGCACTGGGAACAGGCTCCCCTTGTTCATCTGCCTCACTGCTGCCAGACTCCAGAGGCTCCGGAGTCAGCACATAACTCCCAGATGGTCCTGTCCCATCTCTGCATCGGACACAGAACCCCCGTCTGAGTCCTCCCCAGACTCCCGGAATGGTCCCCATTCTTCCCCACTGTCCGATTCCATTGCCATCTGCACAGGCTGCCAGTGAACCACAACAGTGTCCAAGGTTTTACCTTTTGCGGCCTTCTGGCAAGCCAAGTTAATGGGGAAGGCCAGATTCACTTAACAACCATGTTACTAATTTAACAACCGACATGATACACTTAGCATCTGTGGCGGAAAAGGTCGTAAAATGGGGCAAAATTCTCTTAGCAACAGAAATTTTGGCTTCAGTTGTGGTTGTACATTGAGGACTGCCCATACTTAGATAAGGAAAGTAATTCCATATGGTATGTTATCTGCTTATTTTTGTTCTCTCCCTGTTTGTTATTTATTAAGTCAATTTACACAGCCATCTATCGTGCAGATGCAATTCCGGGCAGCTAAACAACAATTAAAAAGAATTTTTTTTTGAAAACATCCACTCTCAACAAAAGCATACAAACCTACAAGGGCTGTTGAGAACAAACCAAATCATCAGTCAACAATAACAAAAATATATCACAGGTCATCTAATCACTATACCTGGACTACGTCCAGGGCTTTAGGCCTTAAGGAAAGGCAGCCAGGATTGGGGCCAATCTAATCTGTTGGGAAGTTGTTGGAAGAGTTAAGAGGAAAATTTTTAGAAACAGTGGGAGAGATTTTACAATGATGTTGAGACTATCCAAACAAACATGTGTCCAACCCAAACATGGGACAAACTGGCTGGGAAAAAATAGGTTTGTAAAGGCTTCAAGATTCTGTAGCTTGGATTGGATGAAATCCTGAAAGATAGGTTTCAGAGGTGGTCTTCAGCAGGTTCTGACCAGTTCTGGAAAACAAATAGTGGAAATTTTGAGTAGTTCGGAGAACCAGCAAATACCACCTCTGACTGGAGATTTTACAGTATCCTTCCCCTGCCACACCCACCATGCCATGCCCACAGAACTGGTAGTAAAAAATGTTGAAAAGCACCTTGGAGGTCTTCTAGTCCATCCCCCTGCTCAAGCAGGACACCCTATACCTGTGATAGCAGAGCCATTTGTGTGGGCACATGAACCCCAGCCAAATTTACCGCACTGCACATGCACATGCCTCCCAGCCGATTTTTGGCCCATTTGAGGCCTTTTCCAGCCTCCCAGAGGCTCAAAGGAAGCCTCTGCAGCCTTTGGAGGCCAAAAAAACAGGCCCCGTTTCATCACTTTCTGTATTTCCAGAAACACCGGAAGTGAGAAAACTGGTCCAGTGCAGGAAAGAGGGTGTTGGTGTTGGTATCATGTGTGCATGTGCAGGGTGTGTGTGAGACCCACGCGCATTGCCTTTTGGGTGCTGGCATGCGAGCATGTGCATGTGAGCGTGAGCGCGATTTTTGGCACAGCAGCCCAAAAAGGTTAGCCACCACTGCCCTATACCATTTCAGACAAATGATTGTCCAATGTCTTCATAAAAACATCCAGTGATGGAGCACCTGCAATTTCTGGAGGCAAATCATTCCATGGATTAATTGTTCTAACTATCAGGAAATTCCCCCTTAGTTCTTGGTGGGTTCTTTCCTTGATTCGCTTCTATCCGTTGCTTCTTGTCCTTCGTTCTGGTGCTTTGGAGAATAGGTCGATCCTCTCTTCCTTATGGCAGCTCCTTATATATTGGAACACTGCTATTATGTCACCCCCTAATCCTTCTTTTCATTAAAGTCGACATACCGACACCTAATCCCTGCAATTATTCTTCATAGCCCCCGGTCCCCTGATCATCTTTGTCACTCTTCTCTGCACTCATTCTAGAGTCTCAACAACTTCTTTACAGCATGGCAATCAAAACTGGATGCAGTATTCCAAGTGTGGTCTTTCCAAGGCCTTATAAAGTGCTATTAACATTTTATGTAATCTTGATTCTGTCCCACTATTAATGCAGCCCAGGTGTGTTGGCTTTTTTGGCAGTTGCAGCACACTGCTGGCTCATATTCAAGTGATTGTGTAGAGCAAGGGTATTTCAAACTTG
>NW_020769424.1:648946-682082 GCF_900518735.1 Pseudonaja textilis | reverse complement strand
GCATTGTTTTTATTTTAATTGGAAACTGCTCCTAATAAGGAATAATCCTAATAATTACCCGTCAAGTTTAGTTGTCCTGTAAAGACAAGGAAGGTTTTAAAACAAAAAGACAGAAGTTTTTTTTTTCTTTTTCTTTTTTTCTTCTAAAAGACAGGTGTGTCCTGAGCTCATATCTCCAACAGAGAGAATTTGCAAGGAATCCTTGAAATGTTTTTTTTTTCCTTTCTCCCAAGCTTTATGAGGAAACATGATCCGTAAGTCTCCTTATTCTTTTGAACTCATGTCTCGGAGTCTCTCTCCAGCCATAACTCACCTTCTGTTCCACGAATACACATCTATGCAGCTTGCAACCACATCAAACCTTGAGCATCAGATGGGCTTATCTTTTCCAATAGTCCCCAGCTACAAGCAGGGATGTTCAAAGCCACAGTAAAAAAAAAAGGAACGCTGCCATCACTCAGGCTGACGGCCAGAGCCATGGCTGATTTGCATGAAAGGAACATACATCACCGGTTAAACAGATGATCAAAACTTCAATGCCCAAGCTGGGAGTATCTCTCTTTTTTTGTGGGGGGGTGTCATTACAGTACAGGTATTCCTCAACTTACGACCACAATAGAACTCTACCTTTCTGCCGTTAAGTGAGACATTGGTTAAATGAGCTTGTCCCCATTTTACAACCTTCTTTGGCACAATTGTGAAGTGAATCACTGCAGTTGATAAGTTAGTGACGTGGTTCTTTAAGTGAATCTGGCTTCCCCCTGGCTTGTCAGAAGGTTGCAAAAGGGGAACCCATGACCTTGATGTCAACTAAAAAAGAAAAAAATACTTCTTTGGTCTTTTTAGCTGCCAGCAGAAAGGAAGTGGGGAAAGTAGTGCATTCCTTAAATGCTTCAGATAATTGCTAGGCAGCCGAAGCTGTTGGCGCACAAGATTATTACTGGAAAGCATTGTTGATGACTCTTGGCTATGGATGTGTCCCATTGGAGAATATACTTCCAGGGGGTGGGGGGAAGATGAGGGTCAAAGGGGAAATGAATGATGTGTTTTAGTGTCGGCTGCACCCAGCTCACGCCGACATGGTGACTCTTAATAAATCATTTTTTTTTTTTTACTCTGAGAGATGTGGCTAGAGACTTATGATTTGAATGGGAGTAGTTTGTCTGAGCCCTGACACTTTGAGACACAACAACGGTCATAAATGTGAGTCAGTTGCCAGTGTTGATCACATGATCATCGGGAATGCTTCAAAGCCCATAACTGTGAAAAACGGTCATAAGTCACTTTTGTCAGTGCCATAGTAACTTTGAACAGTCACTAAATGAACCGTTGTAAGTCGAGGACTAACTACAAATTTCAGAAGATGCCTCTGCTGGTTTGAGTTAGAGGGATGGGTGCAAAAGAAACCTTGGGGACATTTTCCCAAGAAGAGAAAGAGCAACGAAAATGATTAGGGGACTGGAGGCTAAAACATATAAAGAATGGTTATTGGAATTGGGTATGTCTAATCTAATGAAAAGATGGACTGCGGAGACATTATAGCAGTCTTCCAATATCTCAGGGGCTGCCCCAAAGAAGAGGGAGTCAAGCTATTCTCCAAAGCACCTGAAGGTTGAACAAGATGCAATGGATGGAAACCAATCAAGGAGAGAAGCAACCTAGAACCAAGGAGAAATTTCCCAGTTAGAACAATTAACCGGTGGAACAACTTGCATCCAGAAGTTGTGAATTTTCCAGTTTTTAAGAAGAGATTGGACAACTATTTGTCTGAACTGGGTTTCCTGCCTGAGCAGCGATTGGACTAGAAGACCTCCAAAGTCCCTTCCAACTCTATTATTCTATTCTAGAGAAACAAATAGAGATTGTGGAAACCCATCCTGGATCCCAAACAGCGCCGCTGTAGCAAAAGGAAATACCTGCCCATTACAATTGTATTTTGTAATGGTTTTAAAAGTGATCAATTTGATCTTGTTTAAAGAGCATTTTTGTCTGTATTGTTTTGCCGCACATTTCTAACGATATTTACATTGAAGCCCATTTCATTGCCTGCATTGGAATGAAATACTCTGCTGATCAGAGTCAATATAGCTCTGCAAAGCAGCTCTACTTCACACCTGTCTACTTTCTCTTTTTTTGTTTCAATAATATTCATTTTTATAGTAATGTATCTCAATTCTTTTGCAAGTGCCTTATATGTTGAACACATCTTTTAAAAGCTCATCTTATAGAGCAACCCATTTCTTGTAGCTACAGTTGTATGTATATACATCCCTCCCTTAAGGATTTGACCTGTGTATAAGAACAATAATTAGTAAGCAGATGTAATCTATATTTCTTCAGTAGAAAAGCAAAGCAAGATTTCTCCCCTTAACCTTTATTAGCCTTCCCATATATTCTACAGGTGGAAATTAATGTAAGCAAATATGGATGTTACCATTATTAATATAATTGAAAATATAGTTGAAAATATTAAAGGTTCATGTAATTTACCGAAGTACAGCACCATCATAAAACAATCTCAAACTGATAACTTTTTCAAAGTGGGAAGCAAAATATTAATTGCTATTGGAAATGCATTGTGGTAATAAAATTATTTTATTTTCTGGAAAAACAATAATAATAACAAAGAGCTTTTTTGTGGCGGTTTTTAATTGAATCTCTGATAGTTAAGTGAATGCCTCAATTGTTAAGCAGACCAATCTGTGTGGTTTTGTCAAAAATGGGTAGTAAGTGCTGGTTTTTCCACAAAACTGTAGTAAAACATGTGTCAGCCATCCTGACTTGGTCAGTCGGGAAAGGAAGAATCTCAATGCTATGATTAGCAAAAGTATACTTTACTAAAGCCAAGTGGTTAAAGTGTAGCAAAGCCAGAACTGAAGTTTTGCGCGCCAAAGCTCGATTGTTAATATTCTCTTTTCCCAGCCTCCTGCATCCATTATCTCAAAGGGCCCAATTGCATTGAAACCAATTGTTTTGGTAACTGTCCCTGTCTTGACGGGCTGGAAGGTGGTGCTTGACCCTGGAGTGGCCAATTGCTCTCATGGGCACTATAGCCACCTCACCATGGTCAACTAACCATGGGACAACTCACTACAGGGCAATTTAACAATTCAATTCAGTTATTTAAAATAAAATTTAAAAAAATATTTCAGTTTTTCTCATTTGCATTTCAGTTTGTCCCTTCTTTTGCATCCAACCTGGCAGAGAGAGAGATAGAGAGATAGAGATAGAGATAGAGATAGATAGATAGAGAGAGAGAGAGAGAGAGATAGCCTGGGCCATCCGTCAGCCCTCAGATGGAGTGTCAACAGCCCCCAGGTCTGGAAGTGGCTGATAAGTAAGAGGAGGAACAGCTGGGTTCAGTGCCTGACGTATGGATGCACAGAAGGCAGAGGAGAGGAGAGCAGTGGAAATCTATTGTGCTGATCCTTGGGATGGAAGAGCCACCGCTGCTAGCAAAGCCCCACCCTAGCTCTGGGGATAAAAGGCAGGGGGTGGAGATGAATAGATGTGGTAGCAACTATCTTGTGGACAGATAGACTTGTTAACCTGCGGTGAGAGAGAAACGTTTTTGCCAGGGCTGCTGGCACTCCTAATAAAGAAATCTTCGAGTTCACTTCAGAGGTTTTGTCGCATTTAGGGAGCCGGGTCAGAACAACATCCGTATATCTCTTGTGCTACAGCTTGTTTTCCCGTGGCAAGTTGGCTGCAACAAGTTGGCCATGGCCAGCTGGCTATGAGGAATTGCCTGTGGCAAATTGTCATAGACTGTCTCATGGGATGGCAGGAGAAGTGGTTTTATTTCCCCTTTTCCTAGCAACCATCTCCCCCCTGCAGCTCCCTCCCCCCAATAATTATGGCAGGTTGGCATCAGGCAAAGAGTAGGTTGGGTAGCAGGATGGCAATCCTGACATAACATGGTTGTGCAACTGGAGGATGCTGCGAATGGCTATAAATGCAGCTGTGCTGCCAAGCATCTGAAGTTCTGGCACACGACTAAGGAGAGGGACTGACTTTCAGAACTTGGAATCTGGATCTTTTGGGGGGGTCAGTCGTAACTTTGAATGGTCATTAAACGACCATTCATAAGTTGAGGACTGTCTGTATTTTGAACTGCATCTTCTTTTTGCTTGCATTTATTCCCTGGCCTTTGGTCGCAAGATGGACTTTGTCTCTGGAGAGGAGGGGAAAAAAAAAAAGAGAAACAGCCTCCAGAAAGAAAAACCCACATCTGTCAGCACCTTGTTAGCTTCCTTACTGGATTCGTAATCTCCTCTCTCCCTTCATGCATTCTGTCTGCACTTCCCAGTCCAGAGGCAAAATGCAAAAGAAAATGTCCATCATATTCTATCCCACCAGGTTCCCAACCCCAGGAGGTGTAAGATGTGATGTTCACACTGTTCATTCTAAATATTTTTTTCCATCTGCAATATCCAGCAGTAATTTTAAAGTTGGCTTATTCTCAGATTCATGAGAACAGATTCCGCCTTCAGAAGTTCTGGGTGTTCCATCACAGGAAGTTTTTAAGAGATTGGACAGCCACTTGTCTGAAATGGTATAGAGCCATGATGGCGAACCTATGGCACACATGCCACAGGTGGCACATAGAGCTGTTTGTGCCAGTACGTGAGCTGCAGGCAAACTTACCTCACTGCACATGTGTGCGACTCACAGCTGATTTTTGGTGGGTTTCAGGCCTCTTTTGACCTCCCAAAGTCTTGAGGGAGGCTTCTGCAGGCTTTGCAGGTTGAAAAATAGTCCCGTTTCATCACTTCCTGTTTTTCCTAAAATACTGGAAGTGACAAAACAGGGCTAGTTTTCGTCCTGCAAAGCCTGCAGAAGCCTGCAGAAGCATGTGAGCACGAGCATGCAAGTACGCACACCATTTTTGGCACAGGAGCCCAAAAAGGTTAGCCACCACTGGTATAGAGACTCGGGCTTGAGCAGGCAGTTGGACTAGAAGACCTCCCAGTTCACTTCCAGCTCTGTTATTCTGTTATTCATTGCCACGAAAGCAAAGAACCTTTCTGCCTTTCTCATTTCTCTTTTATTCTGTTCCACATCTCTTCGATCAAAGGTCCATAGAAATGCAGTGGCTCACGTGGTTAGGATACTGGGCTGGAGATTAACAAGGTTTGAGACCCGAGTACTGCTGCATGGTGAGCGGGTGAGCTCCCTCATTCACTCCAGCTCCTTGATGGAGACATGAAAGGAGCCCCCTCCCTGGGCAACAGTGATTGATGTCACTAGCTGGTCCTTTCAACCCACAAGTGGTCATAAACAGGGCCTCCAACATGAATGGGATGGGATGAGAATCAAAGGTCCATTTCATCCCACAATCTTCTCAAATTGATTTCCCTTTTAATCTTTTTAAACATATCAACTTTCTCCTTTTTTTTATGACCCCATAATCCCTTAATTTGAGGTAGCATTGGGGTGACTGGATGGAGCTGAGCATTTTACTCGCCAGAAGACTTTCCCGACACCACGCAGAGTTCACAGCATACCTAGAATTGAACTCTCAACCTTCTGAAAGGCGAGTGTCTTCAGCACTAGGCCACCATGTTGCTCATTTAAGTACCTTAATATGTATGCTAAATCAGTGTTTTCCTCAGCATAAGCAAGATCTGTAATGCTCGCTGAAGGTTGTTGAAGCAAGAACTGAGCTGAGAATCGACAGTTGGTCATTCTCTTCTAATGGACATGTTTGTCCTGGAAACAAGTCCTGAGATTTTCAAGAGTGAATTCTAAGAGCGGTGTGGCTCAACTTCTGTGACTTTAAGCCTAGTGGACTTCAACTCCCAGAATTCCCGGGAGTTGAACTCCATGTAAAAGAGGTCAGGGTTGAGAAACACTCTCTTAGAGACATCCCACCTAAATGTCTCCTAAGTTCAGGAGGGCTATGGCTGAGGACGAATCAGGCTGTGTCACCTTATAGGAAAACCCCTGCAGCTTTCCTGAAGTGCTTGGCCTTGTTGACCGAAAAAAACAAGTATGCATCATTTCTGCTCAATGTACTGTCAGCAAGTTATCACCGAGAAGTACATCCCACCCAGGGGTGGGATTCAAAAATATTTTACTACCGATTCTGAGGGCATGGCTCAGTGGGTGTGGTGTGGCTTGGGGTGTGTAGCTTGGTGGGCATGGCAGGTAAGGATACTGCAAAATCCCCCTCCCCTCCCCTCCCCTCCCCACCCCACTAACCTGCTTTCCAGCTCCGTTTTCCTGTGCAGGGCAACCCCAGAAGACCCAGCCAATCAGATGGGACTCAGGAAGCAGAGGATAGATGGGGGTGGGGCCAGTCAGAGATGGGATTTGCCGGTACTCCAAACTACTCAAAATTTCCGCTACTGGTTCTCCAGAACTGGTTAGAACCTGCTGAATACACACCTCTGGTCCCATCCTAACTCTGCACAAAACTTCCTAGGCATTTGTGCACGAATGTTTCCTGAAGATTAACATTTATTGTCAGATGCGTCTCCAGATTTTTATACGTCTTTGGGTTGACTGTGTTTTCCGAGACACACATTTTTGAATGCAGTTTACCAAATGAGAATCGTGTGTCCCAAATAAACAGAGGTAGGATAACACAAGAGTGACTGTGCCCCAATTCATAAACAGGTAGGCTTTGACTTATGACTATTTGTTTAGTGACTGTTCGAAGTTACAACGGCACTGAAAAAAGGGGCTTAGGACCCTTTTTCATTCTTACGACCATTGCGGCATCCCGATGGTAACATGGTCAAAATTCAGATGCTTGGCAACTGACTCATTTTTATGACGGTTGCAGTGTCCCTGGGTCATGTGATCCCCTTTTGCGACCTTCTGACAAGCAAAGTCAATGGGGAAGCCAGATTCACTGAACAACCATATTACTAACTTAATGTCATGCCCTTGTTGGAGTCCGATTCTGAGGAGGAGATCAGCTGACAGGGAGTGGGAGTGTGGATCCGATGGCTGTGAAAGAAACAGGGGAAGGGCGCAGTCCAGCTGGGCATTCAGAGGAAGACCCAGGGCCATCCCCTCTTCATCCTCGGGCATGCAGGGAGGAATGGAGAAGGGAGCAACGTGGCTTATGGGGAGAGGAAAGGGCCCTGATCCCCTTCATGGGCTGCAGCTGGGAAGACTGTTTCAAAGGGAAAACTGCACATGGCAAAGTTGCTGGAAGCAAATCGTGCATTATCTTTGCCGAGGCTTATCTGGGTTTTGGTGTCCCCCCCCAACTGTGGGTGCTGCGTTATCTTTATGGAAGCCTGCAATTTATCATCTTGGCTTGTCGTGTTAATTTTTTCAGCGTGGTTTGTGTTGGCTGTTCTTATTTCTAATTATCTTTACTTTGGGTTCGGATTGCATTTCTTCGCTTTGTAGACTGTTTTTGGAACAGTTTGATCTTCCGCTGAGGATAACTGGACATTGGGGGCCAAGTTGGAGGCATTAAAGGGAATGTATGTACTTTGGTGACTTCGTTATTTTTGTGCCACGCCCCGGGTTATCACACTTAACAACTGCAGTGATTCACTCAACAAACGTGGGCAAGGAAAATCGTAAAATGGAACAAAACTCATTGAACAACTGTCTCGCTTGGCAACAGAAACGTTGGACTCAATTGTGGTTGTAAGTTGAGGATTCCTTGTACAGCTTCTCCTTCATCTGTCAAAACTGTTGTGGGAATATATTTTACAGTATTGATATCGAACTTTGGGACAATTAAGCTTTTCTGAATGCGTTTCTAACCCCCAAAGCAAAGCTAGAGGGGAGAAAAATAGCAAAACCCTGAAAAGAAATAGCCACTTCTCGTTTGGGAATCTTGGGGATAATTACTGCAGAATATACGAATGTAGCATTAAGGCAGGAAGAATTACAGCCGTTGAGGCTTGCAAATGGCGAGGTTGGGAGCGCTCAGGAAGTTCCTCCTTAGTCGAAGTACTGCAGAGTTCCACCTAAAATGTGATTTTCATCTGTGACGTTCTGGAGAGCAATGGTGCAATTAGGTAATTTTAGACTCCAGAGTTAATGATCCTCTTTAGAAGATGATGCGTGTGGGGTTGTTTTTTTTTCCTACAGATTTTGCTAAACCAGGCCTGCTGCATGTGAGGTCTGGGGATGTTCCTGCTGTGAGTGTTTCGCCCCAAAGACTTACCTTAACAGAAGCGTTTTCTGGCTAGAATTGAAAGCTTCACGCAACCAACCTTTTTTCAACTGTAATAGCAGACCGTATGTCGCTTGGGCTTGCTCTTAAGCAGGCGAATTTTAAGTAAGAATTTCTCATTACAGGAAGTCCTCGACTTACGATCGTGAATGGGAGCAGAATTTACATTGCTAAATGAATTTAGCTTCCCCGTTGCTTGTCCGAAGGTCGCCAAAGGGGATCACATGATCCCGGAACACCGCAACCGTCATAAATATGAAACCATGGCCAAGCATCCAAATGTTGATCATTTGACCATGAGGAAGCTGCAATGGTCATAAGTGTGAAAACTGGTCATGTCACTTTTTTTGGTGCCATTGTAACTTTGAATGGTTACTAAATAAAGGCTTGTAAGTCAAGGACTATCTTTGTTAGATTTGTGTGCCAATCAACTGATCTACCCCTTAGATCAGGGGTTGCCAACCTTCTGGACTTCAGGGACCACCAAACTCATAATTTTAAATCCCACGGACCAGAGACCCTGAGAAAAATCCCCAAAAAAGTCTGCAGGAAAATTCCCTACCCCATTTTCCTACCAATCGATCATTCTTTATTTGGGATTGCAGGATACCATTTCCAGCTCCATTCTTAGGGGAGAGAGAGAGAGAGAGAGACTTTGGGCTTTATGCAAGGAAAGCAGCAGAAGCAGCAGAAGTCTTTCTTTCTCTCCCCCAAACTCCGCCAGAAATGAGTCTTTGCCAACACAGCCCCTTGGAGCAGGAGGCCTTGCAGGGTCCCAAAGACTCAGTTCTGGCAGAGTTTGGGGGAGAGAAAGAAAGACTTTTGCTGCTTTCCTTGTGTGCAGCCAAAAGCAGAAGAAGAAAGAAGCGGAAAGAAGCAGCCCGGTGGTCAGACCAGGTGCATGGGGCGAGTGGAGGAAGTTCCCCCCCTCCCCTTTCCCCCCTCCCCTTCACTACCTCATGTTGTTCGCAATGCAAGCGATGCATCCCTTGTGTTCCCATGGGCCATATGGGCAGTGCAGCCTTGCGTTCCTGCGCAGCCTGGATTAATTGCTTTGCAGGGTGCTTTGGAGGTGACATTTCTCCAGACCACCAAAATTTTCTCGCAGACCACCAGTGGTCCCTGGCCCACTGGTTGGCGACCACTGCCTTAGATAGGTTTTCCAAAAGAGAGGACCAAAAGGCCATACTGTGATTGATATTCACGAGAGCTCAAGCCACTGCAAACCGTTTAAACTGGGAATATTGTACCATCAACCAAGTACGTTATTGTAACATAAAAAAAGAAAATCGGAGAAATAAAACATGCTTTAAAAAGAGCCTGCTGAAAAGCATTCCCTTAATCTTGTCTGCTAAACGTAAGGAGCATTGAAGAGCATCTTGACTATTTAAGGAAAGTATTCACCAATCTGGAGGCCGTGAGTTCGATCCTAGGTAGAAGCAGCTATTTCTCTCTCTGGGCACAATGAGAATATATCTGCTGCACAAAACTCCGCATTGGTGACAGGAAGAACATCCGGCCATTAAAACACTCTGCTAGCTCCATTCACTTGCAACCATTCATTTAGTGACCATTTGAAGTTACAATGTCCCTGAAAAAAGTTACCATTCCCATGACCATCATCCCATGGTCATGTGATCAAAATTCAGATGTTTATATTTATGACACTTGCACTATTCCGGGTGGGTGAACATCCTGGGGTGATGTAATTTCATTTTGCGACCTTCTGACAAGGAAAGTCAACAGGGAAGCCAGATTTACTTAATAACCGTGTTTGTCAGCAATGGCTTCAAAAATAGATCTATCTTGGCTCCATGTTGGGTGGTACAAGTTGGGGATGAAACTGGCTTTGTGTGGAGAGCAGCACAAACGCTGACATTAGCAGCCTCAATTTTAGAAGTGTTTTTTTCCCCACAGCAGCAAAAATAAAAATAATAAAATAAAATGTACATACTTGCCATCAAAGCCATTCTGAAATAGTAAACCTGTAGGGTCCTTGGTGCTCTCTGAGCTTGGCTGTTTAAGAGAGTAAATCCCACTCATTTCTAGCACTGATGATGTTACCTAGTTGGGTAATGTCATGCCTGCAAGAAAACAACCAAGCTCAGAGAACAACAATGTTGTGGTTCAACGGCAGCCTGTGCAGACGGCAGCGGAATCAGACAGTGGGGAAGAATGGAGACCAGTCTGGGAGTCTGGAAAGGACTCGGATGAGGGTCCTGCATCCAATGCAGAGATGTGGCCAGGACCATCTGGGAGTGGTGTGCTGACCCCGGAGCCTTCGGAGTCTGGCAACAGCAAGGCAGAGGAATCAGGGGAGCCTGTTCCTAGTGTGCATGTGCACAGAGCTGCTAGAAGGCGAGAGCAACTGAAACAAAACGGGCAACTTGGGAGTAAGGCTGGGAGGTCATTGCCCCTCCCATAAGGTATAAAGGAGAGGCAAAGGTGAAGAAACCTTTGTAGGAAGCAAAGTCGTTCGTTTTGTTCAGGTTAACCCTTGAAGCTCCATGTGGACTTTGTACCTCAGTTGGGTTTTTATAGTTCATTTGGTAGTTTTGTTGTTGGCAGCAATTCAAAGGAGAGAAAGGTGGGTGCTTATCTCAAGCAACTGTTTGGGACTCATTACAGGCTGGGAATGAACATAATTCCCAGCATTGAAATAAAACAAAAGTTGTTTTAACTAAGTGTGTGCTTAATTACGGTCTCTGAAGCCTTGGTCAGAACAAATAAGGTCTCCACAGTGTAACCCTGAGCTACAAATACTCTCTTCCATCGAAATAGTAAAACCCCACTTAAACAAACCTTCACGAAGAAAAGTTCTCAGTTACTCCTAAATTTCCATTTATCCTGAATCCATGTCATTTATGTCCTGCTTTTTCTTCTGCGTCAGCTGTGTCATTTGTTTGCTTAGGTCAGAATACGAATGATGGCAATTGAGAGAAATAATGTGAATCCCACTGAATCATCCAGATTACTTTGGAGACAATGCACTGACTCCGCTATTCTAGGACGATGTCTGAACCCAAATATTGTCCACTAAGTCAGGTAATGGGTTTCCATTAAATTGAAGTTTATTTCATTTTGGAAAAGATGGTTCATGCTTTTCCTGTTAACGCACATCCATAGAACTGCCAGTCTTTAAACTGATAAGAGGAAAATAGTTATAGCTCAGGTTTGAAATAAGGAGTATGCGGTGCTCTCTAAGCTTGGCTGTTTTCTTGCAAATGTTTCATTTACCCAACTAGGTAACATCATCAGTGCTAGAAGGGGGTAGGGATTACTCCCTTAGGTAAGAAGGAATAAACGATATTAGGTAATATCATCAGAATTCAAAATCGGAATAGAGCTGGAAGGGACCTTAGAGGTCTTCTAGTCCAGCCCCCTGATCAAGCAGGACATCTTTACCATTTCAGTCCAGTCTCTTCTTAAAAACCTCCAGTGATGAAGCACCCACAACTTCTGAAGGCAAAGCTTTTTCCACCGGTTAATTGTCCTCACCGTTCGGAAGTTTCTCCTGAATTCCAGGTTGCTTCTCTCCTTGATTCGTTTCCACCCATTGTTTCTTGTCCTGCCTTCAGGCACTTTGGAGAAAAGGTTGAAGCCCGTCCTCTTTGTGGCAGCCCTTCACATACTGGAATACTGCTATCATGTCCCCCCTAGTTCTTCTTTTCTGAAGACTAGCCAAATCCAAACCCTTATTTCCATTCCTGATCAAATATCTTCTTTGTTACTCTGGTTTGGGCACAGTACCAAAGTATTCAGGTTAGTCCTACGGCGGTACCATTTTTCTTAATGATACTTTTTTTAAAAAAAAATCAACCCTCAAGCCAACATCTCCACGTCACCCATCCAGAGGCTATTCATCCTGTGCACTTGGAAGCTGGCACTCTGACATTTCATTACAACTCTCAAATGATCCGAGTCTAGCCATTCAACCAGCTCCATCTGATATCATACCTAAGCAGTAAGCATAGAGGACAAAACTCCCCAGACAAACATGCTGTCTTAATATGTTGTGCTTATCTTGCAGTAAAGCCGGATCATGAATTGGCAAGCTTTCTGACTCTTCTGTAGATTCCAGATGTGGAGCCAGTTGTGGAAGAAGAGACCAGCACTCTGCTTTGCTTAACCCGTGCTACGCTCAGAGAGGGCTGCTGAGAACATAGAAGAGCAGAATAGCAGAACAAGAGAGTTGGCAGGGAATCTGCCTGATCTTGACGAACACAAATCAACGGGGCCTGATGGATTACATCCCAGAGCTTTCAAGGAGCTGGCAGAGGTCATTTCAGAACCACTGCACCATATCTTTCAAAAATCCTGGAACTACCAAAGGACTGGAAAAGAGCTGATGTGGTTCCCATCTTCAAAAAAGAAAAAAACCAGACCCAGGAAACTATAGACCAATCAGGCTAATATCAATACCCAGGAACATACTGGGAAAGATAACAGAAAAAACAAATCTGCCTACATTTAGAAACAAATAAAGTAATAACTAGCAGTCAGCATGGGTTTGCTAAAAACACATCATGCCAAACCAATATTATTTCATTCTTCAACATAGTGACTAAATTTTGTTGCCCTGCACAGGAGAACGGAGCTGGAAAGCAGGTTAGTGGCGTGGGGAGGGAATAGGGATTTAGCAGTGTTCTTCCCCTGCCATGCCCACCAAGCCACGCTATGCCCACCAAGCCACATCACGTCCACCAAGCCACACCTACAGAACCAATAGTAAAAAAAAAATTGAATCTCACCACTGGAACAATGGATGGAAACTCATCACGGAGAGATTCAACCTAGTATTGGAAAAAATATCAGTTTTCTGGTTCAGTTCCAAGCCAGGGGAAAGGCACTGGAGACAAAATGGAGGCTGATTGGAAAGAGGCTTCATCGATTGATGAACAGAACCATATGGAGTTGAGAGTGGCGGGGTATTTATACCGTCTCTTGGGCTTTGCACTTGAACTTCCTGTTCAAGAACATATATTATATTGGCTGTTGTCAGGCCACCGCGGGGCCATGGAGCTGTCTCTGTAGGTTGTCTGAGCTAAGTTTGGTTGAAGTTTGGAGGGAGATGAAATGTCCTTAAGGAGATTGTGCTATGTGGTGAGCTCTGTTGCTAGATGGTAGTGGGTTAATCCTATTATGTCCTGAAGGGTCATGTCTCAATCCCATCACCCTGGAGCTGGAGGTCTTTTGTTTTTGTACATAGGCTGGCCCAATCTTTCTCAATTGGCCCCAAATATCTGCTGAGGGCAGGGAGCCGGAGCTCCGAGTTTCTCTTAAGATTTCCGTTTCTCTTTCCGGGGAAATATTTTATCCTGCCTTTTTAAAAATATTTCTCAAAATATTTCATTCTGCTAGGTGGGGGAGTAGCTTCCCACGCAAGAAATAGGGAGAAATTTTCTGGCAGTGAGAATAATCAATCCACGGAACATCTTGCCCCTTAGAAGGTGCTTCATAGGGTTTCCTGCTTGAGTGAGAAGGTTGGACTACAACAGCGGTCACCAACCAGTGAGAAAATTTTGGTGGGCCGCAGAGAAATCTCACCCCCAGAGCATCCCCCCAAGCAATTAATCCAGGCTGCGCAGAAACACAAGGCCCACACGGTCCGTGGGAACCCTCCCCGCCCACTCACTCCTTACCCGGCAAACTTGCCTGCTAAATTGCTATTTTTCCTTTTTCCGACTATTTTTCCTTTTCTGCTGTGCCGGGAAATTTAGATTAGCTAGTTGGATTTCTTGCTTTCTAGCTAATCTTTAGATCTTCTGCTCTGCTTTTAAGCACAGCCGAACCTCCCTTAGGACTGAAGGTTCTATTATTCAGTGCAGACTCAAGGCAAGCAAATTTTACGTGACAGACTGAGCTAGCCGATGGCAGATAGATAGATCACTGAATGATTCTGTGAGCAACTCAATCTGCCTGCCCGCTTTGCCTGATTTTGGGTAAAAGTTGCTCTTTTTTAAAAATAAAAAATTCAATATTTATATAAATATTTATAATATTTACATACAAGTCATGCCCAGCCAGTCACATGACCACTAAGCCACATCCACAAATTAGGCCACACCCACAGAACCAGTTAGTGGTCCCTGGGATTTAAAATTATGAGTTTGGTGGTCCCTGAGGTCCAAAAGGTTGGTGATCCCTAGACAAGAAGATCTCCAAGGTCCCTTCCAACTGTGTTATTCTATTATTCCTAAAAGAACCCAGGTTCCCTGCTTGTAATACATGTCCCAAGATTATTCACTATATTTATTTGTTTGGTAGGCTTTTATTCAGCCCCTCTTGCCTAGAGGTGATTATTAAGCTATGGTCCCCAGAATCTAGCACAGAGGTGGTATTCAGCAGGTTCTGACTAGTTCTGGAGAACCGGTAGTGGACATTTTGAGCAGTTTGGAGAACCAGCAAATACCCCCTCTGACTGGCCCCGCCCCCATCTATTCTCTGCCTCCTGAGTCCCAGCTGATCGGCTGGGTCTTCTTTGGTTGTCCTGCACAGAAGAACGGAGCTGGAAAGCAGGTTAGTGGGGTGGGGAGGGAATGGGATTTTGCAGTGTCCTTCCCCTGCCACACCCAACAAAACATGCCAACCAAGACACGCCCACAGAACCAGTAGTAAAAAAAATTTCAATCCTACCACTGATGCAGCAGCTAAGGTAGGACCTCTTTACACTCCTCCAGCCCTTCCGTTTCTTACAATCTGCGTCTGATTGCATCGTCTCTTTCTCCCTTTGCAACCAGCATCTGCTTTGGATTGAAAGGGATCCGAGTTTGCAGCCTCATGGTGGTATGAGTCAAACCATTCAACCTGCGCTTGCGATAAAACGATAAACTTTAGGGCCAAGGAAAAAGGCTGGAATGATAAATGTTGAACGCCGTCTGATTAGTGATACTGATTTCAGATTCATACCTCATGAGGTCAGCATTAAGAGGTATTTAAAAACAGTGGGCTTACTCTTTGCTTATCCTGATCCAATCTGCATGGTTGGCTGAGGCTGAAACAGGAAAAGGGCTTATGCTCACACTGCAGCAACCCCGAACACCCGAAAAAGGAAAGAGACCGCTATACACAATATCTTCCAACGAAACAGAGACCCACGCAACTTTATCAAGAAGGGCCTCATCAGTCAGCCCACCACAGCACAAGCTAAGAAAAAGATAGCAGATCATATACATACATACATACATGTGTGTACATGTGTGCATGCATGTATGTGTGTGTGTATATATATATATATGTGTGTGTGTCTATGTGTCTGTATGAGTGGGTGCGTGTGCTCACACACATACACACACACATACATAATTTATATAAAAATTATACATATTACATGTATACATACATATATACATACATATACCAAGTTATATGTATATGTAGATGTAGATGTAAATGTAGATGTAAATGTATATGTAAATGTATATGTAAATATATATGTATATGTAAATATATATGTACACACAGAAAGAAACATATATATATATATATATATGTGTGTGTGTGTGTGTGTGTGTGTGTGTGTGTGTGTGTGTGTTTATATATATGCACACACATATATAAGCAGACATGCATAATTATATATATACATATACACATACATACGTATATACACATACATACATAATGATAGATAGATAGATAGATAGATAGATAGATAGATAGATAGATATAGAGATAGAGATAGAGAGATATAGAGATATAGAGATATAGAGATAGATATATACATATACATATACATATACATACACATACATATATACATACATACACAGACGAACACAATACAGAAGCCTGATGATGGCAGATGAGATTCTGCCGAAACGTTGCTACAACTTTAAAAGCACAACTACAATGATGTGGGAAAATACCCGAACAAAGCTGAATACCATACATACATAATTATATATATACACATACATACATACGTATATAAAATTATCCGGGGTGGTATTCAGCAGGTTCTGACCAGTTCTGGAGAACCGGTAGCAGAAATTTTGAGTAGTTTGGAGAACTGGCAAATCCCACCTCTGACTGGCCCCGCCCCCGTCTATTCTCTGCCTCCCGAGTCCCAGCTGACTGGCTGAGTCTTCTTTTGTTGCCCGGCACAGGAGAACGGAGCTGGAAAGCAGGTTAGTGGGGTGGGGAGGGAATGGGGATTTTATAGTATCCTTCCCTTGCCACACCCACCAAGCCACGCCCACCAAGCCACATCCACAGAACGGGTAGTAAAAAAAATTGAATCCCACCACTGAAAATTATACATATGTGTGTGTGTATGTGTGTATTACAACCACAGGGAATTACCGTAGCAAACCCACAAAAGTCTTGCAAAACATTTTAAGTAAATCAAAAGAAAACAGGAGTTATCCATAGCATGTTGTCATTACATGTTGCCCTTGACTTACAGCAGTTCATTTAGTGACCATTCAAACTTACAATCGCACCGAATGACCAGTTTTCACACTTACAACAGTTGGAGCATCCCCAGGGGCACCCGATCAAATTTCAGACATTTGGCAACTGACTCACATTTATGACGTTTGCAATGTCCTGGGGGTCACATGATCAGCTTTTGAGACCTTCTGACCAGCAACGTCCATGCGGAATAAGTATGTTAACTAAGTCAACAACTGCAACAGATTCACTTAACAACAATGGCAAAAAAGGTCATAAAATGCAACAAAACTCAGTTAAGAACTGTCTTGATTAGCAACAAAAATATGGAGCTCAGTTGTGGCCCCAAGTTGAGGACTACCTGCATTGCAGAATGTAAGAGACCACCAAGTATATGGACTAACGTCTCCTGGCTGCCCGGATGTGTGTCTGCTTATCTGGCTTGTCTCTGGCAGCTCTTTTATGGGCAGCCTATTCTTTCATCTTATTCCTCTTTTCCCTTCTCGTAAAGAAATAGTTTTTTTTGTTCCATCATCCATAAGTGCAATATATATGAGTTTCTGGTTACTGATCAGTGCCTCCTGGGGTGTCTTTAAAGGTAAAGGTCCCACTCCTTGCATATCCGTGCTAGTTGTTTCTGGCTCTAGGGGGCAGTGCTCATCTCCGTTACAAACCGGAAGAAGCCAGCGCTGTCCAAAGACGTCTCCGTGGTCATGTGGCCAGCATGACTAAACACCGAAGGCATACAGAACGCCGTTACCTTCCCACCAAAGGGGTCCCTATTTTTCTACTTGCATTTTTTACGTGCTTTTGAACTGCTAGGTTGGCCGAAGCTGGGTCAAGTAACGGGAGCTCGCTCCATTATGTGGCGCTAGGGATTCGAACCGCCGAACTGCCGACCTTTCTGATTGACAAGCTCAGCGTCTTAGCCACTGAGCCACCGTGTCCCAAATTTGCTTGATCCCAAATAGATGGATGGATTTTCTTTTCGGTCCTCTTGGTTACTGCCTCCAAAACCCTCATTAGAAAGTGTCAATCTTCTTCCTCTTGCTCTTTCTTGATACCTGTCGTATACAGCCCTACTTTCCCAGGACTAAAAAAAATACTGTTTTAATATTCTGATCTTTGTTGTCACAGAAACATCTGTAACCCTTATATTTGGTCTAGGTTCACCGCTGTCTTCCTAATATATATATTTTTTCTCTTCTCCAGCGTGCTGTCCACCTTTATCAATTTCTGTTGATAAAGAGAAAGAGAGTTGAGCTAGCTTGTCATCAGTTAGAAGTTTGTTAAGCCTGCTGGTTGACACTTTCTTTTGCCTCCTTAATATTAACATTAACCTAGATTTTTCCCCTGCTTTTCGCTTTCGCTTTCATGACGAGGGCTTCTAAGTCTTCTTCGCTAGCTCTTCAAATCTCATTAGTGTTTTGAGCACCAGTTTTCATGCCGGCTGTCATCTCTTCCAATCCTGCCATTCTTGTAATATATTCTCTGCACAGGTTTAACAGATATGGTAACAGTATGCATCCTTGTGTCATTTCCTTTCCTGAAGCAATCTGTTCCATACACTCAGGAGTTATTGCTGGTTACTTTAGATTGTAAAGCTTCCTGAGAAGAATAATCAGGTGTTCTGCCACACCCATCAGACTTAATACAGTTCGTTATCTACAGAATAGAGTGGGAAGGGACCTTGGAGGTCTTCTAGTCCAACCCCTTGCTCAACGAGGAGACCCTATACTATTCCAGACAAGTGGCTGTCCAGTCTCTTCTTAAAAGCCACCAGTGATGGAGCACCCACACCTTCTGAAGGCAAAGCTGTTCTGCTGGTTAATTGTCTTCACTGTTAGGAAATTTCTCATTGGTTCTAGGTTGGTTCTCTCCTTGAGTAATTTCCACCGACTGCTTCTTGTCCTGCCTTCAGGAGAATGGATTGACTCCCTCTTCTTTGTGGCACCCCTCAGACACTGGAACACTTCTATCATGTCACCCCTAGTCCTTCTTTTCTCTAAACTAAGGGTCACCAAACTTGGCAAGTTTAAGGCTTGTGGACTTCAACTCCCAGAATTCCCGAGCTAACATGACTGGAGGAGGAATTCTGGGAGTTGAAGTCCACAAGTCTTAAAGCTGTCGAGTTTGAAGACCCCTGCCATAAGGCATTGAAGATTGGTGGACTTCAACTCCCAGAATTCCTGAGCTAACATGACTGGAAGAGGAATTCTAGGAGTTGAAGTCCACAAGTCTTAAAGCTGTCAAGATTGAAGACCCCTGTTCTAAAATATCCATATTCAGTTCCTGCAACCGTTCTTCATATATTTTAGTCTCCAGGCTCATCATCTTAATTGCTTTTCTCCACACTCTTTCTATATAGTCTCTATATTTTTTTTGAAATGGAGTGACCAAAACTGGATGCAGTATTCCAGATGTGGTCTTACTAAGGCTTTATAAAGCGGTACTAATACTTCATGTGATTTTGATTCAATGCCTCTATTTATGCAACCAAGGATTGCATTAGCTTTTTTGGCTGCTGCCATACGCTATTGGCTCATATTTAAGGGATTGTCCACTAGGGCCCCAAGATTCCTCTCACAGTTACTGTTTTTGAGCCAGGTGTCACCTAATCTTACCTCTAATATTGGTTTTTCTTGCCTAAGTCTTTCTCCACTTTAAATTTTATTGCATTAAATAATTAAATACATTCCACTTTCTGGCATAATCCATATGAATAAAGGCCTTGCTATGGTGATTCAGTTGGAACAAACCTCCAGAGAATCCTTTGTATTCTCCATTACAGGTGGTGTTCAACTTACGACCAGTTGCTTAGTGACTTTTTGAAGTTACAACGGATCTGAAAAAGGGGACTTACAACTCAGATCTGAAGATGTGATTAAACTTCGGGTGCTCAGAAACACAACCTCATTTACAGCTCTTTGAAGTATCCCACAATCACGTGACCACAAATAGGACGTTTTACATTTTTGCTTAACAACCCCGACAAAAAAGATTGTAAAATCAGATCAATCACGTACCCGATCTGCTTTATGATCATTACAACACACAGTGGTTATGGGAAGGCACCATTATGATATCATGTCGTGGACTACCACTGCCCATCTTATGCTAGCTTTCTACTCTACTTTTTCTGAAAATTTCCTGTTTATCTGACACTCCCTCTCTCCACTTACAGTGCTGGGTTTTTCTTTGTAAGATTGTAAAACAAAACTTTGCATCTTAAGTGAGAGTTTGCGTGCACAAGAAAGGACTGTCACAGTTCAGCGGTATTCACAGTCTCTTGCATATATGCCTTCTTTGGCAATAGACAGGCACACAGAATTTCCAAATCTGAAGGCCACGTGGTTTTCTTCCCATATTTTTTTGACATACAGCTGTGAGATTTTAACTGCTTCTTGTCGTGCACCTTTGATTTGTTTTTTTAGAATATTTTTTTTAAATTCATAAACATTTTGAATACAGTGTATTGTCAGGGCATATCATTAATGAAAAAGCAGAAGAAAAACAAACAGAAGTAACAACATATATACTAATAACAATAATAAGTAGTGTAACAGAGAAACTAAATTTCTCTTTGTGTTAGCTTATTTATAATTCTGTTAGTTATATCGACATGTTTATAATTATCAACCCTCTTTGTATTTAATTCATACATAACAATAATCTTTCTTCGCCTAGTTTGTAGCTCTTATCTCTAACCACTCATAAAATCTGTTCCATGTTAAGTAATATTCTGTGCCTTGTTTGTCCTTTATTTTTAATGTCAATCTATCCATCTCTGCACAGTCTAGTATTTTCTGAATTACATCTTCATCTGATGGAGTGTTCTCATTTTTCCAATATTGTGCAAATACAATCCTTGCAGCTCTCAATGCATGCAAAACTAAATATATAGTCGTGCACCTTTGAACATTGCAGGGCTGCTCTCTATGCTGGACAACATCTGCCGCAGAAGTAGCTTCCCGCCATCTTTTTGTTACGGAGGCTGAACTCCCTGCTGTCCCTTTCTCCTGATTTTTCCCACGTCTTTCCACCCCTGCGATCCAGCTTCCCATCATCCTGCTCGCCCTTATCTCTCCAGCCTCCTCTTGACTCCCAACTTCCTCCTGCCCCCAACATCTTCAGTGGTGGGTTGTACAACAATTGATGGAATGTATACATTTATTCAACGACAAACAATGAAATGTGTCTCATGCATGTGTATGTATGTATGTACCGTGTTTCTCATATAATAAGGCCGGGTCTTATTTTTTTTTTGAGCCCCCCAAAAATGGCTAGGCTGTCTTTTTTGGGGTGACTTAATTCCCCCCCCTTGCATCTTTGGGTGGGCAGGTGGCAACGGCTTGGAGGTTGCCCTCGGTGTTGGTGGGGCACTTCGTATCGGGGTCAACGCAGGCAGGACCATATCCGAGTGTGCAACAAAAGTACTTTCTAATGGCAAGCCCCCCACCACCATTCCCCCCCATTTCGCATGTTTTAATATAGGCCTTAATTTGGGGGGAGGGGCTTAATTTCATTTCATGCCTATAAAATATGCTGGGACTTCCTATTGGGGGAGGCCATATTGTTGGAGAAACAGGGTATGTGTGTATATATAGAGAATATATATATATATATATTCTTAAGTTTTCGTGGGTACTTACATGTATGGCATTCAGCTTTGTTCGGGTATTTTCCCATGTCATTATAGTTGTGCTTTTAAAGTTGTAGCAACGTTTTGGCAGAATCTCATCTGCCATCATCAGGCTTCTGTATTGTGTTCATCTGTGAGTCAGAAACGGCTTGTGAAAGTCTGACTCACAGACGAACACAATACAGAAGCCTGATGATGGCAGATGAGATTCTGCTGAAACGTTGCTACAACTTTAAAAGCACAACTACAATGACGTGGGAAAATACCCGGACAAAGCGGAATACTGTATATAGATAGATAGATAGATAGATAGATAGATAGATAGATAGATAGATAGATAGATATAGATATAGATATATATCTTTTATCTATATATATATATATCTGCTCTTGATGTTTTCCTACTTGATAGCTGTTTTATGGCTTATCATAACTTTCTTTGTGGTAGAGTTGCTTCCTGTATATATTCTCTCTCTATAGAGAGTTCTGTCATTCTGCAATAAATTTTTAAACAATTTCATCCTGGCTTTTCTGTCTTCTTTTAATCTAATTTGCAACTATTAGAATTCTTTCATGATTACTCTTGAGTATTCCTATTTAAACACCATTCTGCCCGCCCAGTATTTTTCTCTGATCCTTAAAAAAAAAAAAAAAAAAACCCAGCCCTGTCCCCTTGTTTGCTGTTTTCTTCAATTTGTCAACATTCTGGATGGGGAATTCTTTTCCAATTCTTTTCTTATTTGACACTGAAAGTTTATTTTCAGTTGTTGCATGCTTTTTTCATTTCTCCTCTTTTTTTTGTTTTTCCCCAAATGACAAATATGTTCTAAAAGCGAATTGGATCTTTTCCTCTTTGAAATGTTAGACATTTTTATTATCCACTTCAGTTTTCACAGGTGTTTTCAATTCAGGGATGTTCTCAAAGGTACGGCTCCAAAAAGACACCAGGGTAGCCACAGTTATGAAATTAACGCTCTGCCTGCACATAAAAAAATATGTGAGAATTGTGAGAGCCAGTTTAGTCTAATGGTGAAGGCACCAGGCTAGAAACTGGAAGTTTGTGAGTTATAGTCCTGTTTTAGGCATAAAAATCAGTTGGGTGACTTTGAGCCAATCACCAGGAGTATTAAGTATGGGAAATAAGAGGCTGGACCAGGGCTTAGTGCAACAAGGTTTATTTACAAGGACTGAACGTGCTTGCTCAGCCTGGAACTGGCTCGCAGCGAACAGCGAAAGAGCTGGACCCAGCAGCCTGCTTTTATAGCAGGCTGCTGGGGAAACCCAGCCAATGAGAAGGGGCAGCCGCCCCTGCAGCGTGAACGGACCTGGGTGGGAACTTCTTCAAGGTCCAGGGACATAACACCCCTTCCCCCCAGATGCGAACACGCATAGTCCTTGAGGTATACGGGAGGTTTGTGCTGACGTCCAGAGCGGCGCAACTCTGGTGTGCTGTTTGGTGGATCAGAGTCCGTCGGTGACTGTTGGCTCGATGATGAGTCCCGAGTACCACCCTCGGTCGGAGCAGGCCCGGGGCTAGAAGGGCTGGATGCTGGGAGTGTCCTCACGCCGTCTGGCTCGGATGGGTTGGACGCTAGGTCGCCGCAGTCAGCATTTAGATTCTCTGGTCCGGCTGAAGGTGTTAGCAGGTCATCGGGGTAGATGTTGCTGTGTGGTAGTTGTAGCGGACTCTCACCGGTCTGTGCCCACGAGTCGCGGCTGACGAGGGTGCCCTGGCGTCTCCGAAGCTGGTCCAGATGTCGTCTCCAGAGCCGGCCATCTTCCAGCTTAACCCGGTATGATCTGGGTCCTGTGATGGCTACGATTTCTCCCGGGATCCACAATGGGTCGCCAGCGAAGTTTCTCGCGAACACGGGTTCCTGCAAGACAAAATGCCTACTCCCCGATGTGGAAGCGAGAGGAGAGTCAGGGCAGTAATGTGGGTGAAGCCTGTCCAATACAGTTCGCAGGCGTCTGCCCATCAGAAGCTCGGCCGGGGACTTGTTGGTTACCGTGCAAGGGGTTGAATGCTGGCTTAACAGGAAACAGGATAGTTTGTGGTGCCAGTCATCCTTGTTGAACCTGGCCAGGGCTTCTTTAGTGGTCCTAACAGCTCTCTCTGCCAGCCCATTACTGGCAGGATGAAAGGGGGCCGTGAAGATGTGACGAATGCCCAGGTTGGCCGTAAAACGACTGAATTCGGTTGACGCGAATTGGGGACCATTGTCGGAAACAATGGAGTCTGGTAGACCGTGCGTAACGAACAGGCGAGTCAATGCCTTGATGACTGCTTGTGAAGTGGTCGTGGATAGTTGTGCCACATCAATCCACTTTGAGTAAGAGTCTACGACCACGAGGAACATTTTGCCATGCAATGGGCCCGCGAGATCGATGTGAATCCTGGACCAGGGTGCGTTGGCACTTTCCCACTTGGTGGGGGTGGCAATTGGAGGAGATGGACGGGAAACCTGGCAGGGATGGCAGGAGCTTACCCATTTGTTGATGTCCTCGTCGAGGCCGGGCCACCAAATGTAGCTTCGCACCAACGCCTTCATTCTGACGATGCCCGGGTGGCCCTCGTGCAACGCCTCCAGCACTCGGGTACGCAGAGATGTCGGGATGACCACTCGAGTGCCCCACAGCAGGCAGCCCTGTAAGCTTGACAGTTCCTGTGAGCGGGTCTTAAATGGAGTGAATTTAGCTTCAATGTCACTGCCCGGCCACCCCCTCCTCACCCAGTCCAGTACCTGGGCGATCGTTTTGTCCACTTTGGATTTATAGGCAATATCAAGGGCAGTGATTGGGAGGTCCAGTTGGGTGACTTCAAAAATGGCGTTGACCGGGGCAGGGTCTTCAGCTGGGGCAGGCAGGGGGCAGCGGCTGAGAGCGTCTGCGTGGGACAGTGTTTTACCTGGGCGGTGCACGAGTCTATACGAGTATGCTGCTAGGAAAAGGGTCCATCTGGTCATTCTGGGGGACAGTATTTGAGGGGTCTGCTTGTCACCTGCTAGTAACCCTAAGAGCGGTTTGTGGTCCGTGACTAGCTCGAAAAAGTGGCCAAAGAGAAATTCGTGAAATTTCTTCACCGCTGCAACAGCTGCCAAGGCTTCTTTATCGATCTGACTGTAATTGCGCTCTGTTGCAGAGAGCGTCCTGGAAAAAAAAGCGATAGGGGCCTCGGAGCCGTTGGGGAGCCTGTGGCTTAAGACTGCCCCAATTCCGAAGGGAGATGCGTCTGCTGCCAGTACTAATGGAAGGTTGGGGTCAAACTGGATAAGCACTGCCTCTGATGTGAGTAGCGACTTGACTGCGCGGAAAGCGGAGTCTTCTTTGTGTCCCCAATGCCAAACCGTTTTTTTATCCAGAAGTCTATGGAGGGGTTCTGCCACAGAGGCTTTATGGGGCAGGAACGACGCGTAAAAGTTCAAGAGCCCCAAAAAGGCCTGCAGTTCCGCTTTGGAGGTTGGAGTGGGTGCCTCGTGTATTGCCTTAACCTTGGACTCCAGGGGGTGAATGCCTGAGGCGTCAATTTTATAACCCAGAAAGTCCACCTGTCTAGTGGCAATGGCACATTTTTCTTTTTTTAACTTGAGGCCATGCTGCCTGAACCTCTCTAGGACTGCTCGAACTCTCTGGAAGAGTTGGGGTCTGTTCCTGGCCGAGACTAAGATGTCATCGAAGTAGGGTACTACTCCAGGAAGGCCCTGTAAAATCCGCTCCATGAGGGATTGAAAAATGCCTGGGGCAACACTTACGCCAAACTGGAGACGCTTGCACCGGAAGGCACCCCTGTGGGTGACAATGGTCTGAAGTTCTGCCGTTTGGTCATCAACAGGGAACTGTTGATATGCTTGAGACATGTCCAATTTGGCAAAGATAGTGCCAGGTTCAAAAGTATGTAATAAATGCTGAATGACAGGTACTGGGTAAGCGCTAACTTGCAAGAATTTATTGATTGTGGTCTTGTAGTCTGAGCAAATTCTCAGGCTACCATCTTTTTTGAGGGGTGTGACGATGGGCGTCTCCCATTTGGCGAAGTCTGTAGGCTCCAGGATCCCTTGTTTTAGTAATTTATCTAATTCAAGGTCTAATTTAGGCCGAATGGCGAATGGAACTCTACGAGGTTTTAACCGAATTGGGACTGCCTGGGGATCGACTGAAAATGAGATAGGGGTGCCGTTATAACACCCTAACTCATCACTGAATACGTCTGCGTAATCAGCAAACAGGGAGTCCGTGTCAGAGGTTGAGGTAGCATGGACTCCTGTTAGCCCTAAACCGAGGTGGGGAAACCAATCAAGTCCCAAAAGTGTAGGGAGGTTGCCGCTCACTACCACTAGAGGTAGGTGGCCCTTAAAGGTTTTAAAATTAACAAAAAACTTGCCTCTGCCGATTACAGGAATGGTCTTCCCCTGGTAGTCCTTTAGGCTAAGCTGGCACTTCTGGAGTCGGTTTCTTGATAGGCTGGGTTGAAGCTCCTTGAGGGTGTTCCAGGAAATAATGGAGAGCGCTGACCCCGTGTCAACCTCCATGTTGCAAGGTTTACCTTCTAACAAGACGGAAAGAGAGATTTTACTAATAGAATAGCAAGTGTGATTAGCGCGGAGGTGTGTGCGACAGTTTAATACTTGCCTTTGGGGCCCGGCATGTGCGAATGAAGATGCCCTTTGTGCTGCGTTGTGTGAGGCTTGGCATACTCTTGCAATGTGCCCCTTCTTATGGCAGTTGTTGCAAGTGGCTCCTTTGAATTTGCATGTGGTCCTCAGGTGAGGTCCACCACAGGAAAGGCACAGGGTGATGTGCTTGGATGGCCCGGTGTTATCTTGTCTGGTTCCTACCTGTGGGCGCCTGGCGTTTGTGAGGCGGTGAATGTCGGCCTCATCATTTGGGTCTTCCTCGTTGACCACCTCTTCTGAGTGGACGGGAACTGCTGTTTGTTTGGTGACAGGACCTTGGATCTCGGTGGCTGAATGAGATGCCAGCTCCTCTGCCAGGGCTTCCTCGATGGCTTGCGCGAGGTTAAGGTCTTTTTTGGAGAGCAGCCGTCTTTGTAGGTGCAGGTCCTTGACCCCGCAGACCAGCTGGTCTAGGAGCATGTCATCAAGATAGGTGCCAAACCCACAATGGAGTGCTGCAGTCCTGAGAGCAGCCATGTACTGATTGATGCTCTCTTTGTCCCCTTGCTTCCTCATTCTGAAGGTGAAACGTCTGGCAATCTGTGAAGGTCTAGGAGAATAGTGGTTAGTAAGGATTTCTAACAGTTCTGTCCAGGGGACATTCTTTAACTCACGTGGAGCCACAAGAGCTGTGGCAGTATCGAAGACGATGGCTCCACAGTAGGTCAGGAAATATGCTTTCTTTCGGTGTTCCCCTGCATCAGCCAATCCGATGGCGTCGATGTAATGATTAAACCGATTCTTGTATGATTCCCACTTCTCCTCATCCGGCTTGAACGCTGGGAAGGCTGGATTGGAGTTCATGTTGTGGGTCTACTGGTTAACCTGTTGGGGAAAATGCTCTCTCTCTGGGTAGCAGTAGAGGTTTAGTGCCTGTGCTAGGCAAGTGCTCTCTCTCTCTGGGGTAGCAGTAGAGGTTTAGTGCCTGTGCTAGGCAAGTGACTTCAGCTCTGGGGAAATTTCACAATTCCCTTCTCTCTCTCTGGGGATCAGAAGGTGTTTAGACTGCAACGGTCATTGGCAGCGTTTTTGAAATTCGCGCCTGTGTGGGTGTTAGCGATTTCGTAATACAACGCTGTGTTGTATTTGAATGTGACTCAGCTGACAGCTTTTTGAATTTCGCGCCTAAACGGCACGAGCGGCTGCGGCTCACAGCGCTACACTTCCTCTGTAGCTTATGCTAATGAGCGGCTACAGGCGCTTCTCACTTTCACTAGCTTGTTTGCTGGTCGCTTTCTCTCTGGGTTGCAGCTCAGCGTTCGTTCTCATTTCGGGCTGATCGCTCTCTCTGGGTTGCGATCAGCGTTTGCCCTTATTTTGGCTGATCACTCTCTCTCTGGGCTGCGGATCAGCGTTTTAGTGATTCAGCATTCGTTCTCATTTCGGGCTGATCGCTCTCTCTGGGTTGCGGTCAGCGTTTGCCCTTATTTTGGCTGATCGCTCTCTCTCTGGGCTGCGGATCAGCGTTTTAGTGATTCAGCGTTGCAGCTTGCCTCTGGTAGCCATCCCATCCTCGTCGCCAGTATTAAGTATGGGAAATAAGAGGCTGGACCAGGGCTTAGTGCAACAAGGTTTATTTACAAGGACTGAACGTGCTTGCTCAGCCTGGAACTGGCTCGCAGCGAACAGCGAAAGGGCTGGACCCAGCAGCCTGCTTTTATAGCAGGCTGCTGAGGAAACCCAGCCAATGAGAAGGGGCAGCTGCCCCTGCAGCGTGAACGGACCTGGGTGGGAACTTCTTCAAGGTCCAGGGACATAACAAGGAGATTGTGAGTTCTTGTCCTAGCTTAGACATAAAAGCTGGTTGGGTGACTTTGGGCCAATCACCATGAGACTGTGAGTTCTAGTCCCACCTTAGGCATAAAAGCTGGTTGGGTGACTTTGAGCCAATCACCAGGAGATTGTGAGTTCCACCTTAGGCATCAAAGCTGGTTGGGTGACTTTGGGCCAATCACCAGAAGACTATGAGTTCTAATCCCACCTTAGGCATAAAAGCTGGTTGAGTGACCTTGGGCCAATCACCAGAAGATTGTGAGTTCTGGTTCTGCCTTAGGCATCAAAGCTGTCTGGGTGACTTTGAGCCAATCACCAGGAGAGGGTGAATTCTGGTTCTGCTTTAGGCATGAAAACCAGCTAAATGATTTTGGGCCAGTTACTCTCTCTCAGTCCAACTCACCTCGCCAAGTTGTTATGTGGGGAAAATAGGAGGAAGAAGGAGCATTAGACAGGTTCACCACCTTGTGTCATTAATAAAAATGATAATAAAGGTGTGATATAAAAAATAGAAACATAAAAACACGCACAAGTTCAACTGCACCATCATAGCTGCCATCTTTGTTTTTTAGACCACATGCCACAGACCACATCTGTTATCTCTTCCCATGGCTTCACAGGTTCTGTTCAGCCTGTTAGACATGCTCAGTCTGTTCCTTACATTAGTCCTAAGCTTTGATTTCTGCCGATCAAATCTTCCTGGTACACCTACTCTCTCTCTGACTTTCTAAGTTTAGCCTGGAATGTTGTCCAGATGCTTCCTACTCTTTATGGCCAGATGGGTATTGTTTTGTTAGAATTGTCTGTCACTAATTGCTTCTTTTAGAGTTCTTATAAGCTCCTGCTTCAGCTGTCAGGGATGGTATCGAACCACATTGTCTTCTGGTAGCCCATTTTGTATGGCCTTTGATTTCTCCAACCATCAAGGCATTCCCTGATGGTTTTTGCCCTTGCATTAAAAAAAAAACTTCCCTTTTTATGGCCCTGTAATCGCTTAATTCAGGGTGAATTGAGGTGACTGGATGGAGCTGAGTGTTTACTGGCCAGATTCCCTTCCTGTTGCCTATACAGAGTTCACAGCAGATGTTTTTCTTCTTCTTTGTGCCCCAGGAGAGAAACACCTGGCATTATCTAGGATTGAAACCTTAACCTTCTGAGTGGGAGGCAAGTATCTTCACCACACCACACATTTTTGTCCTTGCATTATGTGTCCAAAACACCTGAGCTTTAGCTTCATTATTAATTCACCGCTTGGTTTTACTTCATCTAATACTGAATAATTTTCGGAAAAATTCTCTACATTCATGGAAATATTCTGATGGCCCCAAACAGAAACTGCCCTCGGGTTGAACCTGTGTAGAGTGCTTGGTGAGAGGCCCCACCTTTCATGAGCTGCCACGAGACAGGATTTGGAGGCCAACCTTTTGAAATTCTTTTCTCCCCTTTACAGTCCTCGACTTACAACAAATAAAGTGACCGTTCAAAGTTACAACAGCACTGAAAAAGTCCTTCGTAGCATCCCCACGGTCACATGAACAAAATTTAAACTCTTGGCAATTGACTCATATTTATGATGGCTGCCGCGTCCTATGATCATGTGATCACTTTTTGTGACCTTGTGACAGGCAAAGTCGATGGCGAATCCAGGTTCACTCAACTTCCATGTTCTTACTGAATAACTGCAGTGATTCATTTAACAAATATGGCAAGAAAGGTTGTAAGGTCACCAAAAAATGACCACATGACCCTGGGACACTGCAGGTATTACAAAACACATGTTAGCTGCCAAGCCTCTGAATTCTTATCACATGGCCATGTTCTGACTCAAACCTTGTTCCAAGGAAACAAACACGAGACAGAGGCAACAGCACAACCTTTGAATGATTCTTTACGAATTTCGTTCCTTCCCAGTTAAAAGGCTGTTTCAAACTAATTGCCTCTGATATGAAAGAGCCTTGCCAAGGTTGTGCAAGGCTGCCAAGAACACTAGATAAAGTTACCAAGAAATATTTCAAACACAAAGAGTCTCCAAACACCAACCAAAATATTCCAAATGTCCACAAGGCTTGAGTGCAAAAACTTCTTTGCTTCCTGCAAAGAACTCTTGTTTCTCAGCTGGCTTTTATCTCTTAAGGGAGGGGCCATTACCTTGCAGCCTTACTCCCGAGTCGCCCGTGCTGTTGCAGCTGCTTTTTCCTTCAAGAAGCCCTGAGTGCACACACACTGGGCACAGGCTCCTCAGGGACCTCTTCATCACTGCTGCCAGCCTCCACAATTTCCAAAGGCAGCACTGGGCTCCCTGATAGTCCTGGCCCCATCCCTGCATCACACGCAGGCCTCTCATCTGAGTCCTCACTCTCTGAGATCTCAGCCGTCCACACCTGCTGCTGGCAAACCATAACAGGCCATGCAGGGATGCTGCAGTGGTCATAAGTATGAAAAACATTCCTACATCACTTTTTTCAGTGCCATTGCAACTTTCAGCAGTCACTAAATGAGTGATTGAAACTTGAGGATTACCTGCATCTGGCAAAGTTATCTTAGCCCCCTTCGAATTCTCTTCTTCTTCTTAAAACATTTAACTTAGTATGCTTCATTTCCACTTTGACAATGTCAATTTTTCCTCGCTTCCTGCTTTTTAACAGTTCGCGCTCCAAACATATGTATTCTTATAAAATGAGGAACTTGTCTTTCAACATTGACCCCATTAGTGACCAGATGTCATTGCAGCTTTAATATGACCATGTCATCACCTCTACTTCTACTCATGAAAGTTTGATGCTCTTCCCCAGTAACTAAAAGAGTCGTTCTAATTTGGGTCTCATCACACGGTTCTCAAACTCATCTATATATTACAGCCATAGCTCTCCAATCTATTTTTTTTAAAAAACAATTTAGAAATGATTTTCCATTTCCTTCTTGATTTGAAATCCGTTCTCTGAAGTGGAAAACCCACAGGCCTTCTTCCCCACGGTGTCCTCCTTTCCTTCTCACCAGCAAAAGTGACCCTACTCCAGTGGTGGGATTAAAAGATTTTTACCACCGGTTTGGTGGGTGTGTCTTGGTGGCATGCTTTGCGTGAGTGCACGCACTTTCCATGTGTGCGCGCACCAAACACGCACTTTGCACAGACGTAGAGGCGTTCCAACTCACCTCCTGCAAGCCTGCAGTCTCTCTGTCGCTTCAGCAGCTGTTGTGTGGCACTCTGCTGTGCTGCGCAAAGCAGTTGTGCTTCAAAAGCAGGGAATTAAGGTGAGCATGGGAGCCCAGGCGGGTGGGTGGGCCCAACAGCAGAGCGGTGGAGAGAACCAGTTAGGTCTCCGCTGCTCGTCAGTGCTACCGGCTCAACAGAACCAGGCCAAACCGGTAGAATACCACCACTGCCCTACTCCATGCCTTTCCCAGGGTCCTTGAAGCTATTCAGCCCTCCAACACCTCAAGGTTGTGGTCTTCTAAAAAGGTAAAGGTTTCCTCTGTCCAATTGTGTGCGATTCTAAGAGGCGGAGTTTACCTCCATTTCTCCGTTTAAGGGAGACAGCGTTGTCTGAAGACACTTCCTTGGTCAGGTGGCCAGCATGACTATACCCCGAGGAACACAGAACACTGTTACCTTCCTACTGAGGTGGTACCTATTTATCTACTCACATTTCCATGCTTTCAGACAGCTAGGAGCTGGGGCAAGTCACAGGAGCTCACTCCATCCTGTGGGACTTGGGTCTCAAACTGCCAAAGTTTTGTCGATGAATCCAGTGTGTTCTAGGAGGAGTTTCTGTTTGTGTTGGAAGCACTGTTTACAGCCCTTCCAGGTTGAAAGGATTAACTGGGGACATCTCCATCACCATTGCCATGGGGGGAGGGGCTTCTTTCATATCCCCATCAGAAGCTGGAGCGAGTGATGGAAGCCCATTCCACCAAGCAGAGGCACTCAGGTCTTGAATGCGAGCTCGCTAACCTCCCACCCAGCGTCCTGACCATGTGAACCACCCCGTTCTCTAGGAGGGGTTTAAAGAAAGTAGAGGAGAGAGAGAAGGAGAGAAAGAACAGAGGTGATATTCAGCCAGTTCTGACCAGTTCTAGAGAACCGGTAGTGGAACTTTTGAGTAGTTCAGAGAACCGGCAAATAACCACCTCTGACTGGCTAACCCTAACCCTAACCCTCTGCTTCCTGAGTCCCAGCTGATTGGATGGGTCTTCTTTGGTTGCCCTGCATAGGAGAACGGAGCTGGAAAGCAGGTTAGTGCGGCGGGGAGGAAATGGGGATTTTGCAGTAACCTTCCCCTGCCACGTCCACCAAGCCTCGCCCGCAGAACCAGTAATACATTTTTTTGGGAATCCCACCACTGAGAAGGAGTATGAAGAATATGACCACTTCCAAATAAAATAAAATCAGGGATGTCAGGAAGCCTGACGGGCACCTAAATTGTAAATATTTGGAGAGGCAATACAGAAGCGAGAACTAAGCTCAGCTCTTTAATTCTCTTCAAATTTGACTAGAGTCCAGGCCTAACTGGATATTTGGGCCCCAGGAAAAAAAAAAGAAAGAAAAAGAAAAGACTGACAGTTCCAGCGGAGGGGCAACCCACACATTTCTGTGAAGAACCAAAGAGGCCAAGCGGCAGGGGTAAAATAAAATAAAATAAAATAAACTGTACAAACAGCTTCAGGCTCTCCGAGTCTCAGATTTACAAAACTTGTCTCCAGTTTGATCATAAGAAGCAAACAGCCAGCCTGTGCTTGGGTGAGCTGGCTCTTTCTGAAAAAGCAAAACACGGGGTGTTTTGAAATGCAATCCAAACTACAAGCGGGAGGATTATGAAAAAAAAAAAGCAAAAAAGCTTATGTTAAGTACAACCCAACACGGTTATCCACATTTCCAGGCCTCGCTTTGCCCCCGTCTTCTCCTACTCTAGTTCTACAAACTTTCCCAAACACCTCCACTCCTTCTTCCTCCCTCCCACACACCCCCCATTTCATCTGCTTGGATTTTTTTTCCCCAGGTCTCCAATAAAATCCTCGCCGCCTTTCTTGGGCCTTGTCTGGGCTCTGCCCGGCCCTCCCGTTTCTCGGTAAACTCCGAACTAGATCTGAGCCCGTAAATTCAAAAGGCAGAGTGAGCGGGGATGAGTGGCCCCAGATCCATCTGCAATATTTGTGCAGGCTCGGTTTCAAGGGCAAGCCTGCCGACGGGGGATCAGAGGTAAGAAGGAAAAGCTTCCATCCCATTGCCACGGGCGTTGGCTTGGCATGGACCATGGCAGGAAGGTGCTAGCGAATAAGCGAACAAGCAGGCTTCAATTAGGCTCCGGGCAGAGATGCAGAAATCCCCAGTTCTGCTTTGCTGTCAGGTCATCAGCGGAGCCATCAAGCTTACGCCTGGAAGATGTCAGAATTTCACCGCATGGCTGTGCTCCACCAGACGAATTTCCTCCCTTGGCAAAGCAACCTGACTTTTATCCCCAGCAACCCAATTTCCTGCCATGACGTCCTCCACTTGGTGCCCCCCCC
>NW_020769424.1:598245-643815 GCF_900518735.1 Pseudonaja textilis | reverse complement strand
AAAGGAAGGGAAGGGAAGGGAAGGAAAGGAAAGGAAAGGAAAGGAAAAGAAAGGAAAGGAAAGGAAAGGGGAAAGGGGAAAGGGGAAAGGGAAGGGCCGGTTTGGTGTAGTGGTTAAGTTGCCAGCCTAGAAACCAGGGCACTGTGAGTTCTAGTTCCATCTTAGGCATGAAAACCAGCTGGGTGACTTTGGGCCAGTCATTCTCTCTCAGCCCAACTCACAGGGTTGTTGTGGGAAAAATAGAGGGAAGAAGGATTATTGCATACGTTCACTGCCTTGAGTTCTGTACAGCAATAGCATTTAGCAATAGCGCTTATATACCCCTTCACAGTGTTTTACAGTCCTCTCTAAGCAGTTTTACAGAGTCAGCCTATTTTCCCCAACAATCTGGGTTCTCATTTTACCGTCCTCCAAAGGATGAAAGGCTGAGTCATCCTTGAGCCAGTGATAATCGAACTGCTGGCAGTCGGCAGAGTTAGCCTGCAATGCTGCATTCTAACCACTGCACCACCACAGCTCCTACAAAGTAATAAGGGCAGGATAAAAATCTAATAAATAAATGGTTCAGAGAGTATGTTGTAGAAGCAGATAGTAGAGTCTTCAGTCTGGCAAGGTTTTGTTTATAGGTGTGAAAGAATAAGGAACTCGGCTTGGAAAAACCACCATGTGTCATACTTTGCTTTGGGCCCTGAACATAAATCAGCACAATAAAGCAGTCTCTCGACATCATCATGCAATCAAACCTCAGAACTTCGGTTTATAACCTTAAACAACATCATCTTGGCATCCCACTGGTGTCCTGAAGAGAAGATTCCGGTGAGCCTCCAAGCAACAAACGGTTCCAATCAGCTGCCCAGAGTCACCTTATAAGGGAGATGTGCGGCATAAAAGTTGAATAAATAAAGAAACAAACAAATGTACCAGAAGTCTAGGTCCCCTTGCAGGATTGGGACCCTCCCCCTCCCTGGATCTCCCACATGAGACCACCATCCTGTTGTAAAAGACAATTCCTCAGATAACCTGGAACCAAGCTGTGAAGGTTAAAAACAGCACTTTGAACTTGAATTCCAAAAATGTGTGATAAATTATATCAGTGCCTCTCACCTGCTACCAGCCTGCCAGCCACATTTTGTCCTAAACATTTCCAGATTGTCTTCAAAGGGAGTCCCATGTAGAACAGGTTACAGTACTCTAATCTTGGGGCAATTGGGGGCATGGAACCCTTTAGTTCAGGCATTTATTAATCTGCTTTTAAAAAGGTTTGAATAATGCATGCATCCAAATCCAAAACACACAGCTGCAATCTCCATTTTTCTTTTCTTTTTTTTAGAAAAAGTTTCTGAGAGAAACAACAGTATCTGTTGCACCAATAAGGAAAACTTCATGGGTTATCAGACACTGTAAACAAAAAGATGGTTATGAAATAAACACAAATGTGGATACACACACAGACAGATATGATGCATATGTGTGTTTATTTTATTGTTTATGGCACTGTGCAAATATCTTTCCATATATATAATAGTCTGGCACTATTTTCTATATCTTATATATATGGAAGATATGGAAAATAGTGCCAGGCTGAAATAATGCTCTACAAACAAAATAGCAAAACAGATAAGTTTGTTAGCAATTTGCACATCTGCATGAAGGACAAGTCTAATCTTGTGCCTGAAATTAAACTCACGAAGATAGCCAACGTCTCCTTGCCAAATGCAGCATCTTTTCAGAGGAGATAAACATTTTCCAAAAATATTCATCTGCTTTTATCCCACTCGTCAGTTCCTCAGGATAATCTTTCCCACAAGAGACCAAACTGGAACAATTAGGAGGGAAAGGAGTTTATTTTCTTCTCTATGTGTTTTTTTCCTCTCTCCTCTCTTTGGTTACATGCTCTGCCTTGGGTAGAAATGGATCTAATTTCTCCATTCAGCAAAACCAAGCGATTAAGTTTTTATTTGGATTCTATCAGGCATGGAAGACAGCGAAGAATGCATGATTGAATGCTTCCAGAGCATTGTATGAAAAACATTGTATGGTGGGGCGGGGGGGGGAAGGGCCTTCAAACATTTCCCTTCTATAGACCCCCCTCCCTGCAATGAAATTTCTTCCCTTTGCTCTACTTTAATGCCAGTCTTGCTCAGACTTGACAACTTTAAACGGTATGGACTTCAGCTCCCAGAATTCCCTAGCAAACATGCTGGATGGGGAATTCTGGGAGTTGAAATCCACACCTCTTGAAGCTGACAAGTTTGGTTTTATGTTATTTAGTTACTTTAGGCAGGAAATACTAGGCATCAGTGAGACATCCCCTTCTTTCTATTGTCAACTATAAAACGTGCATACAAAATGTTTTATGAGTTGACATTCGGCTCCCCTCACTTCTTGAAGGTGACCCGTACAACTTTACAACTTGCTTTACTGCTTTACAACTTGCTCAGGCGGCATTCAAATGTGCTGCCAACTATAAAACGTGTATACAAAATGTTTTATGAGTTGGATGAGGTTAAGGCTCCCTACTAAGAAGTTGGGGCCAAAGTTCATGGGACCTTTCCCCATAGTAAAGATCATCAACCCAGTCACAGTACAATTGAAATTGCCCTGATTGTTAGGGAAGATCCACCCAATGTTCCATAGTAGCCTATTAAAACTTGTGGTTGGATCAGCGCTGAGGCCCCTACCTCATGAGCCCCCAGATCCCATGGTCATAGGAGACCAAACCCATTATGAGGTGCAGCGAATCCTCAATTCGAGGTGGCACAGGAGACAACTCCAATATTTAATCAAGTGGAAGGGCTACCCCTTATTAGAGGCATCGTGGGTAAAGAGTAGGTATGCCCAAGCCGATCACCTTGTATCAAGTTTCCATGCAGAAAATCCAACCAACCCTGGGGAGGGGGTTTGTGAGCATAAGCTTCCCTATCTGCAATCAAATTGATTTTGTGTGTGTTGTACGGGTCACCCTTCAAGAAGTGAGGGGAGCTGAATGTCAACTCATAAAACATTTTGTATACATGTTTTATAGTTGACAATAGAAAGAAGGGGGATGTCTCATTGATGCCTACTGTTTCCTGCCTAAAGTAACTAAATTACATAAAACCAAGAAGCAGGGAGGAAAAAATGATATAGAACATACTAAGCAAAAATCCAGAATATAGGGACAAAACTGAGAGGAGGGAAGTTCAAAAGTAATGTTAGAAAGTAGGACTTCGCAGAAAGAGTAGCTTGGAACCCACTTCCAATGGAGGTAATGGGTCCATCATCAGTAACTGAGTTTAAACATTTTTGGGATAAACACATCTGTTAAAATTAAATAAATAATAATAATTATTGGTTTAGTTTAGTTTACTTTATTGCCATTGCACCTCGTACAACGAAATCAAACACCATCTTCAGTTCACATCATGACCATGAAAATAAACACAAAGACACATCCTTCACATTGCACACATTGAATTGAAAACCCCTGACACCACACCAACACTGCACTATATAGTAGAATTCAACAGCAGTACTTCCCTTGGATAGAACTTTATTAACTTTGGTATTAACTTTACTTTCGATTGCAAATAGAAATAGAGTGACTATGGCAAAAAAAGGAGGCAAAGGTGGTACCAATAGGAACTTGAATGCAATTGAAGCTCCTCTTGAACACCATGTTCACTGATAAATTCGCCATCAATCGCAAAAGGGAGCTTTATTGGGAATAGTTTATATCCTGTGACAATAACTCTAATACTGGGGGGCTGCGGTGGCTCACATGTAAGATGCTGGGCTTGTGCACCGCTGAGGTCGGAAGCTCGGCGGTTCAATTCCCCTGAGCAAATATACCATGGAGGGACAAGAAAGGAGGCTCCCGCCAAAACCCTACTGGCAGTCAGGCATCCCATGGGTAGATAACACCACCCAAAAAAATTCCTTTCACAGAGGCAGCCAACCACCTCGCTGATCCCTGGCTAACACGTACCACACACTAAATGAATAAAGCCTCTAATACTATCAAGCATCTGTGTCTGCCTATCCCAGGTCCTTGGGAAAGAAGGGATAGGCAGACAAAAATGCCAAATCCGGTCTGAACAGCTGGGTGGTTGTGTGACGAACGGTAAAAAATAAAATAAAAAATAAAAAACTCAAAGGGTAGATTCACTGGACCGCTAAGTCTTTTTCTGCCATTTCTCTTCTATTTATAATCAACCAGTGGAACAACTTGCCTCCAGGAGCTGTGGGAGAAGAGACGGGAGAGCCATTTGTCAGAAATGGTATAGGGCCGTGCTGGCAAACCTGTAGCACACAGAGCCATCTGTGCTGGCACGTGAGCTACAAGGCAAACTTACCTCACTGTGTATGTGTGCGCCTCACAACTGATTTTCGGCAGGTTTGAGGCCTTTTTCAGCCTTTCAAAGGCTTTTGAGGAAGGCTTCTGCAGGCTCTGCAGGCTGAAAACTATCCCCGTTTCATCACTTCCTGTTTTTCAGAAAATACTGGAAGTGACGAAACGGGGCTAGTTTTTGGCCTGCAAAGCCTGCAGAAGCCTTCCTCAAGCCTTTGAGAGGCTGAAAAAGGCCTCAAACCTGCCGAAAATCAGCTGTGAGGCACAGTGCAGGTAAAGGGTGGCAGGAGGGATGGCGGGAGAGCATTGCCTTCTGGGTGCTGGCGCGCAAGCGCGAGCATGCAAGCGCGCGCACAATTTTTGACACAGGAGCCCAAAAAAGTTAACCACCACTGGTATAGGGTCTCCTCCTTGAGCAGGGGGATGGACTAGATGACCTACAAGGTCCTTTCCATTATTCTGTATGCTTCTCAAATATAGCAAAATACTAAGAAGAATGCTAAAAATGTTAAGAAGAAAGTAAGTAGAAGGTACTGTGCAAGTACAAATTTACCATATATGTGAAATACTGACCCTTTATTGTCTGTTGTTGTAGAGATAACTACAAAATCCATCCAAATTTGATATAATTGTGGTTTCCTGCCTCTGATGTTTCATTATTTTAACTTTCTAATTTTGTCTCTAATGTGACAGTTGAAAAGCCCTTATTAATCCACATCTCAATTGTTACATTATCTAGAATTTTTCAATGTTGGGCAATTATTATTTTAGCTTCTAAAATTAAACAGATAATAAGTTCCATATTTTTAAGCTTGAGATTCGGTCTTGTACGTAAATGCAGTAAGCCTAACCCTAGGGAGCAGTCACTTCTCTCATTAGTAATGGTACTTATCTCGCCCAAAATTTAATTCCGAAGGGGTATAGGTTTTAGCATCTGCTACCACAAATGAAAGAAAGGCCTTCTTAGTATAACCTCTCCAACATTGCAAGAATAATTCTCATTATATGTAAATTTATGACTATGTGTAGGTATATATGTATGTGCATGTGTATATGTGTAGTGAGGGGCGCACTGGCTCAGCAGTCAAAGACGCTGAGCTTGTCAGCTGGAAAGCTGACAGTCCAGGTTTGAGACCTGAGCACTGCACAATGGGGTGAGCTTCCATCCTTTACTGCTGCTCAGCTCCTGCCCGGCAGTTCAAAAGCATGCAACTGCGATTAGATAAATAGGTACCACTTTGGTGGGAAGGTAACGGTGTTCCATGAACCTGGCCACAGGACCACAAGCAAAATCAGGGATAAGTTTTCACAGATGACCAACTTCAGGACTAGACTTGTCAAAACTCACCTTTTCCCTTGCATAATTGCTGTAGCACGTTACACTGCTATCCTGTCTCCCCTGGTCCTTCTCTTCACTAGACTAACCGTTCACCGTATGTTTTAGCCTCCAGTCTCCGAATCATCTTGGTATCTACCAATCCCTCTCCTTACCATCTCAGACACATAGTAAACCGGCAGGGTAAGGATCAGAAATGGTAGTAGACAATTTAACCTAGTACAATTTCTGACTGGTTTAGGATGGGTGGAGAGCACTGATTCATAGCAAATAGACCTATGATTATGTGGCTTTCACATAACATTGCCACGTGTTCCACATTGCAGAAAATGGTTCTGCCTCTGAAGACGGTGTCTGAGGGATATCATACAAAAAGGGAGAAAAATAAAAATCTAACAGAAAAGAGAGGAGACCGCTTCATAGAAATGTTAAAATCCCAAGCCCCAATCATAATCTAGTTATCCAATAGTATTCTTCCCCCCCTCCTTTTTTTTTAAAAAATGATGTTTTCATATATAGGTGTCCTTTTTATGTGCAACTTTTCTCAACATGCACATTTTTTTGCAAGATATTTTTCTTTTTAAATCTTTCTGCGTGCAGTAATTTCCACTGATGAACACATTGGGAAAAGGACACATATTTGGGATGCAGCTTTAAAGCTGTGCACTGGATTGCTACATCCAGATGAGCGCAGATAATCTACCAAGGGCAAACTCAAAAGAAGTTTGCATTAAAATCTGCAGAAATGGAATTTCGCCCTTCTCCCTAGACAACAACCCTGTAATAAAATACAGTCACAAGCAGTGGTGGGATTCAATTTTTTTTACTACCGGTTCGGTGGGTGTGGCTTGGTGGGAGTCGCATGGCTTGATGGGCATGGTGGGGGAAGGATACTGTAAAATTCCATTGCCCCCCCGCCCACACTCCTGGGGGAAGGTTACTGCAAAATCCCCATTCCCTCCCCACCCCACTAACCTGCTTTCCAGCTCTGTTCTCTTGTGCAGGGCAACCAAAGAAGATTCAGCCAATCAGCTGGGACTTGGGAGGCGGAGAATAGATGGGGGCGGGGCCAGTCAGAGGTGGTATTTGCCAGTTCTCCGAACTACTCCAAATTTCTGCTACCAGTTCTCCAGAACTGGTCAGAACCTGCTGAAGACCACCTCTGATCACAAGTGCTGAAAAGTAGTTCTCTGTCTGCTCCTTTGAAAATTTATTTCTCTTCCCTTCTCCCAAGAAAAAAAAGAAAGAAAAAATTTCAAAGTTCTGGCATTCTGAAAGGAAAGCTAAATTCTTCTCAAAATGGTGCTGCACTAACAGCTTTATTTTAATCAATGAAATCTCATCAAAAATAACATTTGCAGCAAACATACAGGGGACTCCTTGTTCTGTCAGACACAACTGATGAATTTCAAAACACTGTTGGATTCCTGTTCACACACACACACACACACCCATTCTCAAGGCAAAGGAACTCCAGTTGTAAAATTCAGCTGGGAAAACGTTCGACAACTTGTCACCTCACCGCCATGTGGCATGCGGGGAAGAAGTTGACGGGCAGTGTGGTGCCTTAAGCAAACTTGACACATGAAAAATGCCAGGCCCTGGGCCTTGAAATCTGGACCAAAGGGCCCCGTAGAGTTGACTTTGGGGAATTCTCTCTTTCAGCTTTGGATCAGGGGAAAGGCAGATGAAATACCGCAAAGCCGGTCCAGAGTAAACACTTGAGCCTTTCAGAGGAGCTCATAAAGAGCCAACGAAAGGGAGGTGGGGAAAAAAGGGGGGGAGGAAGGGAAGGGGGACTTCATTTTAAAGGAAAGGGTGAGGGGAGGAAGATACGTAAACAGGCCTGGCCCATATTCATGGGAGTGAGTTGCACAACAGCGTACCATCAACTTCTCTCTTGACTCATAAAGAGGTTAGATCATGTTCCTCCTGCCCCTCTCTCTGTCCTGACTGAAATGAGGGGAGAACCTCCGTTGCTACAATTCTGCACATACCCAGATAGACCGACAGACAGACCAACTTCAGCCGGCCTGATTTCCATAACGTTGTCATCTTCGACCTTGAGAACCTGGCAACTGAGCAAACCTAACCAGCGGACTTTGTTTCCAAAGCTGGCCAAGGTTGTTCTCATTCCAGCGGAAACTCCCTGACTTTCCTTTTGTAGGATCCTCTTCTTACAGCCACATGCAAGGGTTTTTGTTTTTTTTTAAAAAGAGAGATCAGTTTGGTTGGAAGAAAAGTTCAACTTGACCCAAAGATGCACAACAAATTCCAGTCTCGGAGTGTCGGTCAGCAGTTCGTGCCATCGAGGAAAAACGATGGCTTTTGAAGAGCCACATCCTGTTTCCCCGAAAGAATAACTACATACTTTGAGAAACCCACAACTGGGGAGAGGGAGGGAAATAAACCCCTCCAGCAGCTGCTGCCAACTGGTATTTAACAGTGTTGTCTGCAAAAAGATTATCTCCTGTGTTTTCCTAATTCTTTGGCATTCAACCATAGAGGAGAATTTTGGTAAAAGGATCCGTGATATCCTTATACAGACTGCTACTAGGTATAGAAAAGACATGTGGGTATCAATGTCCTGTGTTTTACTGTCCGGTCATCTCTTCAGAAGCCTGCCCTTGGCTTCTTATATGCAAGTATAGGTAGTCCTCAACTTACGACCACAATTGAGCCCGGGATTGATGTCGCTAAGTGAGAAATTTGTTGAGTTTGCCCCATTTTATGACTTTTCTTGCCACATTGGTTAAGTGAATCCCTTCCGTTAAATGAATGACACGGTTGCTAAGTGAATATGGTTTCCCCACAGACTTTGCTTGTCAGAAGGTTGCAAGAGGTTATTACGTGACCTCAGGACACCGCAACTGTCATAAATGTGATCAAGCATCCGAATGTAAATCATGTAATCCTGAGGATGCTGCATCGGTCGTGTTTGAAAAATAGTCACAGGTCACTTTTTGCAGTGCTGTTGTAACTTTGAACAGTCACTAAGTGAACCATTGTAACTCGAGGGCTACCTGTAATTCCCAAAGGAAGAATGTCTACAGAGGTCTTCAATAATCCAGGTCATGGCTGTCCCAAAGGTGCTTTTTCCCAAAGCTTTTTTTCCTTTGAAAATGTTTTGCTTCTCCTCTGAAAAGCTTCTTCAGCTCTGAAGAATTGAAGAAGCCATGAAGTCTGGGACTTTAATCAGAGGGGGAAATTATGGAGAACCCATGTTTATGTGAAGAAGAACTTCAGAAAGCAGTTCCATCTTCTGATTATGGGCAATTGATTCGGTGTGTCTACTTAGTGAACACATAGATCAAGGATGTCCAACTTTGGCAACTTCAAGACCTGTCAATTGCAACTCCCAGAATTTCCCAGCTACCCAGGCTCCCATGAATACTGGGAGTTGAAGTCCACAAGCTTTCAAGTGGCCAATGTTGGATACCAGTGACATAGATAGATTCGTCCCGGTAGATGTGTCCCTGCATGCTCCTTCAGATCTTCCAATGATGCCCCACCTTGGCTGTAGTTGAGTTCTTCCATCTTGCTGCTGGTTGTCCTTTTCTCTCAGAGGTATTTAATCGGAGGCCAAACCACCAACCTCTGGTGATTCTGAAGTCATAAATTTCTGTCGTGGACAAGGCTTGAAGAGTTGATCTCCAAGGTCCCTTCCAGAGTCCCTCATATTTCACAATTCTAGAATTTGTCTTCTCGTGCAAACCGCAGATAGCGTGTTTTCAGCTTTGCAGCAGAAGATCAAAGGGTTAAAATTCTCCTTCCCCTTTCTTTGATTTTGATAACTGTCAGATGCTTCAGTTTGCATTTTTAAAAACCGCACACCTTAAAAAACACATGTTATGCATAATAGGAATCCACCTCCCAAAAAAGAAGAAAGAAAAGAAATTCCTTATCCGTAGAAAAATCTCTCCTGAAAACTCTCACCCAGTCCTGAATATCCTCAATAGAATTTCTCTCTCTCATTTTCTGCTTCATTTATCATTTATCATCATGTATCATCTTTTCATATATAAAAGATCACACCCTCTTTTATCATTTATGATGTTGTGTGTCAAGTTGCGATTGACCCCGGAGGTCTTGATCAGGACTGATTGTATCTTTATGTATGAATGTTTTTAATATTCTTTAACCTCCATGTAGAAGTGAACCGTACCAATTTTCCGTGTTTTAGCAGTGCCTGATTTTAGATCTGTTTTGGATCTCCTATAAGTACATTTTGCTGTCTGGACCTTTTCTTGTAAACTACTTTGAGATTCTTTGTTTTTCATGGGAAGCGATTCAAAAATGTTGAAATAATTAAAAATACATTCTGTATGCCATATAACTTCATGATTACACTGTTTTTATCATTACATGGCTCATTTTTCTCTGATAATGCCAGGAGTTGTACACGTCTTCTTACTCCTAGTCTAACGCATCTCCCTGTTTGCAATTGTGGCTCTTGGATTGAAACTGGCCCATATCAAGATCACATGAAAAGTTAGTACCGCTTTGTAATGCCTTGGTAACATCACGCTTGGAAAATTGCATCCAGTTTTGATTGTCATGATATTTAAAAATGTTTGAGACTCTAGAAAGATTGCAGAGAAGAGCAACAGAGATGATGAGGGGATTGGAGGCTAAAACATATGAAGAACGGTTGCAGGAATTTGGTGTGTCCGCTTTAATGAAAAGTAGGGCCAGGCTTGACATGATAGCAGTTTTCCAATATCCGAAGGGTTGCCACAAAGAAGAGGGAGTCAAGCTATTCTCCAAAGCACCTGAAGGCAGGACAAGAAGCAATGGGTGGAAACCAACCAAGGAGAGAAGCAACGTAGAACTAAGGAGACATTTCTTGACACTTAAGAACAATTAATCAGGGGAACCGCTTAATTCCAGAAGTTGTGGATGCTCTATCAATGGAGGTTTTTAAGAAGAGATTGGACAACCATTTTTCTGAAGTGGTATAGGGTCTTGAGCTTGAGCCATTGGTTGGACTAGAAGACTACCAAGGTCCCTTCCAACTGTTGTTATTCTATTGTCTCTTTGTCTTCTATTTCTATTGTCTCTTGTTATTCTATTGTCTCCACTTATTCTGTTGTCCTACCCCTTGCAGAAGCAACATTACCTCTCAGGGGAGGGGTTCCCTTTTAATGTAAGTGTCTAATACAAATCACAATGATGTCATGTGAAACACAGCAATATTGTGCAAATGACACATAGTGCACAACCCCTGAAATTTGTACTACGATGCACATGCTGTCCCTTGTTCCCTGCTTCTGCTGCAGAAGTCTAAGGTCTTGGCATCTTCTAATTAGTTATTCACTTTATTGCAGGTAACAGAAATAAAACAGAAATAAAACAGAAACAACGGAAGAAGGGATCTTGGAGGTCTTCTAGTCCAACCCCCAGCTCAAACAGGAAACGCTATACCAGGGTTTCCCAACCTAGGCAACTTTAAGATTGGTGGACTTCAGTTCCTAGAATTCTCCAGCCAGCCTTGCTGACTGGGGAATTCTGGGAGCTGAAATCTAACCATCTTAAAGTTGCCAACATTGAGGAACTTTGTGCTATAACATTTAAGACAAATGGAGTCTTAGTGGATAACCAGCTAAATAGGAGCCAGCAGTGTGCAGCAGTAGCCAAAAAAGCCAATGCAATCCTAAGTTGCATTAACAGAGGGATACAATCAAGATCAAGTGAGGTACTAATATCATTCTATAAAGCCTTATAAGACCACACCTAGAGTGCTGCATCCAGTTATGGTCACCACATTATAAAAAAGATGTTGAGACTCTAGAAAAAGTACAGAGAATAGCAACCAGGATGATTAGGGGACTGGAGGCTAAAACATACAATGAACAGTTGCAGGAACTGGGCTTGGCTAGTCTAGTGAAGAGAAGGACCAGAGGAGACATGATAGCAGTTTTTCAATATTTGAGGGGCTGCCACAGAGAGGAAGGGGGTCAAGCTATTTTCCAAAGCACCTGAAGGCCAGGCAAGGAATAATGGATGGAAACTGAACAAGGAGAGATTCAATCTGGAAACAAGGAGAAACTTTCTGACAGTGAGAACAAGCAACCCATGGAACAGAAGTTGCCCTCGGAAGTTGTGGGAGCTTCATCACTTGAGACTTTCAAGAAGAGATTGGACTGCCATTTGTCAGAAATGGTGTAGGGTCTCCCACTTGGGCGGGGGGGGGGGGTTGGACTAGATGACCTACAAGGTCCCTTCCAGCTCTGATTATCTGTTATCTATTATCTGTTAAATGATTGTCCAATCTCTTTAAAAAAAAACCCCACAACTTCTGGAGGCAAGGTGTTTCACTGAATAATTAGGTGGTGTACAACAAAGCTAACTAAATACCAAAACCCAATATCATTATTAACGATTAAAAAAACATTAACAATTATAAAACCAGACTGCAAACAAAGAAATAGCAGGCGAAGGGATGTTAATAATAATAATAATATTGTCTCATGGAATGGAGGCCAGCAGAAGTGTGGAAAGCCAGGGATGATTTTAGAGATGTTTTTACAGTTAAAAGACAGGTTGTTCCTCCATGCTGCTCGCTCCTTTCATCACTAAGTAAGGGCAGGAACATCACCCTGGCCTCATTCGGAAAGCCAATTTTCGTTTGGCAGATTGAGAGAAAACTAGCAGGGGAAAACATTTCAGTTTTTTTTCCCCTGCCTGGTGCTAATTCCTGTCCTCCTTCCAACCACGCTGGAATATAGCCAGGCAGAGAAAGTGCAAAATATAAGCTTACAACTTTGAGAAGAAAAAGGAAGACAGAGGACCTATTAAAGCGGCACTGTTTTGAACTTGTCTTTGGGAATCGTTAGACAGATAATTCAGGAAGCACGGTGACATATCTGATTAATCTACTGATTAGGCACATCCGTAGTTGATTTCCTGGGCATGTCAAAACTGGACAGAGGAGAAATTTTGCCTGTGCCGAGTCACAGGGCTCCCCGTAACATTTTCTCAGTGAAAACAAGAATTGTCCAGAGTGTAAGATTTATTTAAAAAATAAAAATAAAACACCTGTTGGAAATCACAAAGATGCTTTTTCAAAAAGATTTCCAAAAGATGCTTCCTTGAAGAAGACATTTTAGGACACTCCTGCAGCACATATGTGGAAAGAGGAGAGAAACCGTTATTTCATCAAACCGGCTGACGATCAAAATGAGGCGTGTTAGCCACAAATCGCTTTCAAGTGATCAAACTATGACACGTAACAGGAATGTAAATTCCTTTGGCAGTAGGAAGACGTCCTGAATAAACATGGGTTGGCGAATGCCGTACAATTTTGAGCATACAGCCTTGTGTGTGAAAAATAATAGAAGACCATCTCTGTATTAGTGCCCAGAATCTGATTTTATTTTATGTCTTTCTCATCTCGCATTTATATGAGATGAGGAATCCAAGCTTTCTTAAAACTAATGAACTATCTGTCTGACCCATTATGGATAGCAGAATCACTCCTTATCGTCCATCCCCTCCCACTTGTGACTGTGTGACTGTAACTTTGTCGCTTGTATCCTAACGATTTATATTGACTGTTTCCTAGTATGATTTGATTGTTGATTGTACCCTATGACTATCATTAAGTTTTGTATGTTATGATTCTTGACTCTTGATGAATGTATCTTTTCTTTTATGTATACTGAGAAGTATTTGCACCAAGACAAATTCCTTGTGTGGTCCAATCACACTTGGCCAATAAAAGAATTCTAATAAAAGAATTCATAGAGACAGGAAAAGAGGATAAACCAACTCACTCTAAGTAGCTGAGTAGGAGAACCAGGAAAGCTTCTGAAAAACAACCCAAGGAATTATTTGATCCCACTCTTTCTCACTACAGGTAGTCCTCGACTTACAATCACTCGTTTAGTGACTGCTTGAAGTTACAACGGAACTGGAAAAAGTAACTTATGATAGTTTGTCATGTTTATGGTCTTTGCGGCGTCCCCATAGTCACATAATCAGGATTCGAATACTTGGCAACTGGCATGTATTTATGATGGTTGCAGTGTCCCAGGGGTATGTCATCACTTTTTATGACCTTCTGACAGGCAAAGTCAATGGGGAAGCTAATTTTCTTTAACAACCGTGTCAATTTAACAACAGCAGTGATTCACTTAACAACTGTGGCACGAAAGGTCATAAAATGGGGCAAATCTCTCTTAACAACGGTCTTTCTTGAGCAATGGAAAACTTGGGCTCCGTTTTGGTCAAAAGTTGGATATTACCTGTCATGCATACGTAAGCAGGTTACAAGTATTTTACATTCCCCACTGTACAATGCCTAGGTACATGGCGTTATTCTAGATCACTTTTTTTCTCAAACTTGGGAGCTTGAAGATGTGTGCACTTCAACTCCCAGAATTCCTCAGCTGGCATTTTGACCGTGGAATTCAAGGAGTTGAATTCCCTATGTCTTGACACTGTCCAGATTGGAAAACACTGATTTAGGTAACTGGTGGCTGATTTTGGAAAAACTAAAGCAAGTCAGAACTTGTTAATAGTCGGGTAAGAGCCATTCAGAAACCTCAGGGCTGGAGGCAAAAGAAATTTCTGAAATAATAATAATTAAAAAAAAGCAAAGGGAAATCACTTCTGTATTCTTGCCAAGAAAACTACGTGGTTTCCATGAAGTCAGCAACAACCAAGTTTCTTTTTTTAAAAAAATCACCAATTATAAATTGCTTCTTAGCACACAAACATTGATCATGTCAGAAGAAATTGTTGGGGAGTGTTAATAGCTGCACTCACATAAAACAGATAATCAGAGTTGGAAGGGACCTTGTAGGTCATCTAGTCCAACCCCCCCCCCTGCCCAAACGGGAGACCCTACACCATTTCTGACAAATGGCAGTCCAATCTCTTCTTGAAAGTCTCAAGTGAGGGCGCTCCCACAACTTCCGAGGGCATGACATGCTTAACCAGGTTGCACTGAATTAAACATTAAAATTAAACATTAATTAATTAATTAATTAGAATTAAACAGGCTTAAACATGATGTGCTTAACCAGGTTGCACCGAATTATGCAACTTATTTTCCAAGGCATCAGAGGGCAAGAAAAAGAAGCAATGGAGGGAAACTAATCAAGGGGAGATGCAGCCTAGAACTAAGGAGGTAGTGAGAACAAGAAACCAGTGGAACAGTTTGTCTTGAAAAGTGGTGGGTTCTCCATCACTGGAGGTCCCAAAGGTGCTTTTTTCCCCCCACTTTTTTTTTTCTTTGAAAACATTTCACTTCTCATCCAAGAAGCTTCTTTGGCTTCGACTGAATGATGGGGAAATGGAAGGATTTATACTCCTTGCAGACAGCTGGTCATTTATGTGCTTTTAGAGAGTCGTTGAATCTATTGAGAGTCGTTTATCTATGTCCTCAGGGTCACCTGAGTAGTGCCTGCATCTCAAACTGAAGCACAAATGGTTCCTGTAGTCTCCAATTTTTCCGGAAATTCGTTTATACTCCTGCACCATTTGAAGGGTGTTCATCTCAAAATGCATAACTAAATGTCTATGGAGATTCTCAGTCATCCAGTTCCTGGCTGTCCCAAAGGTGTTTTTTAGAATAGAATAGAATAGAATAGAATAGAATAGAATAGAATAGGAATAGGAATAGGAATAGGAATAGGAATAGGAATAGGAATAGGAATAGAATTCTTTTATTGGCCAAGTGTGATTGGACACACAAGGAATTTGTCTTGGTACAAATGCTCTCAGTATACATAAAAGAAAAGACGTTTGTCAAGAGTCAAGAATCAACAGGTACAACACTTAATAATAGTCATAGGGTACAATAAGCAGTCAAATCATACTAGGAGTCCACATAAATCACAAGTCACAAGTGGGAGGGGATGGGTGATAAGGAGTGATGAGAAGATTAACAGTAATAGTAGTGCAGACTTTGTAAATAGTTGGACAATGTTGAGGGAATTATTTGTTTAGCAGAGTGATGGCGTTTGGGAAAAAACTATTCTTGTGTCTAGTTGTTCTGATGTGCCATGCTCTATAGCATCGTTTTGAGAGAAGGAGTTGAAACAGTTTATGTCCAGGATGTGAGGGGTCTGTAAATATTTTCACAGCCCTCTTTTTGACTCGTGCAGTATATACAGGTCCTCGATGGAAGGAAGGTTGGTAGTAATTGTTTTTTTCCGCAGTCAAGTTCAAGAGAAAACGGGACTTTCTGATTTTTCGTTGAAGACGTTTTGCTTCTCATTCCATCACAGGAAGATTTTAAAAAGAGACTGGACAGTTATTTGTCTGAAATGATATAGAACAGTGATGGCAAACCTTTTGGGCACCGAGTGCACAAAGCACGTGCACGCACGTACACGTGCATATGTGCATACCCAAAATGCAAGGTGCGACCCCCATGCATGTGCCCTGCCCACATGCATTCACCCCACCCTCATGCATGCACCTGCCTCCCATGCATGCGCAGCCCCCATGCATGCATGGCAAAGACCCAAAGGCCAGTGGGAGCCATGCACACATGCGCGGTGGAACTGAGTGCCATAGGTTTGACACTACTGATAGAGGGTCTCTAGAGCAGAGAGCGTTGGACCTGAAGACCTCCAAGGTCTCATCCAACTCTGCTATTCTCTTATGTTAAATGAGTAACAAAGCCTGATGGATTTTACTCACCTTGGCTCTTGTTATTCCATGTTGAAATAAATGGGGGAATACTTTGCTTTAATACCGCTTCGGCTATTATGACCCAAATTGGGAGCTGCCCAGTTGAAAGATTGGTGGCTATATAAATGTAATAAACAAATAAACCATCAAAGCTTACACCAGCCAGAGCATAGAAAAACTAAAGGAGTTTGTACAAGATCAGAAGATGTGGAGAGACCTGGCCCAAAGAATTGACAAGAGTTGGACACGACTGAATTGATATCATCAACATCATCGTCATCATCTAGATAAATAAATAAAACCTTAATTTTGGGCTGGGAATAAGATGAAAGCAATGGGAGAAAGACACATATACATTTTATTTATCTATTTAGGAAATTTTGTGGCTACCCACGTTAAGGCAATAATACTGGATAGTTCGCAGTGCAAATCAATAAAAACAGTGCAGATGTAAATGGAAACAAATATAAGGAATGCCAAGTACAAAAATATAAACATCAGGGCACTTCATACATCAACTTCAGCCATAAATTCAGCAATTCCTGACTCCTCTAATAACATGGCCCTAACACCTATGGGAAAAGCCAGCTTTTAACAGCTTTTCCAAAGACCAGGAGGGTTGTGGCCATTTGGATCAGGGGAGAGGGATACTGTTCCACAATTTTGTGTTGTATGCAACAGGTGATGATTTAATCTAAGGCCGGGTTCATACAACCTATACAGGCAGGTCAGCCACAACCTGGTTGCTGCATTTGTAGAGTATGCCGAGTGTAGTTGGTTTTAACCATGGTTATATTCTCTGTGGGTGTGTGGGTGTGTTGTGTTGTGTGGGTTCATATCAAACCAAGCTCATTTTTTTGTTACTTTTTCATTCCAACCAGAGAAGGAGTGAATTGGTGCCCATGTTGCGTGAATTCAGTGCACCCAGTACCTCTCATCATGTGCAGGTAGTCCTCAATTTACAATCACAATTGAGCATAAAATCTCTGTTGCTAAGTAAGACAGCTGGGTTTTGCCCCCATTTTGCCATCTTTCTTGCCACCGTTGCTAAGCGAACTACTGAAGCTGCTAAGTTAATAACACGGTTGTTAAGTGAATCTGGCTTCCCCATTGACTTTATTTGTCAGAAAGTCACATGACTCCGGGACCCTGCAACCATCATAAACATGAGCCAGTTGCCAAGTGTCTAAATAACATGACCACGAGGAGGCCGCCATGGTTGTAAGTGTGAAAAATGGTCATAAGTCACTTTCTTCAGGGCCATTCTAACTTTGAATGGTCACTAAATGAATGGTATGTCACAGGGTCATAACTTGTACTATTCACAAGTCCATTTTTAATTTGGAATGAGGTCATTGCCTTGTCGTTACCTCTACATTGGGCTGATTTAATGTTTAACGTGAGATGTCTCAAGATCCTCTGAGGCGGCCATGGCTCTCCCTCAAGAGATCGGACAGCTTGACAAATCTTCGAACGAGGGGCCTCTCAGCAGTCACAAACCTTGAATAAAGAGTCCTAAAGGACTCGCTCCGGGGTTTATATTAGATAGTTAACTTCTCCAATAAGGAGTTTTTCTATAACTAAGTTCAATATTTATCTCCATCAAGTGGCTAAGGAAGAGGGAGGGTGGAAGAACAGGAAAGGAAGGAAGGAAGGAGTTTTATTGAATAATTGTGCAGCCTTCAAGAAAACCCATAAATTACCCAGCTCTGTCTGTCACTATAATTTCCAGGCAAAGGCGTAATGAATCTTTCTAAACAATAGTGTACGAACAGGTTGGAAAATGTATTGGACCTTGCAAGTACTTGGATAAGCAAAGGAGAAGCATTAATAACCACCAAATCATTCAGTACCAAAACTGTGTCAACCAAGGATGACTGGACAGCCAAACATGGTTAAAAAGATACAAAGAATTGTTTTCATGTGGCATTGCTAAGCACCTTGCTATGGAAATGCAGAGAAATTAGGAGAGAGAAGGGAGGGGTTTTCTGCCATCCACCCTACAGGGAAAAGAGACCACTGGATTACAGTTAAGTGTCTTCTTCTCGCTTCCAGTTGATCCAATTGGGACCAGAATGTCTGTCACTAAGCAAGATGTCAGCTTTGGAAACTTTATTCAATGCTGCCACGTAGCTTGAGAAAGTGGGAGGGGCGTGATTTTAATTGAGTTAGCTCTAAGTAGACAAAATAGAATTCTTTTGTTAGTTCAAGGTCATGGAATGTGGCGCAGGAACAAAAAGGAACTTACTTTGGGATTGGTTCATGTGATGTGATGATGAGGGAAAGGGGGATGGTTTGTAGTTTGGGACATTGTGAGAAGTCCAGGAAACTTTTACTTCCAAGATTCCACAGATGTGCCAGGTGCTATTCTAAAAAAGGTACTTTTGAAATGACGTCTGTCTTGGAGTTACTGATTGAAATGGAGGTTTGCTGGAACGCTGACACAAGGCAGTTGTTAAATGAGTCCTTCCTGATTTAATGACCTTTTTGGCATGGTTAACTGATTCACTGTTAGTGAATCACTATTATTATTACCTTTATTGTCAGAGTATAACATGTGTACAATGAGATTGGCTGAGCCTCCCTTCATGCACCCCCCGCCACTACACAACACACAACTCACAGTGAGGACAGGAGAAGTCCCTAACTCCATCCCAATCTTACTACATTATGTGACCTTGTTGCACAACATGTTGGTCCCGCAAGTCTGTCATACTATGTTGACATGAAGTTATTTTCCATTCAGGAGTCTTGACAGCCCATGGGTAGAAACTGTTCTTCAGCCTGTTGGTGTGGCTGGCTATGCTTCTATACCTCCTACACAGTGGTAGCGGAGGTAAGAAGTGCTGACCGGGGTGTGAGTTGTCCCTGAGAGCTTTCCTCCCTCTTCTAAGGCAGCGAGCCCAAGCGAGGTCATCTAGTGGTATCAGGGAACAGCCTACAATGTTTTGTGCTGTGCTCACCACCCTCTGTAGTGTCTTTCTATCCATGGCTGTCAAGCCAGCATACCACACCGTAATGCAATATGTGAGGATATTTTCTATTGTGAACCAGTAAAAGGAGGTCATCAATCGTTGTTCCACTTTATACTTTCACAAGACCCTGAGGAAATGGAGTCTCTGTTGGGCCTTTCTGGCCACCTGGGTTGTGTTGATTTTCCAGGTGAGATCTTCGCTGAGGTAGACTCCCAGGAATTTAAAGGAGGAAACTCTCTCCACACAGCCCCCCTTGATGTAAAGTGGGGCAGGTTCCTCTCTCTTCTTCCAGAAGTCTAACACCATCTCCTTTGTCTTGCTGATGTTTAGGTGCAGGTTGTTTTCTAGGCACCATGAGGATAATTTTTGAACCTCCCCCCTGTACGCTGTTTCGTCTCCACCTGTAATGAGACCCAATACGGTAGTATCATCTGCGAACTTAATGATCACAGTGGATGGGTCACACAATACACAATCCTGTGTGTACAGTGAGTATAGGTAGGGACTGAGCACACAGCCCTGTGGGGAGCCGGTGCTAAGCTTTACAGGGAGGTGGATGTGACAGGCCCAGCCCTCGCTGTTTGTGGTCAGTCCCTCTGAAAGTCTTTGATCCAGTCGCAGATGGAAGAAGGAAAATCCAAATCAGTCAGGTTTTTTTTATAAGGATGCTCGGCAGGATAGTATTGAAGGCTGAGCTGTAGTCAATTAAAAGCATCCTGACATGGTTCCCAGGTTTCTCCAGATGGCTCGCTACAGAATGTAAGGCAATAGCTATGGCATCGTATGGAAACACTTTAGTTGTTAAATAACTCACAGAGTCATTTAAGCAAATCCAGTTTCTCCCATTGACTTCATTAAGCAAATCCAGTTTCTCCCATTGACTTTTCTTGTTGGGAGAAGACTGGGAAGATTACAAACACAATCACTTGATCTGAGGGACCCTTCAACCCTCATAATCCATACCAGCTGCCAAGTATCTAAATTATGATGTGGCTATGGGGAAGCTGCAGCGGTTGTAAGTGCGAGTACCGGTGGTAAATCACTTTTTTCAGCTCCCTTATAACTTTGAACAGTCACTAAACAAATGTTTATAAGTGAAGGACTACCTGTGGCCTTCTCAGGTTTGACAGCGCTTTGTAAGAGAAGTTCATTATCCTCCAATTCCTTTAGATAATTTTGTTGTTTATGTATCAATATTTCTTAGTATTTTATGCTGCCTTTTTAATGTTTATACTACCCCAATTGCTAATTTTAAAAGTTTTTGCCACACATTTCATTTTTTAAAAGAGTTGGATCCATTCATGGAAGTGCCAGGGATCCATGGCTATTCACCTCTGAAGGTCATCTGGTGGAAGACCAGGGTCTTCCTGGTGCAGTTGGTTGGCCACTGTGGGAAGATAATGCTAGATTAAGGTCAAGGATCAGGGATGGGATCTGGCTGGTATAACTACCGGTTCTGTCTATTAGTGTCGCGCGCGCATGCCTGCGTCGCACGAGTCACGCGAGTGTAATTTACGACCTGTTGAGCTGCCCGGACAGCTGAACAGCGCTGCATGCAAGTGTGCAGCAGTTGGAGAAGCTCTTTTTTCAACTGCAGCTGTGTCACGCAAAGCAGCTGCAGTTTAAAAAAGCAGGAAATAAAGGTCAGATAAGAGCCCGGGCAGGCAGGTGGGCCACAACAGCAGCAGACATAGAACCGGTTCTAGGTCTGCTGCTCTTCGGAGCAACCGGTTCTACAGAGGTGGACAGAACTGGTAGAATCCCACCCCTGTCAAGGATCCCACCCAGAAGTGCATGTCTTATGTTCTTAAGGAGAGCAATGTGGAACTAGTGGCTAAGCCATAAGGTTAGAAACCAAGAAACTGTGAGGTTAGTCCTGTCTTAGCATTAAAGACAGCTGAGTGACTTTGGGCCAATCTCCAGGAGACTGTAAGTTTTAGTCCTGCCTTATGCATGAAAGCCAGCTAGATAATTTTGGGCCAATGACTGAGAGTTCTAGCCCTGCCTTAAGTATAAAAGTCATATAGTTACTTTGGGCCAATCAACGGGAAATTATATCTATAATTCTATCTAGTCCTACCTTAGGCATAAAAGCTAGTTTGATGGCTTTGGGTCAGTCCCTCCTTCTCAGCCCAACTCACCTCACAGGATTGTTGTTGTTATGTCTTTGGAACTGGTTGGAGTCCCCAACCAGGTCTGGTGTTTGAGCGGGAGCACCAGCCGCTCCCATTGGCTGGCTCCGTTTGACAGTCGGCTATAAAAGCCGGCTGTTGAGCAGAGCCAGCCCATTGTCACCAGCTAACCTGCTAGTTAGAAGGCAGACACGGCAACCCTTTATTCCCAGTAATAAAGCCTGTTCGTTGTTCACTCTGGCTCTTGCCTCTTCCTTCCATCGCTCTACAACACTGGCGACGAGGATGGGATGTGATCGAAGGCTAGCCAGACGTGTGTTTCAAAAGAGCTGTGGTCACTGAAGAGCGAAGCCACGGGCGCTGAAGCAGCAGCCGCCGGCGCTCACAAAGAGCGCAAAATTCAAAGAGCCTCCGTAGCCTAGAGAGACAGTCACCGCCTGCGCTCTTCTAAGAGCGCGAATTTCGAAATATGACTGAAGAAGACGAACCCTCCATCTTCAAAATGAACGCTAATCCAGCATTCCCACCATTCAAGCCAACCAAGGAAACGTGGGACTCATACAAAAACCATTTCAGCCATTTCCTTGATGCCATCAGTTTAGCAGACGCTGCTGAACACAGGAAGAAATCCTACTTCCTCAGCTATTGTGGGGCTGCAGTTTTTGACACCGCTACAGCACTAGTCGCCCCTCGCGCTATCAGAAGCGTACCGTGGGATGAACTCCAAGAAATCCTCTCCAACCACTACTCGCCAAAGCCATCTCAGATAGCCAGGAGATTCGCCTTCAGAATTAGAAAACAGGCAGAGGGTGAGTCAATCAATGAGTATATGGCAGCTCTGAGGACAGCTGCCTTGCAGTGTGGGTTCAAAGACTACCTAGAAGACATGTTATTGGACCAGATCGTCTGTGGGGTCAGGGACCTGAGGCTCCAAAGACGTTTGCTAGCAAAAAAGGACTTGAACCTAGCTCTAGCCATAGAGGAAGCCCAAGCTGCTGAGCTCTCTGCCCAATCAGCAGCTGAAATTCAAGGTACTCCGTTAAAGCCCAGCAGTTCCACCATCCATTCAGAGGAAGTGCTCAGTGATGAAGACCCCACAGACTCATCAGACATTAACCATCTTAGCAACAGAAGCCTTCACAGGTAGGAGCGGGGCAGAGAAACAACTTCGCCCCCAAACAACCTTCCATTTGCCTAACCTGCGGAGGCTCCCACTCTAGGGCATCCTGCAGGTTTAAGAACGCCATCTGCCTGAATTGCCAAAAGAAGGGTCACCTCGCTAGAGTCTGCCAAGCAGGGCGTACTTTGCCTCAAAGACCTCCACCACCTTCTAATTCCCAAAGGCAAGTGGAGGACTGCTATACCTGCTACCACGCTTACCAGACTTCCCAGACTCCTAATAAAATCAAAATTTCTGTTTCCTTAGAAGGTAAACCCTGCAGGATGGAGGTAGACACGGGATCTGCACTTTCAATCATCTCCTGGGAAACCCTAAAGAAGATCCAGCCCAGACTGTCGAAGAAGCAGCTACAAAGATGTCACCTGACACTGCGGGACTACCAGGGCAAGAACATCCCTGTCCTCGGGAAAGGCAAGTTCTTAATTCAATTCCAAGCCTTTAAAGGCCATTTGCCTTTAGTGGTTGTTAATGGTGCTCTCCCCAGCCTGTTGGGGCTAGATTGGTTCCCCTCCCTCGGCCTTAGTGTAACTGGGATCCATGCTGTCTCAACTTCTGACGTAGATGCACTATTTTCAGATTACTCGGATGTGTTTAGCAGCGAGCTGGGTTGCTATTCTGGCACCCCCATCTCCTTCTCTGTGGACCCCCAGGCAATGCCTCTTCGCCTTAAGCCGCGCAGGGTGCCTTTCGCCATCCGTCCCAAATTAGACGCAGAATTAGATAAGTTACTTAAGCAAGGGGTGTTAGAACCAACTGATTTTGCCAAATGGGAAACCCCCATAGTCACCCCACTCAAGAAAGATGGCAGTTTGAGAATCTGCGCAGACTATAAAACCACCCTCAACCGTTACCTGCAGGTCAGCGCATACCCTGTCCCTGTTATTCAGCACCTGTTACACACCTTCGAACCCGGCACCATTTTCGCCAAGTTAGATATGTCCCAGGCATACCAACAGTTCCCTGTTGATGATCAGACAGCTGAATTACAAACCATAGTCACACATAGAGGGGCATTCAAGTGTAAACGCCTCCAATTCGGTGTAAGTGTAGCCCCGGGTATATTCCAATCGCTCATGGAAAGGATTCTCCAAGGTCTCCCAGGGGTTGTTCCTTATTTCGATGACATCCTAGTCTCAGCAATTGACAGACCTCAGCTCATACAGAGGGTCAGAGCAGTTCTAGAGAAGTTTAGGCAGCATGGCCTCAAACTTAAAAGGGAGAAGTGCGCCATCGCCACTAGGCAAGTGGACTTTCTGGGATATAGGATAGACACCTCTGGCATCCACCCAATCGAGTCCAAGGTAAAGGCCATCCACGAGGCGCCCACACCAACTAACAAGACGGAGCTCCAAGCTTTTCTGGGGCTACTAAACTTTTACGCCTCATTTCTCCCACACAAAGCATCTATCGCTGAACCTTTACACAGGCTGTTAGACAAAGAAGCCCCCTGGCATTGGGGACCCAAAGAAGCCCATGCTTTCAACTCAGTCAAATCCTTACTCACATCGGATGCAGTTTTAATTCAATTTGATCAACGACTTCCCCTGGTCCTAGCTGCTGATGCATCCCCTTTTGGGATTGGGGCTGTCCTAAGCCACAGACTCCCCAACGGTTCCGAGGCACCAATTGCCTTCTTCTCTAGGACCTTCTCTACGGCAGAAAGGAACTACAGTCAAATAGATAAAGAGGCCCTGGCTGCGGTGGCTGCAGTTAAAAAGTTTCATGAATTTTTGTTTGGGCACCATTTTGAGCTTGTAACTGACCATAAACCTCTCCTGGGACTCTTATCAGGGGATAAGCAAACCCCGCAGGTACTATCACCTAGAATGACCAGGTGGACTTTGTTCCTGGCCGCTTACTCATTCAAGTTGGTGCATCGACCTGGCAAAAACTTGAGTCACGCCGACGCCCTTAGTCGCTGCCCCCTACCAGTCCCAGTCGAAGACCCAGCACCGGTTCACGCCATTTTTGAAGTTAATGAACTTAAATTACCAGTTACAGCTGAGGACATTGCTGCGCACTCAAAAAAAGACAAGATAATTGCCCAGGTTCTGGACTGGGTGGGAAGAGGGTGGCCGGAAACTCAAGGTACCGTTGACTTTGCTCCTTTTAAAACCTGTCAGCAGGAACTATCGAAGCTACAGGGATGTCTGTTGTGGGGTACGAGGGTAGTCATCCCAGCCACTCTTCGTGTACCCATCCTGAAGGTGCATCACGAGGGCCACCCGGGCATCGTAAGGATGAAGGCTCTGGCCCGCAGCTACGTTTGGTGGTCCGGCATGGATGCCCAAATCGCCAGCTGGGTAAGCTCATGCCAACCTTGCCAAGAAACCAGGGCTGCCCCACCAGCTGCCACGCCCACCAGGTGGGAGAGTGCTAGTGCCCCTTGGTCCCGCCTGCACATCGACCTGGCTGGACCGGTGCATGGTAGGACCTTCTTGGTGGTTGTGGACTCCTACTCCAAGTGGATAGACTTGGCCCTGCTACCCTCAACTACCACCCAAGCAATAGTTAAGGCTCTGACCCACTTATTCGCTACCCATGGACTCCCTGACACGCTGGTGTCTGACAATGGCCCGCAGTTCACGTCATGTGAGTTCAGTATGTACGTTGCTAACTTGGGCATCCGACACATCCTTACAGCTCCCTTTCACCCCGCTAGCAACGGGATGGCTGAGAGGGCAGTCAGGTCAGCCAAGGAGGCACTCGCCAGGTTCGGCCAGGAAAACTGGCACTCTAAACTGTCACGTTACCTTCTGAGCCAACATACGACGACATGCACCACTACTAATAAATCCCCTGCCGAACTCTTGATGGGGAGGCGCCTTAGGACCACCCTGGACAGGTTGCACTCCCACTACTGCCCAGACGCCCCTTTAGGGTCTGACAGTCTGGTCAGGGACTTTGTCCTGCATGACCTGGTGTACGCCAGAAATTATGCAGGGGATCCTTTGTGGGTACCAGGTCAAGTCGTATCGGTCACAGGTCCGAGATCCTACAGGGTCCTCCTGGAAGATGGACGCTTGTGGCGGAGACACATGGACCAACTCAGAAGGCGATGGAGAGGTGCGACCGTTACCGGCCCAGCCCAACCTTCTAGCACCAGGGACTCCCTTCCGGTGCCAATCTGCTCAGCGGAAGCTCCCTGCAGGACCCGGTCTACCCCGTCGACCAGGAGAATTTGCTGGAGGACCCGAGTTCCCGACCAGAGTCACCGAACCAACAGCCAAGCGAACCTGTTTGCCGTCCAGACCTAGCGACTCGCCCAGGTCAGCCCGAACTGGGGGACTTACCGAACTCGCAGAACACTACACCTGACCAAGCCCTTTCCCCAACAACCTCCGAGGCATTTTCCGGGGGCAAGGACTTGACGCCAGCCAGCAGTTTACCCGGGTTGCGACGCTCTGGTCGCCAGCGCAGACAACCGACTTACCTAAAGGACTACGCATGTCCCCAGCTGGGGGAAAGGAGTGTTATGTCTTTGGAACTGGTTGGAGTCCCCAACCAGGTCTGCTGTTTGAGCGGGAGCACCAGCCGCTCCCATTGGCTGGCTCCGTTTGACAGTCGGCTATAAAAGCCGGCTGTCGAGCAGAGCCAGCCCGTTGTCGCCAGCTAACCTGCTAGTTAGAAGGCAGACGCGGCAACCCTTTATTCCCAGTAATAAAGCCTGTTCGTTGTTCACTCTGGCTCTTGCCTCTTCCTTCCATCGCTCTACAACAGTTGTTGTGGGGAAAATAGGAGTAGGAAGGAATATTAGATATGTTTGTTGCCTTGAGTTATTTATAAAAATAAAGGTAGGAAATAGCTAGGTTGCTAGACAGACAGACAGACAGACAGACAGACAGACAGAGCCTTGCTGGCAAAGTGGTTGGAATGCTGTACTGCTGGCCACTTCTGCTGACTATCAGCTGCCTGCAATTTGGCAGTTCAAATCCCAACAGGTTCCAAGGTTGACTCAGCCTTCCATCCTTCCGGGATGCGTAAAATGAGGACCCAGATTGTTGGCGGCAATATGCTGACTCTGTAAAACCACTTAGAGAGGACTGGAAAGCACTATAAGGTGGTATATAAGTGTTATTGCTATTGATGGATGGATGGATGGATGGATGGATGGATGGATGGATGGATGAGAGAGTCAGTCCTTGGTGATGGTTTTTTTTCGCCCAGAGCAACTAACCTTAAATGGAAGAGGAGAGATAGCTGCTGGTAGTAGTGATCTACCTGCCTCGCCCTTGTCCTGCAGGCGTATAGTTTGGACAGAACCACCTGCAAGACTCATTATTAATGCAGATTAGAGCTTGGCCTTTGGGAAAATACAAACTAGACCCATCTATTTGCAACACTCATTAATGTGGCTATGAAAAAAGACCTCTTGATTTACTTCACTGAGCTAAGCCGAGGAACGAGACCTGTGGAACCAACACTCCCAGTGTTGCAGCTGCTTTCCGCTTAATCCCCAAATGTGTGAGAAAATAGGATCTTCCTCAGATTGGGGTAGCAAAACCTGTCAGTAGCAGCCTTCTTTTTTTATTTCATGTTTATTTACAGTCTAGTATCTCCTCCTGCTAAGATTGCACTCCTAGGGAAGCTTGTAGCAATAAAAGCAATTGAAACAGCATCGAAACATGATTTAAATAGAGAAGCCCTCCTAAAACATAGCAGCAGCAGATTAAAACCATTTTCTTGAAAAAAATAAAAAGTGGGGGAAGGAGGGGAAGTTGAAAATGCTCCTGTGAACAAAAAAGGATTCACCCGAGCATAAGATTTTAGGGTTAGACAGGTAAGGAGAGAGAGTGACACCATGAGGAATAGAAAAAATAAAAAATAAGAGTCCCCGATTTATGATGGTCATAGAGCTTGATGGTAGTAAAACCAGTCACCCGTGCAATCTTTTTTGTGGTGGCTGTAAAGCAAACGTAGCAGCTGTTGTTTGCTATAGAGTGTTTTTGTCAAAAACTGGAAATAAATTCTGGTTTACAGGGAAAATATCATAAAATGTGATCATGTGACTGTGGGATGTTGCCAACAACCACAAATGTAGGCTGGTTGCCAAGTGCCCAACAGGCAATCATGTCAACATCAGAACTTTGGAATTGGATTGCAAGTACCTTTTGGGGTGTGTGTGTGTGTCTGTCATAACTTTGAACAGTTACTAAGAACTGATCAAAAGTCAAGGAATACCTATAGTGTCTCGGTTCATCACTGCATTAAACTACAACGAAGCCTGGTGATGAATTTTAGATGGAGCAGCCCAGCATGTGCAAATTTGTTCTTCTTTTATAACAAATACAACCCTTCCTTCCTTCCTTCCTTCCTTCCTTCCTTCCTTCCTTCCTTCCTTCCTTCCTTCCCTCTTTCCTTTTTGCATGCTGTCCTTCCAAACTAAGACAAAATGGCACCCTACTGTTCTCAAAGTATAACCAAACACTAACCATTACAAGATGTAATGCTGAAGCAATAAAAGGAGGTGCTTGAATAAAGCACAACATGTTTGCTAGTTCACTCATTCATTAATTTTAAATGATTAAAATGCCTGAAAGAATAATAACACCTTTGCCTGGAGCTGACATAGTGGGTTTTCTAAAGATGGCAGCACCATCTGAAATGGCATATAGCCTTTGGGGACGAGAGAATCAGGGACGAATCTAAGATTTTTTTCCATATCTCAGCTATTAAGAAAAAAAATCTCTCCCTTGACCTGTACTTGGTTCTTGGTGAGTTTTTATAGTTTTCTTGGTGCAAGGCAGAAATAGTTTACCCTTTTTTCTTTGGAGTTTTTAGGAAAAAAAATATATAGTCTACTTTATGCCTTTGAGATCACCTGGTGGTCTCCTATCCCAGTGATAATCAGATCTGCCCTTGTTCAAAATTAGTTAATGGCAGCTAAGTAGTACTTCTTTTTTATTTAACCCTGGCCTGTGGTATCTAAACCCTGTTGGGTCAATCTTATTCTACAGATAAGTCATACAGGGAGGGACCGATCATGAACCTAAAACGTAAGCCCCATCTCTGAAATCTATGCTTGGATCCCAGGCCTATATTTTTCCAGATAATGTGGAATATGGGTGCTGAGCACTGCTTTGCTTGTCCTATTAGTTCTGTATGAAGGCACAAAAGATTACTATAATCCTAAATCCTGCATTTATAGCAGTTTGTCAACAAAACAGTACAAAATCTAGCAGTATAGAACACAGCACCCCTTAAAAGAAACCTTTTCTAATTCTAATACTGACATAAATCTCCAGTTAAAGTGCATTTCTATGGATCAAACATTAATCGCAAACAGAGAAAATTGGTGAAGGATTGGTAGAAACTCTTAAGTTATGGTTTGAGTATAAAAAAGTATCCTGAGATATTGCATATTCCTTTTATATAGACTTTCTCTCTCAGAACAGACTTTGAGGAAGGAGAGGGGCGGTTATAAGAGTGAAATTCAATCTATTATTTGAGCAGTAAGCAGCTAAACCTTTGATTTTATTGCTGATGGATGACCAATATGGAAGAAATCACCATTTATGGTTTAAAAAAAAAAAGGAAGAACGAACTATTATTGGAGACCCTGTAAGATAGTGTATAAGCACTGCTTCTCAAACTTGATAACTTTAAGAAATATCTTCAACTCCAATACAAGCTGGGGAATTCTGGGAGTTGAAGTTGCACATCTTTAAGTTGCTAAACTTCAGAAAGACTGGGTATAAGTATGAGAGCCAGGATGGTGTTGTGATGAAGTTCTTGGCCTAAAAACCAGAGGAATTCTAGTGCTACCTTAGGCAATAGGCATGAAAGTCAGTGGGATAACTTTGGCCCAATCACCAGGATACTGTGAGTTCTAATGCTGACTTAGGCATGAAAGCCAGCTGGGTGACTTTGGTCAGTTACTCAGCCCAACCTACTTTGCAGGGTTGTTGTTATGGGGAAAATAGGAGGCAGGAGTATCAGATATCTTCAATATCTTGAATTAGATCTGTAAAGAAGGAGAAGAAGGAGTAGGTTTCTTCCTAGCCAAAAGTGTAAGATGGTAATGAGGTTAAAGAGTTAAACCAGTGATGGCTAACCTTTTCAGCTTGGTGTGTCGAAAATTGGGAAAAAGTGTAGCCTTCCTCGGGTCATGTGTCACTTCAAGAAATATCAATAATTTGGTAATATTTGCAGCCCTAATAAAGAAAGAGTTATATTTTTAATATATTTATTATATTTATTAGTTCAAAAAGCTAAAAGTTTTGGAGATTTTTTTTGGAGGGTTTGCATGGTGCTCTGTGAGGATGGTGAGAAGCAAGAACTGCAAGAGCTGCTACGGAGGCAATTAAAGCTTAGAGGAGCTGGAGAGGGGCTGAATGCTGCAGACTAGACATCCAAGCGTTTTACAGTGGGAGAGAAGAAGGGAGAGCCACAAAAACAGAAATGCAGATTTTAGTATTAATTGCACTTACAGGACAGCCACCCGATGCTGCTTATCGTGAGCACTGTGTCTGGTTGTTGTGGTGCAGTCTTCCTGCGATGTTTATGACGGACTGGGCTGGGGTGATCACACAGGGCTGTGAAACGCGTCTCCCTGGTCTCAGGGCTGCAGGTGCAGGATGTGGGGATCGGAAGGCCACCTTACAGGGCTGTGAACCTCATGGATCTCCTTTCCTCCTGTAGCGTTCCTGAGGTAATGAAACTGACAAACCTCAGTTTATGGCGGTTAAAACTGGTTCTCTGCTGCAAAGATCTCGCAGCAGCGGTGACTCCACGCAACAAGCAGGGAGCAGGGATTGGAGCAGAGCACAGGCAGCCTCTAAATGTGCAGGTTTTCCCCACACCAACAGGCGTGTCAGTCAAAGTGCCTCGGCGTGTCAGGAGTGACATGCGTGTCATAGGTTAGCCATCACTGAGTTAAACCATACATTCTTTCAACTTTTTGTCCACATCAGGGTTAATGATTACTAATGTGAGAATGGGACGGGGCTGTATGTGTCATTTGCAAATCCCGGAAGTCTGATTTCAACCAACAAAATAAAGGATGCCTGGGAAAAAAAAAATCATGCATCATTCATTGTGATCTAGATTTAAATAAAATTGCTGAAGCGTCCAATCTAAGGTTTGAACCGAGACCACGGGAACATCTGTGACAAATCACAAGCCGTGACTGTAATGAATAGATTAGCAAGTCTTGTGAATAACTCCTGTGATGGAATTCATTTGCATGGGACGCTCGGAGAATAAATACATATTTTTATTAGCATTACACGAGTATCGTTTCTGATATATCAGCACCCTCGGGGCTCGGCTACAGTAGGAGCAAAGTGACTTTTGATGGGATTGTTCCAGAAAACCATGATTGCAGGGTGAAAAAGAACCTGCATTGGGATTGGGAGTGGGGTGGGGAAAAGACAAAGAATAAAAGAAGCCAGTTCTATATAGAATTTACTAAAAGCTACAGGGGAAAATATTAGACAATTAATGAGGAGGCTGAGTTAGTACAAATAAGAAAGTTGAGAGGCGGGGGGGTATAAATGGCCTTTTATGGCTTCCAAGGGACAAAGAAAGGCTGAAAAAACAATATATAATAAACAAGCCATGGTTTGGAGTGGATCAACAGTCCTGATGAAATGGCTGTCTGGAAATTGCTTTTTTTTTTTAAAAAAAATTGCTCTTTAGGAAGATAACCAGAGAGAAGAGGCAGAGGACAATTAGGAAGCAATGAAGGCTTTGTAAATACACTTACTGATATAAAGCACGTAAGGGAATGCTTGACAACTTATACAAATTGCTGGTTGAGCTAAGGGAGGATGAGTCTGGAATGAAGAAAGGAATGGACAAAGAGAGAGAGAGAACTGAGCCTTTTTGCTTTGCTATTTCTTTTACGCATTCAGCTATCCAAGATGGTACAAATAGTCCTCGACTTAAAACAGTTCATTTACTGACTGTTCAAAGTTTCAACGGCAGTGAAAAAAGTGACTTATGGCCATTTTACACACTTACAACTATTGCAGCATTGCAATATTGGGTTTTTTTTTTTGTGTGTGTGTGTGTGTGTGTGTGTTGTATAGGTCACCTTCAAGAAGTGAGGGGAGCCAAATGTCAACTCATAAAATATTTATATGGTCTTTTTAGAATTGCCAACAGAAATGGAGCGGGGAGCAGCACAGCAGCTTGCAAACCCGAAACTGCATTCCATAAATGTTTTCAAAGATAGTAACTAGGTGACAGTTACTATCTAGTTTTTGCTAGTTTTTGCCCTGCAAAATTCTAACTGGAGAGCATGATTGATGACTCTTAGCTATGGATGTGTCTCATTGGAGAATATGAATTATGATACACCCAGGGGTTGGGGGAACACCAGGGTCAAGGGTGACAATTATGTGTCTCAGAGTCAGCTATACCCAGGCAGTGCTGGCATGTTAACTCCCAATAAATCCTTTTTAAGTTTTGGAAGTTTGGCTCAAGACTCATGATTTAAATAGGGGTAATTGCCAGAATCCTGACAGCCATGTGATCAAAATTAAGACAGGTTGGAAACTGACTCGTATTTATGACAGTTGCAGGGGTCATGAGACCGCCTTGGCAACAGGTTCATATTTATGATGGTTGCAGCATTGCGAGATCATGGGTGACTATCTATGAACTTCTGATAACAAAGTCAATGGGGAAGCTAGATTTGTTTAACAACCATGTTCTTAACCACTGCAATGATTCACTTAATAACCGTGGCAAGGAAGGTAGTACAATGGGGCAAAAGTCACTTAACGGTCATCAGTCACTTTTTTTCAGTGCCATTTATAACTCCGAACATCACTAAATGAACAATCATAAATTGAGGGCTACCTGTATATTGATAATATATTGATTTAACTGCAAACAGATGGGATACCCTGGTAGTGATATATATTTGTTCTATTATGTCACAGACCCTGCAACTTAAATCCAACAGCCTTGTGCACCAAGGCTTTAGGTCTTTCATCAGGCAGATAAGAATTGTGCAGTAACATCTGGAACCAAGAAGCTTCTAAGTTCATTATGCTTTTTATAAATATTGTGGTGGTGGCGGGGGGAGTAACATTAGATAATTAACAGAGCGGTAGTTCCCCTTCTGTTTTCCCTTCTGTTTGATCTTCAGCTTTCAGCTCCAGCTGTTGACCTCATCAACGTTGGGTAACAGATGTGCTTATCATTGGCTCAATGCTGGGCTTAGACAGCATTACTATGGTTGGTAACTGGCAGGTGTCAGGCCACATTTTCCTTTAAAAATGTCAGGGAATTGCGTAGCAGGCGTTCAAATGGAGTCAAAGATGCTGACAGGAACTTGCAGTTTTATATGAATAATTATATTTAACATCTATAATTATAGAAGACAAGATAGTCAGGCACATCACTACATCATGAGGTAAATCACAGAACAACATACAGGAAAAAAAATTTCCCCGCCAAGGAAAATTGGCGTGAAAAAAGGGAAACTCCCCCTTTACACCAAGCAACCAATCATAACATAGATTGCCTCCTGAAGGCGCCCGTGCTCTCCAATCAATCAACTATAATTGTGTGTTCTGGCCCATTATACTGTATTTACTGTTCCAGCTATTAAATTAAATATCTTAACAAATATCCTTTGTTTTTCGTTCCTAGATGTCCCACTGGCACTGCCACCCGAATTCCTAAAAAATAAATGACAAGAAAAAACATAGATGGGCTTATTTTATTTGTTCGGTATCCAGTTTTTCTTCTTCTTCATTTGCAGCTATCTGCTTTCCATGCAATCTCCCTTCATTTTATCCCCACAATAGCTTGGGCTCGGAGGATCCAATATGAATAAGCATAGAAGTATGTATGTGTGTTTGTGTGTATACATGCACACTTTCCAGTCAGTTTTGACTCCTGCAGACTCCATGGATTAATCCTTGCAGCTTTCTTGGCTAGGTTTTTTGGAAGTGGCTTGCCCTCGCCTCTTACTTAGGGCTGAGAGTGTGTGACTGGCCCAAGGTCACCTAGATGACTTTGTTACCTAAGGCAGGACTAGAACTCTTAGTCTCCTGGTTTTTAGCCTGATGCTTTAATCACTACACCACAGCTCTCTTACGGTGGCCTGGTTTACCCCTAATTCAAAACTACAAGCTATGGAAAAGATACCAGTTGGGTATTTCAGCCTGGGGTGGTCATGCCTCCTTCCATCTGGTTCTGGCCAACTTCTTCTGTCACCATACTCCTAATTGCTGCCCAGGAAACCAAAGAGGGTTGTTTTAACCCCTGCCCTGCTTCCACGCTCTTGCTAAGAAAAATGTCATGAAAATGAGCTTGTCATCACCAGTGGCTGAATTCAACCTAAAAGAGACTTCAAAATATTTCTGAACATATATGTGGAAGAGGGATAGAGTTGCTGCTTGATTGTTTGTTGAATAAATTTGCTTATTACTTCTCTCCCTCTGCCTCTCTTCCCCTCCCTCTGCCTCTCTCCTTCTCCCTCTCCCTCCCTTTCTCTCCCCCCTCTCTCTCCCTTCCCTGCCTCTCCCTCTTCTTCTCCCCCCCATGCCCTTCGTCCTCTCCTTCTTTCCCTCTCCCTCTCTCCTTCTCTCCTCTCCCTCTTTCCTTCGCCCTGCCTCTCTCCTGACCCTTCTCTCTCTCTCCCTCTCTCCTCCTCTCTCCATTTCTGTCTCTCCCCTTCTCCCTCTCCCTCTCTCCCTCTCCTTCTTCATGCTCTCCCTCCCCTTCTTTCCCTCTTCTTCTCTCTCCCTCTCTACAGATTATCCTGTATCAAAATATATATATATATGTTTGTAGTTCAGGATTGAACTGTAAGGTCCTTGGTGCTCTCTGAGCTTGATGGTTTTCTTGCAGACATTACCAAACTAGGTAACAACATCAGTGCTATTGCCTAGTAATACCTGGATAGATGATCCTGTTCCTGATCTAGTGCCTGGATTTTGATTTTCCCACCATCTGATGATATCATGGTGAGGTTGAACAGCAAAGCTTGAAGAATCAACTAATTGTTTCACCTATTAGATGCAACATAAGTATAATCCAGACAACACCCATTTCGCAGTGACTTGAAACATATGAAATTTCTCTGCAAATTTCCTTGTAACACTAGGGTAACTGGATCATACTTTACAGCTAGTCCTTGACTTACAATCACAATTCAGCCCAAAATTTCTGTCGCTAAGGGAAACAGTTGCCAAGTGAGTTAAGTGAACCAGTGCATTTGTTAAGTTAGTTGCACGGTTGTTAAGTAAATCTGGCTTCCGCATTGACTTTGCTTGTCAGAAGGTGGTACAAGATTGCCCATGATCTCTGGACACTACAACCATCATAAATATGAACCAGTTGCCTAGCATTTGAATTTTGATCAAATGTCCATGAGGTGGCAACTGGAAAGAATGGTCATATCACTTTTTTTCAGTGCTGTTGTAACTTCAGTCACTAAACAAATGGGTTGTAAGTCAAGGATTACTTGTAGTTCAAGGGTGAGGAAATCTCCTAAGATGTGATGTCTCTCAGAGATGGTGAGAGGTCCAATAAAAGAATATTTCCAAACCATTTGACTAAGAAAATGACCAAAATCAGAATTCAGGAGATGGACTGGCCAGGTTGTTCTCATAGAATGAGAGCTAAGTTGAAATCTTGATTGCTTATAATCTAGATATATTAAGCCTTTTCACCCCACCCCACCCCCTCCCTCTCCCATTTGGCAAATTCTACATGTTGAATTGTCATGAGAATTTAATTAAGGAAAAAAAAAATGTCTAGAGAAAACAGGGGAGCCGTCCCACACACGGGCTGAACGAAACGTGTTTTGAAATCCAAATTCAACCGAGCTTGATACGATCACGTCACATGATGTCATACTCCAATTTATGAGGAAACGAAGCCAGGCAAGGAAGACAAAACAAAAGCTGAGAATTTCCCAGAGGGAGGGAACAACGAGGGCAGGAACCCCTAAATTGTCAAAGAGAAATATGATTATTTCGCTCCAATTTTTTTTTTTTTTTTTTTTGCTTCTATCCGGAGTTAACGGCTTGAAGTTCAAAGGTTGTCCTTCTGATGCATTTCTTCCTCGCGAGCCCGCCATTCCTTCAGCCAAAGCATAAAAGGAAACAATCCTAAGAGTGGTTTCTTGAAAATTAATAGCCTTTAAATTAGATTCAGACTTTTCCAGGGTGGGAGGGAGAGAAATGGTGCCCACAAATTGTGGAAAAGAAGTCTCACAGCAGAAGGGCCTTGACAAGCTGTAGAATTATAAGGTGAGTGGAAAAAAACAAACCTTTTCCAGTGAACCCACCTCGATCCAATATAATTGCATTTTTGTGCAAAATGTACCAGACTCTCTTTAGAAGAAGGGAACACAGGCAGATTAATGATTGCCCGATTTCAGAAAAAAAAGAATTTGTATCAAGGTCGTACATGGAAAGTTAATTGGCTTGGGTGGCAACGTTGTTACCCCAGCTGAATTCAGGACGGAGGCAAAAAATAGCAGAATATCCATAATGAAATGGAGATGGTAGGGTGCCCTGGGTGACTTATTTGGGACCGTTATCGGGTTCAATTTTAAAGGAGGCGTACGTTAAACAACTGAGGTGATAAATGGTATAAGCCTTCAGCTCATTTCTAGAGAAACACAGCTGAGACCGTATCACCGGTACGATTTATAGAGGAAGTTTCCTGAAAATAACAGAATCTTTCCTTTCACTACAGGCTTTGATGAAGAATTGCCTCATTTTTGCCTTCTAATTTCCATAGAAGGTTCAGACTTCAGAAGTGCAGGTAGAACGCTCGATTTGCAACCACAACCGAGCCTAAAATTTCTGTTGCTAAGAAACGTTAAGTCAGCTTTGCCCCACTTTATGAATTTTCTTGCCATAGTTGTGAAATGAATCACAGCAGTTGTTAAATTAGTAATCCAGCTGTTAAATGAATTTGGTTTCACCATTGAGCTTGCTTGTCAGAAGGTCGCAAAATTTGATCACATGACTCCAGAACACTGCAACTGTCATAAATGCAAGCCGGTTGCCAAGTGTCTGAATTATTTACAGGTGGCCATGGGGGATGTTGCAATGGTTGTAAGAGGGATCTTGGAGTCTTAGTGGACAACCAGCTAAGTATGAGCCAGCAGTGTGCAACAGCAGTCAAAAAAGCTAATGCAATCCTAAGTTGCATTAACAGCGGGATACAATCGAGATCAAGTGAGGTACTAATACCACTCTATAAAGCCTTAGGAAGACCACACCTAGAGTACTGCATCCAGTTTTAGTCACCACATTATAAAAGGATGTTGAGACTCTAGAAAAAGTGCAGAGAAGAGCAACCAGGATGATTAGGGGACTGGAGACTAAAATTTATGAAGAACGGTTACAGGAACTGGGCCTGGTTAGTCTAGTGAAGAGAAGGACCAGGGGAGATAGGATAGCAGTCTTCCAATATTTGAAGGACTGCCACAGAGAGGAAGGGGTGAAGCTATTTTTTAAAGCACCTGTAGGCCAGACAAGGAATAATGGATGGAAACTGAACAAGGAGAGATTTAACCTGGAAATAAGGAGAAATTTTCTGACAGTAAGAGCCATCAACTAATGGAACAGCTTTCCCTCGGAAGTTGTGGGAGCTTCATCACTTGAGATTTTCAAGAAGAGATTGGACTGCCATCTTCAGAAATGGTGTAGGGTCTCCCTCTTGGGTAGGGGGTTGGACTAGATGATCTATAAGGTCTCTTCCAACTCTGATTGTCTGTATCTGTATCTAAGTCTGAAAAGCAGTCCTAAGTCACTTTTTTTCAGTGCTGCTGTAACTTCAATAGTCACTAAGAGAATGGTTGCAAGTTGAGGACTACCTGTATTTTAAATTCAAGTATAGGTGGTCCTCGACTTATGACTGATCGCAAAAGTGACCATCTGAAGTTACAACAGATCTCCTCAGGGCTAATTATGACCCAGATGCAAAATTATGACAGCCCCCCCTGCCTCCCTCAGTTATCTGATCACATTTTGGGCATTTGGCAACCAGCCCACATTTATGGCTATATGCAGGGTCCTCTGGTTTTATGACCATAATTGGCTATAATTTTTTTGCTGATAACTGGTGTTTACTTCCGTTTCTGGCAAAAAAAAGTCCAATGCAGACAATGGGTTTGCTTAATGACTGTGGTGCTTGCTTAATGATCATGGTGATTCATTTAACAACTGCTGCAAAAAAAGGTTACAAAATGGTCATATGGTGATTCTCTTAACGACTAGCATGACTTAATAATTGTAACTCTGATCTCAATTATGGTTGCAGGTTGAGGACTGCGGTACCTGTAATGATGAGAATAGGAGAAATTGCCTTTACATAGTTGCTTATCCTGGGGAAACTATCTCAGTTTTCTCTGATTCCTGATTTATTTCTGTATTTAGAGAATGAAACACGCAGCAACTTTAGCTGTGAGGAATTATCTCAGCCGTCTTCTTCTAATGCTCATCTCTAAACTGCTCATCTCTCCCTCTACTTTAACATCAGTTTGATAGCTGCTCATACTGTAACACGAGCACATATTTTGTGTTCCTTAATTGTGTTCTCCCAGAGATCCGAAAAACAAGCAGGCAATCTTTTAGGACCAGTCGACGCATTTGGGCTATACCCCCAAAATAGCTGCTAGGCTAAATATGGCTAAAAGATGTTTTCAAGTTACTGAGGTATAAACACATCCATTTTTGTTTAGCAGGCACCATTCAGGAACCAGCTGCCACAGTCTTATTCCAAAAGACTTCTTCAACTTCTCAGTTTAGTCTGTCTCCCTAAGATTACCTGGTGGTCACCATTCCAAGTGTTAATGAGTTTCAGATTTGCTTAGCTTTTTCATGATCAGTTATCGGTGAAGTATTACTACTGCTTTAGTAAGGCCACACCTGGAATACTTGCATCTACTTTTGGTCACCACATGACAAAAAAAGATGTTGAGACTTTGGAAAAAGGGCAAAGAAGATCAACTAAGATGATTAAAGGCCTGGAGATTAAAACATATAAAGAACAGCTGCAGGATTTGGGTTTGGCTAGTCTACAGAAAAGTAGGACTTGGGGTAACATGATAACAGTGTTCCAATATCTCAGGAGCTGCCACAAAGAAAAGGGAGTCAAGCTATTCTCCAAAGCACCTGAAGGCTGCACAAGAAACAATGGATGGAAACTAATCAAGGAGGGTAGCAACCTGGAATTAAGGAGAAACTTCCTAATAGTGAGAAAAATTAATAGAATTCTTTATTGTGTGATTGGACACACAAGGAATTTGCCTTGGTGTAAATGCTCTCAGCGTACATAAAGGAAAAGAGACATTCCTCAAGAGTCAAGAATCATCAGGTACAACACTTAATAATAGTCATAGGGTACAATAAGCAATCAAATCATACTAGGAAACAGTCCATATAAATAATGATACAAGTGACAGCATTACAGTTATACAGTCATAAGTGGGAGGGGATGGGCAATAAGGAGTGATGAGAAGATTAATAGTAATAGCCGTGCAGACTTTGTAAATAGTTGGGACAGTGTTGAGGGAATTATTTGTTTAGCAGAGTGATGGCGTTTGGGGAAAAACTGTCCTTGTTTTGAGGGTAGGAGTTGAAACAGTTTACGTCCAGGATGTGAGTGGTCTGTAACCTTAACTGGTAGAACAGCTTGGCTTCAGAGGTTGTGAGTGCTTCGTCACTGGAAGTTTTTAAGAAGAAACTGGACAGCGATTTTTCTGAAATAGTATCTCCGGCTGGAGCAGAGGGCTTGGACTAGAAGACCTCCAAGGCCCCTTCCAGCTCTATTCTGATTCTGAACTCTGAAAGATGATCAACCAGCGGTGACCAGAAACCAAATTGGTGAAGTTGGTTCCACTACTTGTAATGGGTTCAAAGGCTAACTTTGAGGAACAGGAGGAAAAAAACCAAGACACAGGCAGATAAAAGAAATCTGAGCCTGAACTGAACTGTAATCTGAGAAAGCATCTCAGACAAAACCCTTTCTAGTTTTCACAAAGACAGAGAGGGAAGGAAGCAAATTCAGACTTTCAAGATTCTGTTACTATAACCAGGTAGTCCTCGACTTATAATAATTCATTTAGTGACCGTTTGAAGTTACAACAGCACTAAAAAAAGTGGCATAACCATTTTTCACACTTTCAGCTGTTGCAACATCCCTTATAGTCATGTGGTCAAAATTCAGATGCTTGGCAATTGATTTATGTTTTTGAGAGCTACAGGGTTATGTGATCCTTTTTGTGACTTTCTGAGAGCAAAGTCAAGAGGAAAGACAGATTCACTTAACAACCAAGTTGCTAACTTAAAACTGCAGTGATTCACTTCACAACCATAGCAAGAAAGGTCATAAAATGGGGCAAAATTCACAACAATTGTCTCGCTTAACCAACATAAATTTTGGATCCAGTTGTGTTCATAAGTCAAGGACCGACTGTATTAGCATGCAAGACTTTGGTTTCCTAGCCTGGTCCACCAATACCTTATCTTTTTCTAACCCTTATCTTTTGTTCATGTTTGTACTTTCAAATAAAGCTCTAGCCTTTGGCCATCTTTATCTCTAAGAAAAAATATGAAATTTGCTTTGCAGCATGCCAACTTCCCATGTTGTTTCTTTTTATTAATGGCAGGTGGAGCAACAGTGATTCCTGTGTAAAATAACTGGTCATAATTCCATTATATCAAAACCATAATTAAATAGTTAAGGAATCAGGCTTCTAACTGAGTTAAAAATGCACACTGTCTATAACTTGCATGCAAATAGAAACAGAGTTCAAAGGAAGATCAAAATTCATATATCAAATTAATAAGCTAACATTGAAATATATGGTAATGTAAATGCATGCATCCCCAACATTAGCATGATAGTTAAATAAAACTGCTTGTAAAAATGGGTATAATACAGAGGTATTCAGCAGGTTCTGACCAGTTCTGGAGAACCGGTAGCGGAAATTTTGAATAGTTCGGAGAACCAGCAAATACCACCTCTGACTGGAGGTTTTACAGTATCCTTCCCCTGCCATGCCCACCAAACCGGTAGTAAAAAAGTTAGAATCCCACCACTGGTATAATAGAAGAAAATCACACCACAATTCAAGCCTGGAGATTTTTAAAATATAAACTAGGGAATGAATAGAAAAAAAGAAATGTAATGATGAAAGGATTAGAAACATCGCAAAACTCAAAATGCTCAGATGTTCCCATCTGCCAATCAAAATTAATTGATTCTCAGGTCCCACCTTTCAATGAGGGATATGTAAATTTTTAAAAATCCTGTTTGCTTTCTTGTCTATGATAGTAGAAAATATTCTGGTTTGGCTTCCGTCCCCCCTCCATTGATTAAAAAGCTGTTAGAAATTTTTTGAAAGATTTACATTTGCAACAACTTGTAACATATGGAGAGTTTTTATGTATTGTCCCTTAATTTATATAACCGTTAATATAAATTCCTGAGCATAATTTTAATGCAAATCTCCCAGTTTCCCTTCTTGGATGCATACATTTCCCTGAAGAAGGCTTTTAAAATGCAAATTCCCCTCATGTAAGCTGTCTTTTAACTTAAATGAATGCTGCTTGCGTGCAGCTTTCAAAATGGAGCTCTTTTTTTTCCTTTGCACGAATTGATGAACACTCGCTAACATTGTTTGATGATAGCATTTATCTCTGTGCAAAATGTCTGATCGAAGCAGAGTGTTCACGGTCACCTCTCAGCAGAATCCATTGTGGAATTTGTTAAAATGCCATTGATGCTATTGAGTCCTGCTAAGGTGATTTCAAAAGAACTAGTTAGTCATAGTGGGTAGGGCATTAGGGTAGAAAGAAACCGGGAAACTGGGAGTTCTAGTCCTGCGTTAGGTATGAAGATCTCCTGGATGACTTTGGGCCAATCACCAGGAGACTGTGAATTCTAGTCCCGCCTTAGGCATGCAAGCTGGCTGGGTGACTTTGGGCCAATTACCAGGAAACTGTGACTTCTAGTCCTGCCTTAGGCATGAAAGTCAACTGGGTATCTTTTAGCGAATTGCCAGGAGATTGTGAGTTCTAATCCTGCCTTAGGCATGTAAGCTGGCTGGATGACTTTGGGTCAATCACCAGGAGAGGGTGAATTCTAGTCCCACCTTAGGCATGCAAGCTGGCTGGGTGACTTTGGGCCAATCACCAGGAGAGGGTGAATGCTAGTCCCGCCTTAGGCATGCAAGCTGGCAGGGTGACTTTGGGCCAATCACCAGGAGAGGGTGAATGCTAGTCCCGCCTTAGGCATGTAAGCTGGCTGGGTGACTTTGGGCCAATCACTAGGAAACTGAATTCTAGTCCCTCTATAGACACAAAGCTATCCAGATGACCTTGGGCCAGTCAGTGCCTCTCACCCCTAGGAAGGAGACAACGACAAACCACTTCCAACAACTTGCAAAGAAAAGTATATGACTTTAGTCCAAACAATCACCAGGAATCAACACTGACTTGAAAACACACAAACACACAAAAAGAGATCCAGGTTATCCAGTGGCTGTGCCACATCTGGCACAAGTAGGAACAGGGCTTTAGGCCTCTTCTGAAATCCAGCTTGCAACGAGAAGAAGTATGATCCAGGCTCTTTTTTTTTATTTTTACTTTTTTGTTCCAAGGCTCCATCTTCCCTTTCTGAGAAAGTGCAAACAGATTTGTTTAGCTCATCAGGAAACCACCTCATATTAAACAATAAACAGGACCGAAAAAAAAAGAGAAAAAGAAAATAGAAGCAGATTGCATAGCAAAGAAAGTGTTATTTGGGAGAAACTGTCAAAGCTCCCACTCCCAAGGCACCGCTGTTTCTCATCGGCCTGATGGAAGCTGACGTTGTGTGAACCTTGCTGAGCAAACCCCAAATTATTCTAATTTCTAAATCCAAACATTCCCAATTATATCATTTCCCTTGTGTGGAGCTAAAGGGGCCAGGTAATCCTTTGCCTTGGTTTCTTTTCTTTGGAGATCGACATCTCTGCGAGAGAAAGAAGGAAAAGCAAAGGCGATCATAACTTCAGCGAAATCGGGTCATTCATCTTGGATTAAGGCACAACGTCTGGTTGGGGTTAAAGCCTCACCGATGCTTGGAGAGTGCAAAAGATTTGAAGCCAATTTACTGAATCACGTGGTACAGCACCTCTCAAATGCATGTTTTTTTTTTTTAAAAAAAGACCAGCATATGATTCCTTGTGGATTTGCACCTTTGCTTTCTTTCTGGAAATGTTAGAATCTAATTGGGATTCCGATTGCTAATTGGGAACCGAAGCAATGGTTCTTGAAAGCAAAGGCAAGCCAAATGACTAGAGTACAGCTAGTCCTCGACTTATTTGTAGTCACAAATTGAGCCCCAAATTTATGTTGTTAATGAGAATGTGTTAAGTTAATTTGTTGAGCTTCTTAATTTGTTGAGTTTTGCCTCATTTTATGACCTTTCTTGACACAGTTGTTCAGTGAATCACTGCAGTTGATAAGTTAGTGACCTAGTTGTTAAGTAAATCTGGCTGCCTCATTGACTTGGCTCATCGGAAGGTTGCAAGCAGTGATCACATGACCCCAAGAAGCTGCAATGGTCATAAGGATGAACCAGTTGCCAAGCAACTGAATGTTGATCACATGATCATGGAGATGCTGCAAAGGTTGTAACTGTGAAACATGGTCATCAGTCACTTTTTCCAAAGTGTTGTTGGAACTTTGAATGGCCACTAAATGAACTGTTGTAAGTCTCCAACATGCCTTTGGGAGGAGTCTCCTATCTATTTGTGTGATTAATATAAGATTTATATAATCATCACTAATATTCCAGTAATATTCCAGTAATATTGCTATAGGTCATTGATAGGATAAATATGGCGTTACTTATGTTTCTCATTTACAGAGATATAATCCTTAATGTGCAATTTTACATGTCACAGTCAAGCAGTACCTGTATAGGTATTTGTCTACTTACGACCATAACTGAACTCAAAATTTCTGTTGTTGAGACATTTGTTAAGTGAGTTTTGTGACATTTTACAACCTTTCTTGACCCAGTTGTTCAGTGAATCACTGCAGTTCATAAGCCCGTAACATGGTTATTAATTGAATCTGGCTTCCCCCCCTTGATTTTGCTTGGCAAAAAGTTGTAAAAGGTGATCCCATGACCTTGGGAAAAAACCAGGATATAAAGCACAGCCTAGAGGGAAGCAAGGAAGACAAGCAGGTGAGCCCAACAGCTGATCGTTGGAGTGAACTAGTTTGCTCACAGCTGATTCTCGGAGCTACCGGTTCACTTGAACCGAGCCAAACCAGTAGAATCCCACCCCTGGGAAGGACCAGGAATCAGGTATATGTTTGGAAGGGAGAGGGGACTGGAGAGGCTTTAAGAGCTATTATGCTATTTCCAATCTTCCAAAACCTTCCATGCAGTGGTGGGATTCAAAAGTTCCCACCACCGGTTCTGTGGGTGTGGTTTGGTGGAATTGCGCGATTTGCACAATCGTCCGCATTGTCAACTCATAAAACATTTTGTACACAGCTTTTATAGTTGACAACAGAAAGAAGGGGGGCCGAGTTTCAAAGAGCAGGCAGCAGTGTGGAATCGAAAGTACATTCCATTCATATTTTCTTCAAAGACTGATTAGATGACTGAAGCTTCTCCCATGCAAAAATCTCATTGGAGAGCATGATTGATGACTCTTGGCTATGGATGTGTTTCGTTGGATGATACACTCAGAGGGGTGGGGTGGGGTAAGCAGGATCAAGGGTGACCAGTGATTTATGTATCTCAGAGTTGGCTACGCTCAGTCTAATGCCAGCATGTTAACTTCTAATAAATCCTTTCAAGTTTTGGGAGTGTGGCTCGAGGCTCATGATTTAATTGGAGTAACTGCCGGAATCCTGACACTCCCTCAGTCTCACACCATCTCCTTCAGATTGGTTTTATTGTTATTTTAATTAAATAAGACTATTATTTCTGGGCACAGCAAAAAGTATCAACCTCAAGCAAATCTTTGTCTCCAAGAATGGCCTCCATCGTCCAACATATATGCTTGCTTGGAAGTCATGAAAAATAAAAATAGAAGTTTGCATTGGGAAGCTGGAAAACTAAGGTAGGCTAGAGAGAAAGGTTGCCTCCATTAATATATCTAATGAAAGTGAAGTCCAACATAGCAACCATCTTGTGAACAGAGCTTCCCAGCACCAGCCATTTTCAAATAACTCATTCTACGCTTTCAAAATTCCAGAATGTGGCCATTGGTTTCAAGTTTCATCTCTTACATCTTTTTTTTTTTAAGGTGTTAAAATACATTTTTAAGGGCTGGAGCCACTTTAGTAAGAACCAAGTATTTTCTGGCCAGACGGAATTATTGTTGTATGGAAATATTTTATTGAAATAAACACATTGTCCTAGGGCAGAGACTGGCCAGAAGTCTAGGATTTAAACTGAGGTTGACATACATATACAAAGTTTGATTCCTTGGTTTTACTGTAGTCAGATGTTACACATATGTGGAACTTCCTTCTTGTCAGCAACGAAAGAATATAACTAGCCATGTCAAGTCGACAGAGGTTCTGCTTTTGCCCAATATGGGATGAAGGTTCTGGAGAATTTGTACAGGTAGTTCTTGACTTACAACCATTTGTTTAGCGACAGTTTGAAGTTACAATGGCTCTAAAAATGAATTATGGCCTTTTTTTCACACTTACAACCTTTGCAGATTTGGATGTTTGGCAACTCTTACATATTTAGGACAGTTGCAGATCACATGCAGTTAGGTGATTCCTTTCGTGACCCTCCGACAAGCAGAGTCAATGGGGAAGCCAGATTCAGCTAACAACCATGTTACTAAGTTAACCTTTCCTTCCTTCCTCCCTCCCTGTCTCCTTCCCTCCGTCCTTCCTTTCTTGCCTCTCATTTCTTTCCTTCATCTCTTCCTCCCTCCCTCCTTGCCTTTCATTCCCTCCCTCCCTCCCTCCCTCCCTCCCTCCCTCCCTTCTTCCCTCTGATTTCCTTCCTTCCTCCTTCTC